>BMAU01000224.1:0-484912 GCA_019973935.1 Trichonephila clavipes | reverse complement strand
ATTCAAAAATATAATAGTACTAAACAACATAACATACGATCAAGTGAAATTCTCACTAAATGTGCACCCAATAGTAAACAATGTTAATAAAGTGATAAATGTTGGAAAAGTTACAAGTACTTCAAAATGGTATTGAATGTTGGAATAATGAGTACATAAATATATAGAAGAATAGGGTATAGAGTAAATAACATGATCTTAGGAATAATGGTAAAAGAGTAATATTATTAAAAGAATATATATAAAATAAGTAATAAAGCAAAATGAGTTTAGAGTTCTCAAAAGAAAAGATTACATAACTATAACACAAAAATTTATCAAAATAAACACAAACATCAACATCATATCAAAAATATTTACTAGAAATATAAAAATGCAAAGAAAAATAAGGGTATTTCAGCTATAATAAGCAAGAAAAAGTTCAATCACGTGGCTGTAACTTGTTTCACAGTCCTGTCTTGGAAAAATCATAGTTCAATGTTCATCATCCAATTATACGTTTCATATCATCTCACAGTCCTTTTGTTTATTATTAGAATCTACTCAATCAACTGATTAAAAATACAACCATAATAAAATCTTCATAACATCACATACTATATTCTAACTTTCAGAATATAATATCACAAATAACCACACAATGAAATTATTATAACACAATGTATCGTAAAATGACCTCATCATAATGTTTTTCATACAGTCCATAATCTTTCAGTTATTTTTTTTAATAGTCTTCAATATTGTGTTCATTATGAATAAAGATACAATACAAATTCAATTACATTAAATGTTGATTTTCATAATGTAAACAAGTCTTAAATTCAAATTATAAACACAACTTTTTTATTATTATTTATTTTTTTTTACATAACAATGCACTTCTTTAAAATTACAATACACTTCCTAAAATTACAATGCACTTTTTAAAATTACAATGTACTTCTTTTCCCCCCAATGTTTGAGAAAACAAACTCTATAACAAATATAAATAAGAATTTAGCATAATTGGAAATTGATTTTGAATGAAATGGTTTTAATCTTGTAGAATGAACAATATCTGTTAATTTTCCTGTATATTGATTTGGTTTATCTATTTCATAAGTAACATTTGAGAGTTTTCTGACAACTTTAAAAGGACCATTATAAGGAGATTGAAGTTTACTTGAATTAGGGTATGAGAAATTTTGATATAAGACTAAATCTCCAACTTTAAATTTTGCATCAACATAATGTTTATCATACCTTTGTTTATTTATCTTATGATGCTTTAATTGTTCTGTTTACTGCAATTTGTCTAGCTTGTTGTATAGGTGGATAGTTTAATTTTTACTTGATTAGGTAATGGCGAATCATATGGCAAAGTTCCAAACATTAAATATGCAGGTGGAAAGCCAGTAACATCATCATGTGGCGAGTTATTGTATTCATATGTAACTTGTTCTAATAATTTTGTCCAAAGGAGTTTTTGTAGTTGAATTTAACTTTACATCTTAATTTTGCTACTAATGTCTGATTAACTCTTTCATTCTTTCCATTGCATTGTGGTCTATTTGCTGAAGTTAGTAATTGTCTAATATTATGATGTTTTAAGAATTTCTTAAATTTAGATGAACTGAATGCAGCATTTCTATCACTTAAAGTTGTTTTGGGCATTGAATTGAAAAATTTGTTTTAAGCAATTTGTATAAGTTTCAGAAGTGACACTTTTGGATGGAAATGTCCAAGCATATCTGGTAGCATGATCCAGAACAATATGCAGGTATTTCTTTGTGAATTATGATAATTAAATCCTCCTACAGTGTCTAGTGAAATCATTTCAAATGGTTCTTCTGCTACAGGAACTTCTTGCAATAATCCATACTTTTTTTTTGTGTAGACTTTTTATTCATTTGACATGTTTCACAACATTTAACAAAATTTGAAATGTCTAATATAATGTCTTTCCAGTAGTAAATTGGGGAAATTAATTTTAACATCTTTTTACACTGGGTGACCAAATTGTTCATGTGCAGTTGTAATTAATTTTTCTCTCAAAGATAACGGTACTACAATTTTAATTAAATTCTTTTTCTTAACTGTTAATACATCATTAAATTTTATATATTTTGGATCATTAATGTTCTCTGAATTTTTATATTTAATAATTTCATAAGTATTTAAAAAAATGACAAATGGGTGATATATAATGGCATACAGGGTTCCTCGACAACATGTCTGCTTCAACATTTAATTTACCTTTTATATAAACTATCGAATATTCATACTGAGAAAGTTTTTAAACTCCACCGAAATAAACGTCCAGTTAAATGTTTTACACTTTAAGCCATTGCAAAGCAGCATGATCAGTATGTATTGTGAATTTGGATCCATGTAGGTAACAGTGGAATTTATCTAAGGCATCTATAATTGCTAAACACTCTTTTTCTGAAATTGTATAATTTTTTCATGTTTAAGTAATTGTCTCGAGTGATAAGCTATGGGGTAAAGTGTTCCATCTGGGTGTTGTTGTTTCAAGACTACACCTATTGATTCCTGACTTGCATCACAAAAACACATGACATGGAAATTGTGAGTTGTATAATTTAAGTATAGGTTTTGATATTAAAAACAATTCTTTAACTTTGATAAGCTTCTTGACATTCATGTGACCAATTCCAAATTGCGTCTTTTTTAAGTAATTTATTTAATGGTACTCTAAGTTTTGCATAATCTTTAATAAATTTTTGATAAACATTGATGGAACCAAGAAATCTTTGGAGTTCTTCACATCTTTAGGTGGTGCTAATTTTCTTATTGTTTCAATATTTTGGATTACTTGGGGAATAATGACCTTGTGTTATTTCATATCCTAAAATTTTATTTTTTCCTGTGCAAACTGACATTTTGATTTTAAGTTTAATGTTTTCTTTTACAAATTTGAAATATTGTATCTAAATGAGTTAAATGCTCTTCCCAAGATTGTGAGAAAATTATTATATCATCAAAAATAGTTTAAAGCAAAAGTTAAACTGATATTTTTGTAAAATTTGTCTTATAGTTCTTTGGAAAACAGCTGGGGAATTTTTTCCAGCCAAAATGGAAGTCTTAACCATTCATAGAGTCCAAAAATTGCTGTGAAAGCCAGTTTCTCTGCGTCTTTTCATGAATTTTAATGTGCCAATAGCCACTTGTTAAGTCGAGCGTAGAGAAAAATTTAGCATGAGTTAAATTATCAATTACAAAGTCTATCAGAGGTACAGGGGTGGAATCTTTCGTGTGATTTCATTTAGTTTTCTATAATCGATACATAATCTTGATCTTTTTCCTTCATCCTTTTTGTACGCTAAAGTTACAGGGGCAGCATATGGGCTATGGGAGGGTCTAATAAAACCTGCTTTTAACAATTCTTCTATGTGTGTTTGTATTTCTTTAGATTCTTGTTGACTGTTTCTATAAGAGCGTAAACTTATAGGAAGGTCTGAAATTAAATGAATTCTTTGTGGCTCTAAATTGATACAACCTACATCATACTTATTTTGTGAAAATATGGTTTGAAATTTGTCAAGAAGTTGGGTTAAATCTCCCCATGGCTCACTAGTTTGTTTTGGTACTGTGTCCTCAACAACCATGGCTGGGTTAAACAATCTTTCAGATCAGCTTCAGGGCTGTCTGGTACTTGATCTAAACCTTTATTATTCTTAATGTTAATATCTTCATTATTTGCATTATAGTAGTTCATATTTTGATCATTATTAAGAGTTTTACAATATGTCCCATGATATGTTCTCAACTCACCAATACACTTATTTACAAATTTAATATTACTTAAATTTTACCACATTGAAAAATACACATGTTACGAATACTAATGTCAAGCTTAAATAAATGTAAATATTCAAGTCCTAAAATAATATAAGGCAATTCAGTATCAATTACAAACAAATCTATTTGCTTAGATATACATCCAATATTCATATAAACTTTAATTATACCTTTGGGTTGAATAGTCCCACAAGTTTGATTTATTTTTACATTACTATTTTGTATAATTTTAATGTTTTTTTAATTGTTTAGCTAAATTTATTGGAATTAATGACACATTGCTTCCTGTGTCAATTAGAGTACAAAAGTGCTTGGAACATACCATTGACTCAATAATTAGTTGTCATCCTTGCCTCTGGTTATTTTCGTTTCTGGGCGAGTAAAGATTATGTCGATTCTGTTGTCTCCCACTGAATCTCATCATGTGCGATTGATGTGGCTGTCCATGATTTCCTCTTGACTGGAATCGATTCTGTGCATCAGTTCCTGTGTACACTACCGTATGCGTGATTCCATCGGGTATAACTTCCAGTATCTACCGGTTTTCGGTCTGCGCTGTCCGGTGTTACTGCGATTAATTGTCGCATCGTTGAGATCCATTCGCAGGGTGTCGAAATCTTCTTGATAACTAGGAACTTCTGAAATTCTATTGGACTGGATAATGTCATATGTTCCACAATTGAACTGTCATCATAATTTAGTTTCTTCCCCAACGAAAGTTTTTCCGTAAAAAAGGAAATTAATTCTTTAGTATCGTTTAGTTTTAATTTGTGAAATTTTCGAATATCCTCTTGTTTCGTCGCATCGAACACCGTCATTAATAATTCTTTACTTTCTTCGTAAGACTTTTCAAATAAATGGTTTTCGTACCAAAATTTAAGATAAACTCCCGTGAGATATCTAGGAATATTTTGCTTCTTCCATTGTTCGTCTTTTTGATATTCCAAACATTGTTGATCAAAACAGTCCAAAAAACTTTTACAACTACTAAACTTATTAAGATCAAATTCAGGAAAAAAAAAAAAAGGTTCTTTGGATGTGTGTTGACTGGTGACTCCTGCCGGAAAGAGTCGTCCTCCATGGTAGTATCGTTTTCAATGCAGTCGCTCGTTCGAAAAAATTTGTTGAAGTTAATTCGTTTGGTTTCCTCGCATATTTTCGGTTCGTTAATTCATCCTGTCGACTCTTGACAGGCCCCAGGCCTGCTGGTTAAATGAGGAGGGCATCATCTTCACAATATTCCTTTATTACGCTTTCATCATATATAATCTAACATGGCGGACCTTTTGCCGCGCAACCGTGTTACCAAATACAACATCGCTGCGAGGAGACACCAGCCAAGTCCTTCCTAGTATGCGTTCGCCTTCGTCAGCGCTCGTTGCTCCTTTTAACAGGCTTGTTTACTCATAAATCCTTACGCGATGGTAAAGAGTTCGCTCTATTTTCATTTATTACTTCCCTTAATTTTGAACCTAAACTTTTCAAACCTGACATATATATATATATATGTGTGTGTGTGTGTGTGTGTGACTATATATATGTGTGTGTGTGTGTGTGCATGTTAAAAATGAGAGAAAATTATAAAAATAAAATTTTAATATTTTTTAATAAAATAAGGGTAGCTTAAAAGCTACAAAATTGAAACATTTAAACAAATAGTAAATTTATTTAATTGATTTAAGAGATTATGGGAAAATAACACACATAGGTACTTTGAAGATTTTGAAGAAAATTGTTTTGTGCGGGAATATTAATATATTAGAAATATGACATTCCAGTCAAGTTCTATTCCATATATCAGTGGCACACTCAGGAATTTTTCAAGGGGAGGGACGAAGTGTCCAAAGTCGACCATTCCCGTATCAAATCTCAATGTGCCACTTAACATTCTTTTGATTTTGTCTATTGTCGGGAACAAAAAGAGCAGCAATAAATAAATTATTGAATAAATAATTAGCATTAATTAATAAAATAAACTATTCTTAATTAATATTTAAGTAAATTTTACGGACTATATATACAGGATAGTAACTAAACGAAAAAGAAATTAAGGTTGAGATGGGGAGTGGGCGAACCCGCACTCCCCCTCTCCCTTACTGGTGTATATAAAAAGCATTTTGTTAAGTTCCTCATGATGTGAGTCAAAATATACTTAATTTTATTAAATATATCAGAGCAGATGTAATCTCTCTCCTCAAATTGTTAGTCTTCTTTACAAATGAGATATCGTGATCAAAATTTAAATGATAAATACAAAAAGAATCTCTCTTTCTTTTCAGGTTCTATCATGCATCGCCTAATCGTGCTCTGTATATTATAGTTTAAAATTTGTCTGACATCTCTCTTCTAAGTTTGAGTACATTTCACTGCTATCTTGAAGAGCATTCAACTCAATGTCTTCGTGACAAGTGAAATTACTCAGTGTAACTCAATATGAAAGAACATAATGGTTTTATTGTGCAGTCGGTTTATTATAAAGAATCAAAATTCATTTAATTGTGTTTGAATACCTAATACTTTTTGCATGTAACTGATTTTTTGTTGTATCTTATGCATGATTTTCAAGAAAATTTTGCATATTGTATTCTGCTCAAAATCGCTATGTAAAATATATATTTATGTAATTTAAGATCCGACAGTTTTTTTTTTATTAAGGGGAATTGAGATTTCTGTTTCGGGATACATATTCTAAGAAAGAGAGAGGTAAGAAAATAGTAGTATTCTAAGTTATATAATGCATTATACAGATTGATTGAATGATAGATTACTAACGTCGTTCTTTAAAGTAACACGATAGCTATTGGAGACGAGCCTAGTTTTTTTTTTAATTGAGGTCAAATGGCGAGAACAACACTTAAACTGACACCCACTATCCTTACTTTCGCCTCAAAACAAAGCTCACTTCGAAACATTTAAGGTGTATCAGCTCGTCTTCTAGACTGGACTTGCGTGGCATTAGGACTTGAACACACGACTCGAACACACCGTCTACGAGTTCACAATTATTGTTATTCAGCTACTCAAAAGAAACAACGGCGAGCCCGAATTCGAGCTAATGGAAGAGTTAGTTAAATGTTGCATTAAGTCAAAATGAAAAATCCTGTCTGACAAGAATAGCACGCACTCTCTCTACAAAAACTTACTACATGAAATTCTTTTCTAGTTATGGCCTATATATTCTATCTCAACTATCCCTCTCCTCTTCTCAAAGTCTTATATTATACAATCTTCATTGAATCAAAATATGGGACAAATATATTAATTAATGAATGCATTTTATCAATAATTAAGTAACACTTATTTTGAAATTTTTATATTATATATAAAAAGTGTTTTTTTCCAGGTATAGAAGTTTAAGTTGGCATTACTTTCCAAGATGGCAACCGATTTAACAGCTGTCAAGTGATTTATTCTCAGTTTGGTTTGGCAATTCATCAAAACGATCATCAAGCAAAGCGTAGATTCGTCGAATGGGCTTAAAACGAGATTGCCGTTGTTCCCGATTTTCATAAGCGAATTTTGATTAGCGATGAAGCGCACTTCTGGTTGAATGGCTACGTCAACAAACAAAACTGCCGCATTTGGAGTGAAGCTAATCCACAAGTGTATGTCGAAACACCGTTACATCCAGAAAAACTGACTGTTTGGTGCGCTTTATGGGCTGGTGGAATCATTGGTCCGTACTTCTTCAAAAACGATGAAGGCCACAACGTTACAGTCAATGGTGATCGGTATAGAGCCATGATTACTAACTTTTTCTTTCCTGAATTGAACAATCATGATGTCCAGGAGCTGTGGTTCCAACAAGACAGCGCAACATGTCACACAGCTCGTGCCACAATCGATTTATTGAAAGACACGTTTGGTGACCGCCAATTTCACGTTTTGGACCTGTGAATTGGCCTCCAAGGTCTTGTGATTTGACACCGCTAGACTATTTTCTGTGGGGCTATGTAAAGTCATTGGTCTATGCGGATAAGCCACAAACGCTTGACCATTTGGAAGAAAACATTCACCGTGTTATTGCCGATATACGGCCACAAATGTTGGAAAAAGTCATCGAAAATTGGCAATTACATCCGAGGCAGCCGTGGCAGTCCTATGCCAGAAATCATATTTAAAATGTAATGCTACAAGATTATCTTTCGAATAAAAAAAATTCATGTCAATCGAATAATACATCGTTGTTTTATTGCAATTTAAAGTTCTATACCTCTAAAAAAACACCTTTTATTTTAATTTTTAAAAATATAACAGTAATTCATTTCAAGTACTATTTTCTTTTTCAAATATGAATATTCAATTTATCTCTCTCTCTCTCTCATTATTGTTGTTATTCTATAAAAATTATCATATATAAGAAAAGTGTGAAGTAGGTAGTATTATCGTTTGAAAGTGTAACGGAATAATGAAGATAAACATGTTCTAATACATACATTAATGATGAAAGGCGTTAGATGTAGGAATTAATTCATCCCTTCACAAATTTCTGCAACATAAATGATTACTTCAATTCGTGTTTTAACGTAATAAGGTCGTATTTATCAATAACTTCAGTATTTCTCACAGTATAATTCAGTGATATCTATTTACGATCCATAATTCTACATCTATTGAATTGCAACTAAGATTCTACATTTGATACCAATTACTTTATAATAAAATAAACCTTTTACAAAATATTTATCACAACAAACATTTTTCTCTCTTTATCATGAAATCATATCTTTAAGTTCCCATCATTAAACCGTCAGTGAAAATAAAATGCTATTAATGAATATGGTAAAAATATATCTAGCTTTTATTTCAAGAGTCTTATCTTTCTCCTTTATCATTGTGTAAAATCCTTTTAACCAAATACGATCACGCCCAAATCGAAGCAAATCATTGACCACACTACAGAATTTCCTTATTTACTTACAAATGCTCCATAACCCTTCCAATGTTGCATTATGACAACAACAACAAAAAAAGACTTTAGATCCTAAGCATTTTAAAGTAAACATTATACAAAAGTTTCTTCTCGCCAAATATTTAGCTGCTTTTATTGTGAAACAATATGTATCAGTTAATAAAATCACTAGTCATTATAAATAAAATCCTAAATAATAATTAAGGTCAGAAAATATTTATTTTGTCTTATCTTTGGTTTTTATCATTGTATAAAATTCTTTTCCACGAACACAATTATTTATTTTAAACTTAAATAATCATTACCTTACTGTAGAATTAAAGTTAAATCACAGCTTACGATTCCCAATTATGAATTCTTCACTGACAGTTATGCTATTATAAGTACTGGAAAAATTCTTTCTGTTCCTTGTTCTAAAAATCTCACTCTCTTATCATTGTATATCCTTTTCTCAAAACACGATTTCTTTTCCAATTCGAAACAAATCATTAACTGCACTGTACAATTCCCCATACTATAGGACGAAAAAATAAGCTATATTCAAAGCAGCAAATACCGGAATAAAACTGCTCCTGGAAAAAGAAAGAGAAATAAAATAATCTCTGTCGGATATTTGCCGGTCAAACTATGTGTAGTCCATTTCTTTTTCCTGCTTTCTAGGACACGGTAAACAACACGACTGCGAGTGAAAGTAAATATTCCTTTCTCCGGGGCACAGAGGAGAGAGACGGACAAGATTTTCTTCCGGCAAAAGACGAGGAGGGGAGGGGCAGCCGAAGTATGCCGCCCCCGCCAAGGGCACTTGTGTTTCATACTTTTGCTGTGCAAGTTTTCACGCTCTATTTCAGCGTCTTCTCTTTCTGAAACACACGCCAATTTCTTTTTAACTCAAGCATAAATGATAAGAGCTGGAAGAAAGAGAGGATTGAAGAGAAAATATATTTCTGAAATGTAATGCAGAGAGAGAGAGAGAGAGAGACGTAAATACGTAAATTACGGAAACATATTTTGCAATGGTTTACTTTGTTATTCTGACTTGCCTGGAACAAGATTCAAATCAGTCTATTGTTTAAAAATGAGATGTTAAATCTGCCTTTCGGTGATGCAAACAAATAGACTGATTCTGCTACTTCAGAATCTGTTCCGTTTATTTGATTACGTGTTTAATTTGCCATTTCCAATTTGGTTGGGAAGATATCTTTTTATTTAGTTGTTTTGAGTAGTTATATATATATTTATTTCTTTACCATTGTATAAAGTACTGATTTTTTACGTAGTATAGCAACAATCTATTTTTTTTTACTGCGACTAAAAATGTAGTAATATATTAAGGTAACACAGTACAATTCAATTGACCAAAATCGGTCAAAAAATCAAATTTAATTTTTTAGCCTAAATTATTCTTTATATACTTTTCTATAACCTCACAAAATTTGAAAGCTCTAAACTTAAAAAACGCAGAATTATGATAGCTTGCATGTTCGATTTTATTCACATCTCTATAGTAAATCAAAACTTTGAACTGATGTATCTCAGAAAGATAAAATAATTAGTTTGTCTTCATTTAAAATGCTAAGGCTTTTTTTCTAATGCTTTGAATTTTTTTACCTATTGCTAATAGTACATGTAACAAAATTTGGTATGTATTTTTGAATCAAAGCAATATTTATTTTTTTAAAAATAATTGAACTCAGAATTTATACATTTTTTAATGAATTTTCAATAAACATTCATAAAAAGAAGTATTGTATGAATACCAATCACGTTAACGCAAAACCCATACCAATTTCTACTATGCATAGTTTCATGTACTTGTAAATCAAATTTCATGCATGTGCGTACATTTTTGTAGGGGAGGAGTAGCATTCAAAAATTTCCTTCAAAAATTACATGGCTAGCTTTTTATGAAATTTTCAGCACAAAATCTGTTCAACATAGTATATATACATAGGAGGCAACCAAAAAAATTTTTTAAATCCTTAAATTAAAAAATTTTGCGTAAATCATACCATGTCCCCTTAAACAAGAAAATAAATTTTATTTAAAATCTAGTATAACTTCTCACTGAAATCTACAAAACAAAATAATTTTTTTTTAAATGTAAAACTAAAAATATAAGAACACAAATCTCGCAACTGTAGGTAAATATTAAGATTTTTATTTACATACTTAATTTAAATAGTTGCTCTTCAGCGATGAATTCAATTCAAGCCTGCGTTTCGAAACCTGGTTTTCTGTTTAATCTGTTGAACTATTTAATGATTTGGTTCCAAGGATAGAGAAATCAAAGGATTCTCTGACCGACAACATATACTTCAACTTAACAGCTATAAGTGTTTCTGGATATTTTCTGTGCAGTTTTGATTGCTTTTTATTTAGAAGTAAAATTTTATATTTTTGTAAATTTTCATTGATATTTGCATAACTTTGCAATAAATAATATTAATCTGTTGTTTATTTTTTTGGTGTTGAAAAATGTTAAACTAAATTCGAATTTTAAAATTAAATAAGTAAAAATTGTGCTTATATATAATTTTAAGCAGTATTAATTATGTACTTCTATTGTTGATAAGCTTTTGTCCAAAGATCATGCTGCGAATCAATACAAAAATGTTGTGGAATCAACCTTTGAATTAAAAATAAAAGACAAACTTATTCAAGCATTGTTTTTTTTATTTCCCGCACTTCATTTTTAATAATAATCAGTTTTGAAAATTTAATAATTTATTGAAAAACTGTTTAAGCTAAACAAATTTCACACTAATAACCAAATTTAGAAAAATTCTGAAAAAAATAATAATATAGTATTTAAAAGCTCGGCTTCTTTTAAAAATTCAAAAAAATAATCCATATTTAGCAATAGTTTAAGTTGGCTTCGAAAGAATTATTCTTTTTTTTTATATTTATCTTAACAAAATCAGAAATTATTATAGAGTTGTTTTTTTTTCAATTTGCGTTTAATAAATTACAATGCATCTATTTATGAGAATAATATTACTATCATTATTAATATGATGGTGATGTTGTCAATCCAAAATAAAGAGTTATATTAAACATGCATCAATTGTTCCATCTATAACTATTAGTTAAAGGCCCTACACGTTAACCGCAAACCACATAGCGGAAGATATCAAACAAATGAAGATGAATATGTGAATAGACCACTGTTGATAATATACAAGTTTATATGATTCTCCATTAGTAGCATTGGTTGTTACGACCGAATATTATTTTTTATCGTAATATCCAAAAGAAATTTATGAAATGAAGACGTATCTTATGACTTTTAATTGGCTTCGATACGAAAACAGAATTATGATGTCAAACGTTGATTAAGACGTTTTAATCAACTTGACAGATGCAGACATCAAATGAAATGAATTCATAATTGAGAATTTGAATACCATTAGTGCATTGAACTTTGGGGATATTTTCCGTGTACGGTTTTGGAGTTTATAAGAAGTCCAATTATTTTGCATTGTTAAGACAAATATGAACAAAATAGCCAAAAAATCATTGTAAACATGTTTTTTAAGAAAATAATCTTATAAAAATATGTTTAAATCGAATAAAATGAGTTCTATTTTGAAAGATAATTCATGAAATTCTTTCAAGGAGATTTACAGTTGTATGTTATAAAACATTGAGAATTTTAGTATACGGTTATATTTTTATTTCAAGATGATATTGAGAATTTCTTTTTATTACAAATTTGTTTTTAAATTTATTACAAGACTTGTTTTAAAGATGTATTTAAATCGATAACCGGTGCCTCTAGATTAAGCTTACAAGGGGAGGACACGACTACGGAAATTCATTTGGGGTCGAGACTTGGAGTAAGAGTAGTACTCCTGTAGGGTGCTCAACCCTCGATGTAATTCCGCCGAATGGCTAGTTAATTCGGAGAAAATAGCCTTCAAAAGTGATTCTTAGCTTTTATACAATTAAGTTTCAATTTCCTCCAACGGTTCTGTAGCTTGGTTGGTATATCGTCTGTATACTATGCGGGAGGTCAGGGCTCAATTCATCGATCAAGGTTTTTTTTTCATTTCCTTTAATTATTTTTAAAATTAATAAATTTGTTTATGAAAGGTTTATTAAATATTAAATGATATTTTATGAAATTATTTCGTATTTTATAAAGTAAAAAAAAATTAAATATATTTTTATTATTTAAATTATTTATAATTTAAATTATTGATTATTACAGTAATTTAAGTGACTTATTATTAAAATAATTTAAAATTATTATTAATTAAAAATATTTAAAATTATTATTAATAAAATATAATAAAAATAATTACTAATTAAAATTATTTAAAATAATTATTAATGAAAATTATTAAAAAAAATTATTAATGAAAATTAATTAAAATAATTATTAATGAAAATTATTAATAATTAAAATCAATTAATTAGTTATTATCATTAAGAATTATTATTAATTTATTATTAAAATTATTGTTAATTTATTATTAAAATTATTATTACTTTATTATTAAAATTATTATTACTTTATTATTAAAATTATTAATTTATTATTAAAATTATTAATTTATTATTAAAATTATTAATTTATTATTGAGATTATTATTTATTATTTAGATTATTATTAATTTATTTTTGAAATTATTATTAATTTATTATTGAAATTATTATTAATTTTTTATTGAAATTATCATTAATTTTTTTTATTGAAATTATTTAAATAAATATTTTTTTTAATTATTTAAATTTCTTGAAAAAAAGAGTTATTAAATATTTTACATAATTATAAAATAATTAAATTAATAATATATAAATATACTATTTTTTAATATAATTATTTTAAAATAATTAAATAAATAATATATAAAAAATATTTTTAATATATTAATTTTAAAATAATTTAATTAATAATATATAAAAATAATATTTTTAATTATTAATTATAAAATAATTAATTTAATAATGATATATTTTGTAATTTTTTTATATTATATATAGTATTTTATTTATAGTATATTGTATTTCACATTATAAAACTACTTGTAAGTAGTTTTTATGTATAATATCATCTAATATTTATTAAATATTTTATTATAAATATTATTTATATATTAATATAAAAATATATTTATGAAATTTTATATAAATATTTAAATAATTATACAGTACTTTTTTACTCTATAAAAACAAAATAATTACATAAAATATCGTTTAATATCATATAAACCTTTCATAAATAAATTTATTTAATTTTAAAAATAATTAAATGACATGAAAAAAAAATGTTGATCGATTAATCGAACCCTGACTTTGTACATAGTATGCAGATGATAAACCAATCAAGCTACAGAATCGTTGGAGGAAATTGAAACTTAATTGTATAAAAGCTAAGCATTACTTTCGAAGGCTATTTTCTCCGAATTGACTAGCCATTCGGTGGAATTACATTGAGTGTTGAACACTCTAAAGGAGTACTACTGTTACACCAAGTCTCGACCTAAAATGAATTTCCTTAGTCGTGTCCTCCCCTTGTTAGTTAACGTGTGCAATCAACTCCGCAAAAGTAGGCCAGATTTCATATTCTACCTATATTTACATGTTAATTATCAATATGCACATTGAAGAGCCAGAAAACTAGTGCATGTAGGTCACCTCTTCCTCTGTCATGTAAGTCACTTCGAGCTAACAAATGGCTGGGCAGCAACTTGACGTGACATGATTCCACTGATACGTGAAGGGTAATCTCTAGAAGATTTTTATAGTGCAATTCACAATTGCATAGAGGTGCAAGCTAATGGAGAGCTCTATTGAACAGAGCGTTTCTAAGTTGAATAATGTTAGTTTTGGGGGGCATATGAAGCTTACGGTCAATTTTGAAATCAGAAAAATGCTTCTAGAGCCACTTTGTAGTAACTTTAGACTTTAAAGGTTTTGTCTATCTTTTAGAACTGTCCAATCTCGTCTAACAGCGAATACATATAATAAGTAAGCGTAGATGATTACAAAGAAGGATTGTATATTAGCCATCAGTTGGAATTGCCCTAAGACTTATCGAGGATTCACGCAATGCCAACTGCATTATCCCAATACCATGAGATTGAGATACCATTAACTTGAACAGTTCTTAGTTTACATGCCAGATTCATAGATTAACGGAATTTTTTTCATACCTATACACGTTTTTCAGCTTGATACAACAAAGTGTTTCCAATAATCAGAGATCAAATGCCGATGCTGTTGAGCCAAATCGAGATATGTAGTTATGAGCCTTACAATACTTAAAGGCAAGGGAGCCTTTGGCTACCAAAGACCATATGTAAATGATCCTTTATGAAGTTTACATGCTGACACATGTTAATATCTCTTTGCAACTACTTGATACAGTGTTACATGTTTCTGTTGTGAGACAATTCACAGTAGCACATCAGTGAACGCCTTAAATAAAGTACGGGGGACATTGACCCAAACTGGTATTATGTCACATCAGACGATGAAGCGAGCTATACAAGAGGAAAGAATGCACTGCTACTATGTGCAGATGATTCAGCATCTACCATTTGTACAGTACTGGTCACATGTCAAAGTCGCCAAGGATTTTATGCAGAAGATCACTATAGATCTGGATTTTTTTCTGCTCATGAATTGTTCACAGGAAAGAGTATTCGTGCGAAAAATAGATTTTGAATACCCATACCAAGCGTAGGTAAGCGATAACCCAAATACACCGATTCCAAGATTGTGGCCACAGCGGGTACACTAGTCGGATCATCTAGAGATATATATTAAGAACCCATTCAAAATGGAAGTCCCGGTAATATCGAAAAAGATATTGTAGCTGCTTATACCACACAAGAAATACATGATATATTCATTAATATATAATGTGAATCTTAAGTGCCGGCGGATGAAAATCTAAGCAATCGTTGTGATGAAAAACTAAATTTTTTGTTGAAAAAAAACATTATTTAAAAGTTTTTTTCAGCATATTTTTTTTCTGTATTTGTTTGTCTTGTTTCTTCCTCACTTCAATTCGCAACACTTATAGCCTTCCGGTATTCAACCGCTTGAGCTGCGGTCAAGGATCGTATTATTATTTGTGTTTGTTTCTAATTGTACTCTATCACCCCCAATTTATGTATATGAGTTCAGGCAAATAAGTTTGTATGTAACACATAAGTTATATATATAAACTAAACTCAGTGGCGCAACAGCTTTTGAGGGTCAGGGCCTACAGTGCCCATCTCAGTATACGTAACAATTGCACGCTGAGGCGCATGAGCAGATGCTTCGATCAGGTGGTCAGTCTGAAACGAAATTCCCAGTGTTCAAGTCCCCAAGCAAAGTTCGGTACCCATTTATCGATCCTCATTGTGGTATTTATATATATATATATATATATATATATATATATATATATATATATATATATATATATATAGGAAGTCTTTTTATTTTTCATTAAATTTTATATTAATATTTAAAAGATTTTTAAATGTACATATGTAGACTTACTACTATTTTTTTTATAATAATTTACTAATTTTACTTTTATGCGGTACTGCTAATACTCTTTTGTATTTGGCGGGAAACATAACCTGAAGCTGTGCTCACGAAGTAAGTTTTATCTTCTTGTTTTATTACATCGATCTTAACTATATACTAATAAGTTCTCGTAATCAATCAAATTTTATCGTTATATTAATAGTATTGTGTATTTTATTTAGTAATATAACTACCCTTATATAATATTTCTTCCTTTACCTATGACCCAATGTATAGGCAAATTACAAGTGACGATTGATTAGACACAAAAGTTTGTTTAAACCTGCAATATTGGTGTTCCAAAGGCCAAGAGTTTGCAATTGCACTACTGTGGCTAATATTTTTTACTGTTTTGACTGGTTATACTTAGGTTTGTAACTACTTGTATATATATATATATATATATATATATATATATATATATATATATATATATATATATATATATATATATGTGTGTGTATATGTATGTATATGTATATGGTGGTATGTGTGTGTGCGTGCGTGGATTAATATATTATTTGTACATATTCGAACATTTTAAGTGAATCATTTTTTATTGCGTAGTTTTAGCTGTATTGCAGATGTATATTTTATATGAAAATGAAAGAAGTGATTTACCTTTTTTAAAAAAGTATTTATATAAGCTTACATGGGAAAATGAACATAGCCTTGCTACGAAAGATAAATCCGTTGACAAAATAAAATCACACCAAATGCCACAATTAGAAATAAAGTGAAATCTCATGAAAGTTCTCGTAAATGAGTTAAAAGAGTATTGCATCAAAAAACTTAAAGCATCTTCATGTTTATTTCTATTTAACAATGCATGATTATTGTCAAAATACAACTTTTAACATAGATATAGGAAACACAATGAGACCAATATTTTATTCTCTGGAGTCACCCTCATGGAACTTGTGCAGAATAAATCATACAAGAACCCTAGCCCCAACACTTTTAGTAGGCATGGCGTGATAACCATCAAGAAAAGCGAAGAAAAGAAAGACAGCAAAAAAAAACAGTCCAAGGAGGCAAGAGTGGAAAATGCGGTAACAGGGTGATCACTGTATTGACAAAAGACAAACCCCTCTTCCATTTAGTTCCATTACGGACAACTCAAACACAAACACTCGGTAGAAACCGAGAAGATAAACAGAACAAGACCCACTCAAAGAGACCGGGAAAGTCTCCGAGAAATCTAGGCTTCCGGGCACACTTTGCCGAAGTTTTCAGATGCACAGTCAAGGCAATGTCCACCGAACGGAAGTGGTTGCTGGGGACGTAAGGTATTTTCTTATTTTTGTTTTCTGTTACACTGGTAGGGCATATCATGGGGTTGGGTAGTTTTGTTTTGCAAATATTTTATCATGCGACAAACTCTGTAAAATATCGTTTGTCTTTTACTTAGTATTTGGTAAGAATACTTTGTAAGCATAAGTAACGTGAACTCAGTTCAGAAGGCTCAAAGAGAACAATATAGGTCTTATTGCTACAATATACTTAGAATGCTTTGGAAAGGAACATTGAAAAGGAACAATGTCCTTATATTTTTAGTGTGTCAGACATTATGTTAAGGTTTAAAATATTTTTTAAACAATTCTTTTCGGAATTTTTTTCATTTAGTTCGACAATTTTTCCGAACTGAAAATGTGAATCGCCTTTTTAGCATAGATCTTGACAGTTGTATAACTTTTTAAGGAACATTTATCGAACTTTTTTATTTATTTAACTTTTTATTTTACATTTACTTATATTTGAAGTGAAAGGCGTATCTGAGGAATTTATGTGAAAACGTAAGATTTAAAACAAAAAATTAAAAAACACTATTTTTTTGCCACAACATGAATCATGACGGAATTAGGTAAGTTTTTTAAATAAATAACTTGAATTTATGCATCCATGTTTTGAAACAAAATCAGTAAAAAAAAATTATACAAACTATGTTTAACACTATTTTCCATTTTTATTTCACAGCAATTTGGTAAAAAAAATGTGTACCTAAATTAAAAAATTTTTTTCAGCTTAATTACTAGAATTAATTTCTGTTTTACGTGAAGTGAGTTTTTTTGTGGAATAAATAATACTCGAAAAACATTGTGCTCAATCATTGATGATTCATGTCGTGATAAATCTAATTCCATCACATTACACGGCATATCTCCACCAAACAAATACAGCTAGAGAGGTAACAGAATCACAGACGTAACGTATAACTTATTTATTCTCCAATCCCCTAATAACTAACCGGAACTCGTCCGTTTCTCTTTCATCCCTCTATTACGCTCTCTCTCTATCCCTCTATTTCTCTTTCATCCCTCTATCTCATCCCTCCTTTCTGTAAAGAAACGGGATTACTTCCTTAAGGTGATCGGCTTACCTCCTAAGCAGATTTTCCTATGGTAGCTCCAGGCACTGCTGTGCTGCAAGGGCCCCTCAAGGGGCTCACTCTGAGACCCCTTCCTCAGTAAGACGCACTTTTGGTCCACATGGTCAATGAAGTAGCCTTCACAGTAATCATCTTCCAGGCATTTTCGGTAGCAGTCAGTCGGGGCTGTCTTAGACAAGAACTCTACTGGGCCGAATTGGTCGAGCTCATTGTTGGGCAATTGGATTCCGGGAGTGCGTTCAAATGTTACACGTCCGGAGCTGCAGTTGCCGGACATAGAAGAAACTGAAAAAATCAAGGATAAAATTTCAGTACTTATAGTCAGCTAGGTAGATCTTCTTAGTTAAATATTACCATGGCCTTTAAAACAATTGCTGAAATGAAAGCCCAAAATGTTAAAATTAGTAAACTAATGGTGCTGTTAGTAAGATAATAAGGCATGATATTGTGTATCAGTATTATAAAATATGCCTTTCATCCCCAATCCATTAAATAAATGATTTAAAAAAATTAAATTAAAAATATAATGATAATCCAAATGATGACGTATGCAACCATTTTGATAAAAAAGAATAAAGCGTTTATTTAAAGAAACAAAATGTTATGTAAAAGTTCACATAAGCTATGATAAAATATGACACAATATGACCCAGCAATATGATACAATGTGATATTATATTATTCAAATCACGATTACATTATCATTAATTATTTCAAATAATGCGAATTCCATTTATCATAAAACATAGTATTTCCTTTTCTCTTCAACTAATATCTTATTGATGCAAAAAATCATTTAAATGTACAAACTAGCCGTTAACAGCAAGTTTCGCTGTGTATTTCATGGTGTTGAATGACTGTGTACTGTTGTGAAGTTATTGAGCTTCTCTCAGCCAAGATTAATAATATTAATCTTTATATTGTAAAGAAAAAGATTCGTATAATTCTCGCCTCTTGATTTAAAAAGCGCAGGACTTGAATTTCTAAAACGTAAGTATATTTACCTTTAACTTCCAAAAAACACACCTAGAGTCGATTTTTTCACGAAACCGTAAGGGCGGTGGTAGACCAGTGGTCAGAGTATTGGATCATGACAGGCATGTCATGAGTTCGAGCCCAGTACCACTAAAGACCCTCCATGTAGGTGGAGGTGATGCACGTTAAGTCTGTCGAGAGGTGAAACGTCATCCCATTGGTGTGGTGTGGTAGTTAGGAGAGGTGGGTGCCAGCTCAGGTGTCATCCACGTCACTTGACCGAGGTTCAAAATTACGAGGTAAGTCGCCAAAACCCTTCGTGTAGCTGAAAAGTGCGACATTAATATTCACTCACTTAGTTTGTGAAACCGTTTTCAGCATATGTCTATTCACAAAGGAAGAATACATACCAAATTTCAAGTCTGTAGGTCCAATAGATCAAAATTGGGAATTTTTATCCATAATGCCCCCGTAACACTAGCTATCTCCCATTAGGAGTCAATTTCCGCAAAACTCGTTCATAGCGGATCTCCAATCAACAAAACAATCATACTTGTCAAATTTAGGGCCTAAAGGTCCAATATTTCAAAATCGAGATTTTTTTTTAATCCATAAAGTTCCTTTCACCCCTCCAACTTCTTTTGAGACAATTTCGGCAAAACAATAGATCTCTATAAAACAAAAGAAACATGCTTGTCAAATTTAAGGTCTACATGTCTAATAGGGAATATTTATCTGTAGCATCCCTTACTTTCTCGTAGCTTCCCTTGGAAGTCAATTCCCGCAAAACCCGTTCAACTCATTAAAAAGGACACGCTTGCCAAATTTCGAAACTATAGGTATAGTAACTCCGGAATTCTTTTGGAACTAGCTAAATGAGTGATTCGCTTTTCTCGTATGTATATGAAGATACAATTTATGAGCTTTTACCTTCTTAAACATATTTTAAAAATATCTAATTATACATTTATACGAAATATATTATAATGAAATTAAATGGTATATCTTTACGAAAATCAAGTTTAAAAGTTTGGAATCTTCCACAGGAAAATCCTCATTTAATATTTCAAATATATATTAAGTAGAAGTTTTGTTTTTATTTCAAATTACACACACTCCCATCATTATCTCTACTTTATCAGCCTAACAATTTTTCCATTATACGTGTGAATGAAACCTCATTTTAAAGTTTACACTATCATTAATTGATCAAACGTTTATCAGTGAACACAATAATTAATGGGTGAATAGATCTAATGAATAAAATAATTGATGTTATCAACGAGGTATTGAATAGAAATAATAGGACTTCACCGGCGTTTTTAATACTGTCCAACAAAAAAAGAGATCCTTACTTTCCAGACTATGTGGGCAATGAAACCTTCACGCTGCATTACATTCTGATCTTATCATTTATTTCAGCCCATTCTTCCTCATCAGAGGCAAACCAAACCTACTTTCACAAATTCGGAAAGTTATCCCCAAACCCGGCTTCACGCTGATTAAGAGCAGGAATCATGATTCGGGCGTTCCAACTTTTGGCGGGAGAAAGACAAAGGAAAGAAGACAAAAAAGAGGGAGTTGCGTTCGAAGTTCTGGAGGAATAGATTAACTTTCTAATTGAATCCGGTCTCACTTTCTGTGGGGAGAAAGAATGAAGACAAATCCGGAAACGTTGGTTCCACAGGAGTTTTATTTAGTAGTTGTTTTTGGTTCAGGAACCCGTATTCTCTTCCGAAGAGTCATTATTCTTGGAAATAACTCTTACCCTGTTGATAAGAATTTCGATATGATCAATTAATTTGTTCCTAGGAAAACTATCTCGAATGCCTTTTCTGGTATATTCTTTTTTTTTTGTTTGTGAAAATGTTTAGACGGAACAAGTTCTTGATTTTTATTGATATTCAGAAACATATCAATATCAAGGAATAAGATTACATTAATAATTGTTTATACGCTAGTGGTCATGGATATGAAATTAAAATAATGAATATCTGGGAAAAGTTATTAGGGTTATAAATTTGTGCAGACATTGGATTAGTTTCCCTTGAAAAATGGGGTTGTTTTACAAGTAAAACTGTAAAAACAATATAATATATTGAAATATTGATGTGATGAGATTGATTCTATCGAGACACAACCAGTACTATCAATTCAAAAATACATGCTTTACGAAAAATTATTAAATTCCAAAATAATACCCAAGGTAAAAAAATAAGTTCCAAAATATATGCTTTCTTTTTGTATTTCCTCTGGTCAATCTCTCATTTCGAAAACTGATAAAGTAACTTTACTGTGGTAATTTTACAAATATACCGTATTTATTCGAATCTAAGCTGCCATCGATTCTAAGTCGCACCTAAATTTTCGGCAAGCTTTTCTGAAAATAAAAAAAAAGTATAAAAAAGCGTATCCAATGTTTACGAAACTAAAAAAAAAGAGAAGTGAATAACTAACTTATTTCACCAGTATTAAAACTTTTTAGATGCATGCAAGGACTTTTAACTATTCTAACCAACAATATCACATTCAATCTCTCTCGTCCCACGAATTTTACTACCTTCGAAATCTAAGCCACACCCGATTTTTAATAGCATTAATATTGGAAAAAAGTGTGACTGCGACTTAGATACGAATAAATACGGTATTAAATTCAATATGAAATATGTGCTATACACGCACAATAAAATGATATATAGTGTTTCATAACATTTCAAATCAGTTAGCACATGTAATAGAATATAGAATTATAAAGAGAGTGAGTGTTTATCAATGTCACACTATAAAGGAATACAAGGGCTATTGGTGATGAACCTCATAATTTTGAATCACGATCAAATGACGACACCTGAGCTAATCGATAACATCGTCTTATGATTGTATTTTTGATAACCATGTGTCCCAGCATGCAAATATAAATTTAAGTCCAAGAGCATATCAAAAAGGCCTTAAATACATGAAAAAATTATGCCTGGATGGAGGGATCCGGATTCACTCTGATGGAAAGGTACATATACGTAAGAAGAGAGGAATTCTTCTCTTGCAAATAAATAGAATATTTATTCTCCACCATATGTTGAGACATTTACGTCTGAGAATTGCTTATATGCATTGAAATAATATCCTTAAAATATAGGATAACGTTCTTCCTAGGTCGACGTTGCTTAAATGCCCCTGATGGTCATGAGCTCTCTTTTTCTGAGTTTTCCTCATTTCACTAGAAACCTCATCTTTAAGTAAGAAAATCCGCAAATAATATTACTCCCGAATTATATCAGAATCTTTCGATGGAACTTAATTGTCCTTGTTTCCCTGGCCATCTAATTAACTTGACGTCCACCCCTATGGGAACATGGTATACCATCGGGATAGATGTTTAACCCCATGAGCTGATATTATTAAATAAGCATATTATGGGAGAGATTTTAAAGAGGTCGGGGTTCTATATGACTTCCAAACGAATCCAATTATATACCGAGATAAGTCACCCCCCTCTTCAGGTTGAAAATTGGTACTTCAGTACAGTAAATTGTTCTTCAATGACCATCACGGCGTATTATTTTTTTATTAATGCACTTGGAAGCAACGAGACATCTATTGGCGATGGACCATGTAATTTTGAACCTCTGTCAAATGACGAGGATGACACGTGAAATTACACGCTACTCTCCAGCTTTTCACAACATGCAAACATGATAACTTTGAGCCATGATAAATTTAGCATGCATTAGATATCTACCCGCCAGGCTTCAGAAGCCCCAGGACTCAAACCTCCGACTTGATGACCCTTAGTTTTGACCATGATTACTTAATATATCAACAGTAGCTTAACCAAGAAGTTAGCTCCCCCTTGCGAAATCAAGTTTTGGGCACCAAGTTGGATCTTACAAAGGGTACTACTTGGCGTCCATCAGGATTTGAACTTCCTTGAATCCTACCCTCCCCGCGATGTGGAAGTGAAGGTAATATATACGCCACTGTCTATCACGGCCAACATTGTGCATCACAGTCCAACATAATGTCTGCATGTAGTCAGTCTGTATGTAGTAATCACATCAAAATGTCAGTAATCTCAGAATGAGCTAGAACGTACAATTTTCTCGAAACATCAGGAAATTTGGGGGTTATTTTAAGCCAAATAAAACCCTAGCTAAACTTTTTATTATCTGTTTTCTCAGTAACAATTCTAATTTTCTTAAAAATAGGTAGTATACCATAAAATAAACTGACACACAAGTGTAATGTAATTCTTCAACTGCTAGGATTAATTTTGTTTAAAGAAAAATTCATTTCTTCATTTTAGAAAAAAAAGTAGTCAATCCCATGTCCATTATAACAAGAAATCTGTTCCAAAGCATGTCAAAAGCAGAGAAAAAGTGTTCGAATTTCCCTCTTTACACAGATACACTTTAAGTAGCAAAACTTGAATAGCTAGTATTATATCGAACTTTACCGAATATAAGGTGAAAAAAAAACTCAAATTTGTTTAAGAAGCTACGAGGATAGCATTATCTTCAAATGAATGCAGTAAGTGCCTTATCCTGTCTCATGTCTTTTTGCTTTGTCTTCAAACTTGAAACGTCGTTAACTTTCGAGCGAAATTTGTTTTGAAAGAAATGTAGTACTTGTTAGAAAATGCCTGTCCGTCTCTACCACTTTCCAGCGAAAGCCTGCACCATTATGTAAATGTGAAGACAATTTTTAATTCTTTTAGTTCTCATGTAGTTAGGAGATAAAAATGATGAAAAGGGGTCTAGAAAGAAATGATAATGGGATGGATAATGAAGTTAACATCAAAAGCGATGTACTTTATATACTTGGAGAAGAAAAAATGAATGAAAAATGATCCCTGTATATTCCTCATACAATTAACATGGAGTAGTTGTGTCGAATTGTTAGAATTGTCCATGGTATTGTGTCCTATTGATGGTAATCCCATATTTGTCTCGAAAAATAATGAAATAATGGTCCAACTGAGATTTAAAAGTCGATTTAGAAATATCACAAAATTGTTTAAGTCTTAAAACATTGAAAAAGATAAATTTTGTAAAGTAATATTCTGGAAATAAATTCGGATAAAAAATACATTTTAAGTTAATCTTTAGGACATTTAATGAATTCTTTTCCAGGAGAATAAATAGTTTATTTATCAAAAGTAATGCATTTATTTTTAAAGTACGTGGATTATTAATCTAGGTAGGCTGAGTTTCAGAAAAGTACAGTCGGAGCCCAATTTAAAGAATTTGTCTTTTTTCCGATTAAAATGAAGGGGAAAAACCTCTATAAGCAAATAAGAACCCTCGAATTAACGAATTATTTCAGCAGCTGAATTTATTTTATTAGTTTGTATTGGAATAAATTGCATTCTTTTTTCAAATGACATCCCTTTTTTTTGCCCCTAACAGAAAAAAAACTTTTCTAGTGAACAACAATTTTCAACGGAAACGGGAAAAGGTTAAGGAGTTATGAGTGTAACCTTTCGTGTGAGTCTTGAGAAGGACATGAAGTTCCTTTCTAATAACATCAAAATCCGCAACGCAAGGGATATCTTAATATTTCACCGATTTTGAACATTTAAGATATCCGTCTACGTTCGGAACTGTGATTTTTCAAAAGTGTATAAATGCATAATATTTATGATATTTAGTGTGACTTAGATTAGAAAATGTATATAAAATTGTTTTAAGAATGGTATTAGAGTAAAAAAATATTTAAGTACAATATTTTGACAAAAAATGAACTCCTTTTGTGAAAAATGCTTCTATTATAATACACTCAGGGACATTGAAAATAGCGACCCAAAAAGAAGCATCGGGTTGAAATGAAATTTAATACACATAATGACACAGATGAGAGATTCACTTAATCTCAGAAACCAGACAATTAAACGAATACAGGGTGTGCAACGACACAAATACTGGGCAACTTCAATAGCGAGTTGGACCACCTCCAGTTGCCACACGGTCCGGCATTGAGTTGATTAGACACCTTATGTTGTCCTGAGGCAGATGGGCCCACAAATCTTGAACAGCCAACTCTAAATCATTTACAGAGTGACACAATGACATCTGCCGTTTTAGCTGATCTCACACGTGCTCTAAAGGGGGCAAATCGGGAGAGCGGACTGGCCATAGAAGCGTCTGAAAATGACGTAGGGAAGTCTTGAGCAACTCTTGCTGCATGCGGACGAGCATTATCTTGCTGGAAAATTGCCCCTGGGAGACCATTTAGGAAAGGTCCTAAATGGGGTCGAAGAATATCATCAACGTAACGTTGGCCCGTTAAGGTCCCACGCATCATAATTAAAGTGGACCGGCTATCATAGGCTATGCCCCCGACCATTACATCAGCTGTGCGGGCAGTGTGACATAGAACAATGGGGGGGGAATTGCACCGCTTACCAGGGCACCTCCACACCCATACACGGTTATCATCTGTCCCCAAAACAAAACGGGATTCATCACTAAACACAACCTTCTGCCAATCTGTGACATCCCACATTGATCTGGCTTGGCACCACTGTAGACGCAGTTGCCGATGTTCCCGTGTTAAAGGGAGTGCACGGAAATGGCGCTTGCATTTAAGATTCGCTTCTGCAAAGTGTCTGGAAATAGTTTGTGAGACAATTGCTACGCCTACGCCTGCTCGTATCGTTGAAAGAGTCACTGTAGGGTCCACAAAAGCTTGCCGCACGATCCTTCGATCCTCTCTCCTTGTGGTCTTCCTGGTCGCTCCAGACCCGGTTTTCCGCGCGTGGGTACCTTCTCGTGTCCACTGCTGCCAACAATTTCTAACGGCACACTCCGAACGATCCACCTGGCTAGCCAACACGGCGCGTCGACCAGCCTGCAGTTTTCATCCCGATGATCAGGCCTCTCTCAAACTCGCTTAACTGTGAGAAATGTCTTCTAGCACGTTTACCAGGCATGTTTCGCTTACCAAAGTCTTCCTACAATCGGCGGGTAATAGTCACCTTTAGGAATCTTCGAATTTGCGCTGGCTTATATAGCACCCTCTTCCTGATTGTAGCGCCTCCTCGGCGTGTATGAGCCTGCGTATTAGCACAAAAATTGGATCATTTGCACATCACATTACGCTGTACTTATTTGCAAAGTTTCGCAATTGTACTAGCTTCCTTCTTGGGTCGCTATTTTCAATGTTCCTGAGTGTAATAGTTTGCCTGTATATAGCTCAGACCTCTGTGCAGAGTCTCAACTAGAATTTTTGAAATATATAACTTAGAAGTTTGTTTATCCATGTCTTACGACAACAGAGGGGAGAAATTTTAAGAAAAAATCGCCGATAATTTTTTTGAAATGGTTGTAACTGGAAATAATGTGAATTTTTCAAAAATCATAGTTGAGCCTCTGTATAGAGGTCTGAGCTATACACAGGCAAAATATTATTTTAATAGAAGCATTTTTTCACAAAAGGAGAACATTTTGAAAAAAAGTTATTCGAAGTTAATTTTTTGTCGAAATATTATATTTAAATACTTTTTTTGTCAAAATGTCCTGAAAACAATTCTATACATGTATTCTAATCTAAGTGACACTAAATATCATGACAAATTATCCATTTATGTGCCTTTTTAAAATCACGGTTCCGAACGTAGTCGGATTCTTTAATGACGGATTACTAACCTTTGCAACTGAAATTGAGAAAATTGTTGATTTGTCGTAGCCAATGAATAGCGATTCTAATGCAGAAATTAATAATAAAACTCCTATCAAAATTGTTACATGTTTTAATGTTTTGCATTGTTTGGGGAAATACGAAAAACATACCTTATGCAGCAGAATATCAATGAAGATGCATTTTCTTCTCTGCGTAAAGTCGAAAAATTAAAAGTTTTGATTCATGACTCGAAAGAGTCAGGAATCAAAAAGATTGTCAAACATCTATTAGTCAGTGTTTTAAAGTTTCCATTAACTGGTGCGTAATAATTCCCTAAGAGTATTTTTAGCCGTTGAATAAAAAGTTTGTAACTTCTAACAATGGATATTTTTGTGTCGTTGCTTACTGATTTTCCATAACGAAAATGCATTTTTTTTAAAATTTTGTTCAGACCCCGATTTAACGAATAACCCCGAATTAACGAACAAAACGTTTGGTCCCAATGAATTCGTTAAATTGAGGTTCGACTGGGTTTAATTGAGCAATGTGTTTTTAAAACATTACATTAATGATTAAAAAAATGGTAAAAATGAATAAAAATTCAAAACATGTCATTTTTATCAGGGATTTGGTAGACGTAGAAGATTTAAGATCCCTTTTTATAGTAGTTCTAATGTCTTTTATAAAATACACGAATATCATAGATTCATTCTACTAGGAAGAAGTTTGTGTAAAATTCGTGAAAGTATTGATCATTAGCTATGAAATGATTTTAACAAACTGAGAAAAATTTGAGATGAAGTATTTGTAACTATGGTTACGAGAATAAACAATGAAAAAAAACAGCGATTACCGCGAAAGCGCGCTGTTCGGAAAAATATTTAGTTTCCAACCTATTTGCAGGATTTTTACAGAATTTCAGTCTGGAACAAATATGTTTACTTTAATGTATGTAAAGCTTAATATCTTTTTTTTATTTCCGAAATTCAGCTTTTCCTCTCAGCATTTTGCAATGTTAGCAAACATCGATAGCACTTGCACACATGTGAAAATATTTTATTTATACAAACAAATTTCAAAACGCGATGATTATTTTTTTTTTGAATCATCAGTTGGAAATATTTTGTATTTCATTTGCATGCTTTTAGAAATTTACTTCTTAAAATTTATAAGGAACTTGCAATAACAGATAATTTTAGAAATCCATCTATTTAATTTATTATTATTATGATAATTATTATTATTATTGAAAACTACTCATAACTTCTTTACATCTATTATTTACTGTGTAAATAAAGATATTACCTGAACGAAATAAACAAGTTTATTACTGGTAATATATTAGGCATTTACTTGGAGCTCCTTTAACCCCTTGACTGATTTGGCCGTACGTGTACGGGCATTGATCTTTTCTTTTTTTCTATTTTTGATTTGTACATGCTTTTAGTTCTTATGGTGAGATTCTTGGTACTGGTGTTTTTCAGAGATACAGTTTGCCTATAGATTTGAAATTTTTCTCATCCGGGATATATATGTATATGTGTGTGTGTGGTGCCACCGCTATTTCCATGGCCACTCCACTAACTCTACTGCGCATGCCTAGGAGCGTTCTCAGTGTTTTGGGAGCCTTCAGTGGTTAGACGCTGAACACCATGTTAAAATGAAGAGATGCAAGACGATAACGCCTCGTGTTTATTATTAACTACTGAAGACGAACTGATATGCATTATAAATTATGTAAATAGTTATGAAGAATTAAACTTAAAAAATAATTAAAGACGATGTATTGTTCATGAGCTACTGCCACACACATACCTGACCAGCACTATATATATATATATATTTTTCTTTTGGGATAAAAGTGAGAATTTTGGATTGAAGTCAGGAACTTAGAATGTTTTGAAAATATTTGGTAAAGAACAGGGAATGTCAAGGGAATGTGCAGTTTATCGATTAAGAAGAAATGAAAATGGAAATATAATCCAAAAATGCCGATATTATGTCTGTCCCCAATGCAATGCAAGACTTGGTATTGCGCCATACTTCAAATTGTGTGCATATATATGCACACACACAAAATCATCAACCATGTTTGAATAAAAGGCACAAACGTGAAATTTTTTACAAGTATAAGATAATTAAGATACAAGAACGATTTGTGATAGCATGCAATATTTACTTGTAAAAAGCAAGCATTTAGGGTTTTTTTCCGTTCCACAATTGTAAAGTAAAAAATAGTGTGAGAACTTTCAAATTGAAAATTAAAATCCAATTCTTCCATTCTCGCATTCTGTTTGGTATTATGCTTAGTTATGAGCAATATAAAAATGTTCTTTTTATGGAACATTTTTGGGGAAAAATTGACTACTTGAGGGGTTAATAATTAGCACAGATTTTTCAATTATATTTTAAGCTGAAATTTGAACTAAAATGTTTAATTATCAATTAATTACGGGTGGGTGAGTAAAGTAAATAGATCTTTCTCAACGGTATATTCTGCTTTGAATCAGGTAAAGAAGAGGTGAAAAAGGGGGCGACAAAGTTACCTGGGAAGCGGAATCTCCCCTTTTCTCCCACCCCACCCCTTAATCTCGAACCTGGGCTCTCTCATTTGATCAGAGTGATTTCTTTTCTCCCTGATAACGAGAGTACGGTGTGGGCCGGGCCTGTTGGTTCTGCTTCCGCACCAAATTCAATCAGGGACATTAGAAGGGGGTGGGGAAGAAACGGAAGAGCTATGTCCTTTCTTTTGTCTTTAGCAATCACGTCTAGCATCCCCCGCTGCCTCAGCCCCGACGCCGAAAGGCATTCTGGAATAGTTTGTTTTACAGGTTTGGTCTTCGGTGTTCTTTTTATAGCCTCAGGGTGGGGGTGTAGTAGGCGATGAAGCGGTAATACTTTATTGATACCTCTGGCATAAAGGTGGTGGGTTTTTGGTGATATATGGGTTATTTCTTTTTTTGGCTGGCTTTATCACCGGTCTTACCAGTGGCACTTTTTTATGAATCCTGTAGTCGACAAATGTTAAAAAGTCTAGAATGGTCTTAAAATTTGCCAAGAGAAAAATACCCCATTGCAGTTTATTATTAAAAGCCGGTCATTGCTCCAATAATGTTTCAAGAGGTAGATTTTCCATTCGGAATAACCGTACAAGAGATTATATTATATTATTTCTCTCTATTATATAATATATTATATGCAATATATATATTATATTATTTAATATATGCAATATATTATATAATATAATATATTGCATAATATAGAATTTTTATAAGCTATAGTTGAATTAAATTAGATATAAATATGTAATTACCGTAAAATCCGACGTATATAACGCGCACCAACCTTCAATTTTAAATTTTTAGCTATATTTGCCGTACAACTCGCAACCCCTTATTTTACAAAGGAACCTGGAATATACATCTGCAATGCTTTTACGTTTTGAAGTCATTTAATAGAGGTATTACCTCAGGTTTTTTTGAAAAAATAACAATCTTCTAGAACTACATCCCTTTTAGTTCATTAGGCATGTCATTTTTTTAAAAAAATAAACAGCATTTCGATTTATATAGAAGTTAACTTCTTTTTATGCTCATCTTTTTTTTATTTTATTTGTAAAGCTATTCTTTTTATTCTCTGCGTATCACGCTCACCCCTAAATTTCGATATATTTTTTTTGTGTGTGTGTCATCAAAGAAAAAATGCCAAAAGTTCGCATTTTTCAACAAGATTGCGGGCATTTTACCACCAGAACGATGTTACATCTTGAATCAGTGTTGAAGTACCAGTTTGGAGTCATCGTGGAGATGTTATTTATTGGTATTCATGATCGCCACTGGCTTTCAGTGTGTGTGTTTTGTAAAGGTTCAAGTATACACTGCGTCATTTCCTACATCCATTCCAGAAATAAAATCAAGAATCTACGCTGCAATTAGTTTGTTCGACGGAAACATGCTGAAAAATATGTGGCAACGGCTATTTTATCGATGGGACATCATTTGCATAGTAACGAAAGGAAGCTACATCAAACTTTAACACATAGCTGTAAAAATTTGGACTATTTCTCCATCTTGCAACACTACGTTCGTTTATCTCTCCCTCTGTAAATTGCATGCAATAAATCATTCTTTTTCTTCTAACTAATTTGTAGGCACCCTATATCAGGGGCAGGTAAACTTTTCCAGGGCATGAGCTACTTCCAATTTCTTGAAAATGTTGCGGTTCACCCAATGTCGTAGGTGAGGTAAGCTAATAAAAATATGTCTGCAATGTTTATTATAACATAATAATAAATACGGAATATGTACTTGCCAACAAAACTACAAAAAAAATCTTACATTTTTAAGATCACGTTTAAAGCAAAACGCACGATAAAGACATAATAATAATAATAGTCACAAATATAATAATATCAAATGTTACATTATCATCAAACGATTCAAAATACATTAAAATATGAAACTCATTCATCTAAAGGTATAGTTCTTGTAGTTATAGTCAATAGAAGACTTAGAATGCATTCTGTTAGTAAATCTTGAATATTTTGGTGTATAATTGCTAACTGCTAATCTTCAAGCGGTCACCCCAAAATGTCTTGGTGGTCCACCAGTCGATCGGGATCGACTTAATTCCCACCCCGGCCCTATGTAATAAAAATTAACAGTTAATGTCTCATATTCTACTTTGAAATATGCGTAAGTTCCATGCAGTGAAGTCCGCATCAAATATAGTTAATCAGCGTAAAATGCCATTAAATATTTGGAAAGAGCGGAGGAAAATTAACACTCTCGGAAATAACCCAACGGGTTCATCTCAGTAACAAAGAGCTTACAGCATGCTGTTATCCAAGAATTATGGCACTGAAACTGTATTCTGACGAGTTCTGCTCATGACATTCGTTGAAGTCGTAATTTTTAAGCTGATTAGGATTTGGTAGAAAGCTCGGATAACAAGTTAAGCTCGATGGGTTTCAAAATTTGCCATCCAATTTCAATTTTTGAGGTATTAGATTTGGGAAATCCCAGATTAATTTGCAGAAACCATGCAATACGAATTGTTGAAGCACCTTTTAGAAATGTTTCTGCGATATTTTGTTCTGCATAGGTATGAAAGATATAATTAGAGATAAATAATACGGTTTGTTATGTTGAATCGATCCACTTATTTAAAAGATAATTCCTTGACGAAATCAATGAAAGTGTGTAGAAGCAGTGAATTAGGTATTTATAGTTAGATGAATATCACAAATGTTTTTTGAGACTTTACTAGTCCCTATAATTTATTAAACATTAGAATAATTAAAAATTTATTTCACAGAAAAAGACTGTTGCTTTTATTCCATCGAACATGGATATATTAAAAACACCATGAAGTATTGCTTAAACTATTTGTATACTTTTAGATATATCTGTTGCACAATTGTATTAAACGTTCATATATAATTATACCAGCTGGTATACTTGTTGTTCGCACAGATAAATTGAGAAACAAAATAATTGAAATTGAAGGATAAAGAAATTTTTATGAGTTAATTTTAAGAGAATTGCAAATTAAACAACAAAAGAAGAAACTCTTAGCATATCTCTGCTTAGAAAAAAATCATATTTAGCAAATTTTGTCTGTAGTTCTAATAGTTGAAAAAAAGATTTTTTACCTCTAACTTCCCTGTAATCCCCTTGTGGTTCAACTTTTAAAAATCGTCTTTTAGTTGATAGATGCTACGCAAAAGTAACATGTTTTCCAAACTTCAAAGTTGTACACTTAGTAGTTCATAAAAAAAATTTATGCATATATAACACTCTCTTAAAACCTAACTTAAATTTTCGAAAAAAACCCTTAGTAGAGAATCTTTAATCCATGATCTGATCTTTTCTCTTAATTTGAAGTCTGTAGGTCTATTAGTTCAAAAACAGGAATATTTATCTATATAACGCCCTTTTAACATCTCGCAACACCCCTTGGGGTCTACTTTCGAAAGACCTTTCTTTTAGCGAATCTCTACTCTATGATAGGAACATGTCAATCAAATTTGAAGTCTGTAAATCTAGTAGGTCCGGAGCTATCGTAATGAGTATTTGAGTATGTTATCTCCTTCATATGTAGATAATGGATATATAAGTAAATCTTACAGCAACGTTTCTCAAACCATGAGGTGTGCCCCCTTAGGGGAGAGTGATAACCCAACGGGGGGGGGCACGAGCATATTGAAAAAATTTAAAAAAAAGATTATTTACAAAAAATATTAATTTACTGAAAGTAAACAAACAAAATAAAATGCAAATTTACACTGATATAATACACTTATAAATGTATCAGTACTGCACAATGTATTTTATAATTAATTTAACAATGTTACGTTAATACCAAGTTTAATATATGGGCTTGCCATATATAAAATTATATGCAAAAATTAACACTTTTCTTGATAATTTGCACGGTTTATAATTAATCTGATTAAAAATTAAATGATTCGCTCCCGAATGTCATCATTTAACAATAAGGAGAACTATGTTCTATATTAGGGAAGGGGGAAAGGGAGAAATGGAATAAATAAGAAAATCCTCTGAAATACGTAAATCCTTCATAAACACTGTCATTTTATTGCATTCCAAAGCCTTCGAAATAATTTTATGGATGGCAGTGCGCATAGTACTTCGAAAAGACGTATATATACGTTCGGGGTAATTAACGCACTGGCTTATCGATACGTTTATATACGCCGGCCGATCTTTTGAGGTTAAACTCGTATTGTAGTCTTAGCGCCAAAGTATAGTATTATTGAATTCAATACATTGTAATTGTGTGAAGGAGGGGGGTGATGAAAATTATGATTGAATATTGGGTCGCAAGTATTGAAAGTTTGAGAAGCACAGTCTTAAAAGATTCTTTTGCTATAAACTTAGGAATTTATTGTACTAAAATGGTAACAAGTCGATTGTTCAAAGAGTTAGGCATCGCTAGTCTTTGCGCTCCCCTCATCTTCCGGGAAGCAGACGAATATCATCTTAAAAAAGAACGACTATTTTTTTGAAGAAAGTCCGAGAATCACAACCCGTTATTTTACATTCCTCGTAAGAACGGTAGTATTGCTCAGACAGGTCATGAGTCATTGATCGATACAAGTAGTACTCTGAAAGAACAATTTCCTGTGAATTTGGTGGGTGGTCAGGATATTCCATTTTAGTGTTTCTGGGTAATTTAGACTGTAATTTCTACACTTGGTGGGGCACTGGCATGCTGCAAAATCACTTCGTTATGTATCTGCTTATTTTCCAGCTGTTTTTCTTTTAATTCTTTGGACGAAATGTATAAATTGTCGTTAGTAGGAGCTTCGTGATGTTTTTATTCAGTGAGCAGTTCATGATACACCACACCTAACAGATTGCCCTCCCTCACATGAACATCCCCGAATATTCGGCTTTCCTGTTGTTGGCAATGCATGGTCGAACTCTCAATGATTTCTTACGCTTTGTATTGTGGTAATTAATTCATTATTTATCTCTAGTAACAATTCGATGCAAAACACCTCCCGTTTTTGACTTCGGAATAACTGTTCTCGTTTGAAGAATCTCATTTACGTGTATCTTATATATAGCTGTAATTTATATCACACCTAATTTCCTTATTTTTCAACTCTTCTCATCTCTGAGTGCTGAAAATGCTTGTTGAGTCACTTTCAAATATTCTGCAAATTCTTCTTGCGTTTGACACGAATCGTCACTCAATAAGGTAATCAGCTCTGCACCTCCAAATATTTTAATTACATCCCTGCTCTGTGTCAAAGTAATCACTCTTGAACAGCACTCACAAGTTTACATTAATGGATATTAATGGAAACCACATAAGTCTTTCATAGCAATAGATGGCTTTCATATGCTTCTTTCTTCAAATATTGCAACCTGAGACGATGGCATGGCAAGAGTACCTTATTGCTTAATTTAACGTAGCTCTTTTCAATTCAAAATATTTTCAATCGCTTTGAAAATCATATAATTTCTAAGTAGAACTTCCAGATTTTTCTGATAATTTCGTTCTTTAAAACGTGATAAGATTGCAATTATAAATTTTTACTTATTCCATCAGTTGGTACACCAATAATTGCAAGTACAACATTATTGTTTAAGTACAGCCAGATGATGAAATTTTCCTTATTGGAAATAAGAAACTTTAGGACAATAAAGGACAATTTTGAAATATTATTCATGGTATACATATCTAATTGTTGAGAGTCATAAGTCAAATGAAGTAGACTATGATTGAAATAATTTTAATCCTTGTTGCAACTTTTAATTCCCTGATTTAGACCCCAGAATCTGATTACTCCGGTTTTTTTTAATTTATATAATAGTTCAGAAACTGTATATTTCCTTGATAAATTGAATAAATTTGAGATTAATATTTAGAAGTTACAAAAAGTACTCAACAAACTTTAGATAATAACTAAAATCTCTTCTTATCTATTATTATTCTCCTCTTCAGAAAAAAATTACAAAAGTAACCAACTCCAAAGGAAAACAGAAAGCAATTAAATATAACGCCCATCCATATGTTGCTCAGAATCTACAAGACTTCTTTAGTACATGACAGGTTCCGCTTCTTCCATTCCCTGAATCTGTCACTCACTGGGTTTGTCTGGCAATTTTGTATGTCGGATTTAACAGAGTATTGCTGAACTTTCATACGAGAGATAAGAATCAACTGTAATTCCATTCATGGGCATGACATCCAAAATCTGTAAGATTCGATCTCACGATGTGCATTGGTCTGCATCTATGTTAGTTGTGTGTGCACAAGATGTAGATTTCTGTCTAAAATTTTGTTTATTGATTTGCTAACTTGATTGCTTATTTAAATTGCTATAGGAAATATGTGAAATAAAGATTTATTTCTGATTATTCTTTCCTATTATTACAATTGTTACAAATAGTAAGCTTGTCACGTATATGATTACGTGAGATCCTAAGAACTGTGCAGAGATTAAGGAATAATGGAACATGATAAGCAAGTATTAATAATGGAAATACAATATAAAATACTATTTGAATTTATATAAAGTCCATATATTACATGCCGTATTAATTCTTAGATCAATGGTTTCACAGTCAGCAAATATAATAAAATAAAACATGACATATACAATATATCTGGAATATATAATATTAAAATGAACATTTTTAATGGAAATCATAATCCCTGTACCCGTACTTCAAGAATAAAATTTAAAAACGAAAAATTACCCCTGTAAATTCATATATTGTGGTTCTTATGAACTGTATTCCTTAGAAACTGTACCTTAACCAGATTTGAGATTAAGACGTCTGACTACTATAACGTAAGTAGTTTATTACAATTGTATCAAAAGGCTTCAAAAGTAGTTATGTTTTGATTATTATTTTCTTATTGTGTCTGAGTTCTCTCAATACAAATTATTAAAACTATTACATTGATAAAATCAAAATTAAAAAAAGAACACACATACAATTTTACGGAATTCTTACCTATTGGTGCAAATATAAGGTAATACCAGAATAACAGCATTGTGGACCGCGAAGCAGACATTGGAGGACCTGTAAGATAACATAAAATGTTAGGTATATTAAATTCACATGTAGTACAAGCAAAATTCGAGATAAACTAAAACATGTTCCTACTACAAGAAGTAAAATTAAAACCCTGTGAATTACATCAAGAATTATTGCACACATATTAAACACTAAACATGTATATTTAGTGTTCCATCAAATAATAAAATGAAAAGAGCAACTATATATATAATTCAGAGTATTCAAAAATTAATGTTAGTTTATTAAACTCGTTTTCGTTTCCTTATACTAAAGCAGTATTTATAAAACAAATACTTCACACTTTTATTAAAGCGTTCACACAAATTGCATAAAATCTACACATTCGTCCATTAATTATCTTAGAATGAAATATTAACAATGGAATTTGATTTTATCCTTCCTACACATCTTCTATCGAAATTAAAGAACATAAAATATTAACAGCCTCATCGTTAAAGAAAGTAGGAAAGAGTGGAGGTCATGTTTCACAAAATTAACAAATGGAAAATCCACATTAAAAATGACTCTAATAACTCGGGTTAATATTCAGAGGGGTGGAAAATCCTCTCAAGGTTTGGTACTTTATAGATATCTCTGTCACAGAACCCAAAAATATCGCCCCAATTTGTCTCGCCTTATAAACATGGCGGCGGATTTCGCAGTATCTTTTCAAAAATAATGTCCACCATTTTGGATACCGCGCGAGGAACGCAAGTTTAATAATCCGCGAAAACTTACTGGGGATTAATCTCGTCAAAGAATGAGCAATAAGACAAAAACAGGAGCTGTGACACGAGGAAATAATCTCCGGATTTTGGAGGAGGGAGCAAAGCTAACGGCGGTAAAGAGCCATTAGTGTTTTAGTGTTCTGGAACTAAGCCTCCAGGAGCCTTTGGGGTTCTGTAGAAACGAAATGGCTACAGATCGCGTTATGGCGGTGATTAAAAACAAAACCTCACCGCCTAGCTATCGACTATTAACGTAATTAAGTGAAGAAATATTAACCGCGGATATACTAAACATAACGGCTAAGCTTAATGCGATTTAGTGAATGGTAGGAGTTTCATAAAACACATCTCGTTTCATGGAAATGAAATAGGAATTTGTGAATTCAAGTTTTTGCTGATTTTGCAAATGTGCCAAATATTTTTAAGTACGTTCAGAAAAATATATTACTATATAAAGAAATAGTTAGTAAATAAAATTATTTTGATTCGTTTAAAATCCTGTTTAAGTAAAATCAATATGTAAATACACAAAAACTAATCACACATTTCTAAGGAAATGTAAAGTTAAAAATGAAATTACTCGTATTCAAATTACCGTAAATCAATTGCTCGTATTATTAGTTCATAATAAACTGTTAATATTAAGCTGTTTCCTTATTAAAGTAAATAAAAAAGAAAAGTATCAGTATATAAAATGAATACTATTGAATAGTGTGCTGCAAACTTCATTAAATCTGTGTTATTGCTTAGAGTAGCGTTTCTCAAACTGTGGGGTGAACCCTTTAGGGAGGCGGGATAACCTTAAATGGAAGGGGAAGCACGATTATATCAAAAAGTTGAAAACAAAGGATTATTTAAAATAATTACTAATTTACTGAAACGAAGCTGAGTAAAATACTTTATCATATAATAAAAAGGAAGCATGTGCAATTACAATGATATATTAAACTTATAAATTTATCAGCACTGCACAGTTTATATTTGATAGTTAATTTATTAATATGAACAAGTATAAGTTAAGAACAAGTTTAATAACTACCATCCATGAGCATGCCATAAAATTATATGCAAAATTGAATACTTATCTTGATAATTTGTATAATTTGTAAGGTGTATATTTTAAGTCGTATTGGTGTAACTTAAGCGTCACATTATATTATTATTATTGAATTCAATACATTAAAATTGTATGGGTGGGGGGGAAGAGCGTGAGGAAAATTATGATTGAAAATTGAGTCGCAAATATTGAAATTTTGAGAAGCACTGGCTTAGAGTCTGGCCTTCAAAAATCCTTTGATAAATAGAATAAACGTCTTTATCAATTTTCTGTCTTTTACCCAGTACATAATAAGTAGATATTAATTCTATTAAGCTTTATGATGGTAAATGCAATTTTTTAGTATTTTAATGATGTATATTTTAAACCAAAAGTTAAGAAGGAAAAACAGGAAATAAAATTCATAACTAATGCCAAATTTTCAGGATCTTCCCTTCGCATTACTAAGAAATTATATTTGATATGAGTAATTAAAAATTCAAAGGTATTTGAATACATTTGATGTATTTTTTTAAAGTAGCATACTAAAACATTTTAAATGCATTGCAGGGATCAATACCAATAAATTATTGATACTTAACCAGAAACATTTAATATAATTCATTTAAATTTTACAAAAATCACTATCATAAGTGAAATTTTGGCAATTTCTTTGGAAATTCTTTAAAGCAGCTAGAGAAAAAAAGTAATGAGCTTATATCAATAAATGTATTACTGAAATAAACTGCATGTATTTATCTAGATAATATACTAAACTTTTCATTTAAATTAAACATAATAGTTTTAGAGCAGATTGATTAAATTTTATTAAAAAATGTGACATGTGTTTATGAGGTTATTATGGAAATAGCAAGCCATAACTCAAAAAATCAAACGGTAGAAAATTTTAGTACATTCTCTAGAAAATAAAATAAATATTAAGTTCAAAAAGTTTCAGAGAAATACATTCGTAATATTTTAAATTATCAGGCACAACATGGTAGATTTGAAACATTTAAAAGGCATCTGCTTGTAAGGCCACACACACACAAAAGATTATTCTATTTAAAAAATTAAATAAAAGTGCGTATAGATCAAAAGTGGTCATTTTAACGTGTTCGGACACCTTTAAGAATTTCTTATAAAAACTTTTCGTTTCTATGTCATAAGTACCTTTGCTCACGATGAAATATCCTTACGTGATATCTTATAAGAACTCTGAATTAAATCATATAATATATTATCATTAAAACAATTATAAAAATAGAAAACATCATATTAAATTTTTAGTGCATTTTAAACTTATCAATCCATTGCCTTTTAAAAGCACATATTTAGTTTCATCACCAAAGAAACTTTTGAAATATTTATTTAAATGAGCAAAACGTGAAATAAAATTTTAATCTTTTACAACTGACGGCTAAAAATTTTACTTTAATCGAAATGCATTCATACACGCTTACTCTAGTTGCTTTCTTAAATGACTTCTTTTTTTCAAAAAAAAAAAAAAAGAAGGATAAAAAAAAGAAAAAGGCCTTCTAAGTTTGGGGGAAAATACTTAATTATATGAATTCGAACATTATTAGTTTAGACACAGTTGTATATTTACCTCTAGTACCTTTTAGCAGTAACTCTCTTTATTGTATTTTTTTTCTTTCATTCCTTCTGGTTTATTTGATAATGCGTTTTTAAAACCGTACACTCTTTTAATCTAGAGAACATTTGAAGCGAAGTCGAGGAAAATACAGAGTAAATTAAAAAATTTTGAAAAACTTCTACTGTGTACGATAGATGTAAATTGTGAATTTTTTTCATTTTATTCATTTTTTTAACTATCTTACACATTTAGCAATGCATCCATGTCATTTTATTTTAAACTTTTAATTCTTTCTTACTTTTCCCCTATCGCGATAGGTGGGGGCGCAGAAAACTCTTATGGTGTTGTAGATTTTTAATGGCTTTTTCTAAACAGAAAACCCATGAGGTGGCTTTTACGTTTTTGATATCGATTCAGGCGGCATCCTTTGTCCAAGTTCCTTGTTTTAATGGGAAAAGAATGAAATAGAAGTTTTAAGAAGGGGGAATAAGAATGAAAAAAATCAATTTAAAATTGAAGAATAATCCGATAAATCCGAATAAGATTGGGAATAAAGGGAAACTCTTTCTAAGTAACTGGAGGTCTTTTGAAGGAAAAGGGGAATTAAAACGAATTTCTCCCCCCCCCCAAAGGAGATTTATGTTTAAAATTTTTATTCCGGGGATTGAAAATTTATTGCGAAATCTTAAGAAATAACCCTGTAGTATTATTTTTTTTTACGTTTGAAATATTGTTTTGTTCTTTTAGAATATTTCATTTTTAATAAAAAAATAGTTATATTTATTTGATAGCTATGTTATTAAGACTTATTAACTTTAACCGTAATAATACTTAAACCCATTAGCATTAAGTACATTAAAAGGAATTCTTAGAATAGTTTTGGGTTTTTTTCCTCCACTTTGTGCCGTAATGTATATGTACTCAAATTTTTTTAAGTTTATTTCTAACCGTATTATCTTTTTTATATTTTGTTTCAGGCCAGTAATATTGACAAATAAAGGAAAACGCAGGAGTTAGCTTCAAGCCTAAGAGTCTACAAGTGTATATATTATTGCAGTTTTTTGTGTCTTCTACACATTCCTTGTATTTTATTGCTAAAAATATATTTAGATTTATAGCTGTTTAGTATAATAATAATAAAGATCACTCACACACTAAAAGTAGGATAAAATTAATTCCAACGGTAAAATTTCTCTAATCTTTAACTAAATTGTATTCTTTTCCATCACATAAATACAATTCAATCAATTAAAAAAATAATAAAGTTTTATCAATATTCTACTTTCAGAAAGAAAAGGACGGATGATAGAATGTTTACAATTTTAAAATCTACAACAACAGTCCAAGATTGAATGAAAATAAGTTTGTACAGTTAAATATGTTACAATCAGTAACGCACACAGGAATTTTTCAAGGGGGGGTCCGGGGTCGAAAGTTCACCATTCTTGTATCATGGTCCTTTTGATTTTGTTGATTTTCGGGAACAAAATACATTAAAAAACTAATTTTTGAATAAATAATTAGCATTAATTAATAAAATTAATCATTAATAACAAGTAATTAATTAAATTTTACGTACTATATACTTAAAATTATAATCAATCGGAAAAAAATCAAGGGCTTTGGGGGTCCGGACCCCCAGGACCCCCTCCCTTGTGTGCGCCACTGGTTACAATGTACATTTTAATGAATTCCAATACTTTATGCCCCTATACACGAATATCTCAAACTAAAAAACTATTTCAAATTTCAGCTATGTTCTTTATAATCATGTGGAGACAGCCTTGATAAATACATTAACATTTATGCTCAGAGAACCTTTTACTTTTGATATCCATTTCAGAAGCTTACACAGCAAATTTTATTTTACATAGAAGAGAGCAGCACAGCGTTCAAGAAATCTTTCACCCATCTCACGAGATCTCGTCGGGGACTTGACCTCATTGTTAAGTGGCAATATTTGACAAAAGGCAATTCTGCTTTTCGTTAAAACATCGCTCGTGTATTGTGAAGTGACGATGTATTCGAAAGTTGCGTGACGGACCTTTTCTGTAATAAGATTAGCGTGAGAGCACGCGATGATACTTGGTTGAAAACCGAGTCACGCAGTACTTTTGAGCCATATTTTTTAGAAAATGTGTACTAGGAGAAATAGATGCTTTATTTCTGGGTACAAATTTAAAACATAGCACTACCTATAATATGTATAATACCGATGTTTGATAGTAATGAGAGAGAGAGAGAGCACCTTTACAGTTTCATCTTAAAGATTTTCAATACTAGTATGTTTTGGTTGAAAAGCCGTATCATCAAGTGAAGCTTTTATTATGAACTATTAATACATATAATTTTTATTAGGCTACATTTCTAATGTTATTTCGAAGTTAGAACTTAAAAATACCTTTACATTACTCTTCACAGAATTTGTTGTTTGTTTAATACTTCTAATTAATTTTTATAAATTTTTAATTAATTTAATCATATTTTTTTATCGGCTTTCCTTAAAAATCTTTTAAATTAACTACACACAGGAGTGCACCTTTACTGAAAATAAACTTTTGTTCTGCTTCATAAAAATTTAACTTTTCATCATTCATAAAAGCATGCTCAATATAAATCAATCTTTAAAATGCCGTTTCGACGTTAGAATTTTTTGAAAGTAAAATTGTAAGATTTTCAAAACCGTTACAAATTCGTTTAAAAAGAATCTTAGGATATGAAGATATCCTTAACCTGCAGTCAGAATTCTCAACATACTTTTGTGAAGAACTAAAATATAATATAAAATCATGTATACCCATGTCTGGCATTTACGAAATTAAAAAAAAAAGGTTAATCAGAACTATTATGAAGTCATCGTCTATTCTAAGCCGCACCCCAAAATTCTCAATACGCTTTGGTGAAAAAAAAATAGTGTAAAAAGGTTTATCGATATCCGATAATTAGGAAATTTGAAAATTTTTAAATGAGACTAATAAGAAGGGAATATTTACCATAAAATACGGCGTATAACGCACACCTATAAATTGAATCTGCATTTTTAAATTTGATGTACATTCACCTTATAATGCGCAGCTTTATTTCCGAAGAAACCTGAAATGTACGTAGGTAATGCACTTATGTTTCAAAGTCATTTATAAGAGGTATTATCCCAGGCTTTTGACAAATAGTTCACTTCTAGAATTATAATTCTTTAAGTTCATAAAGTAAGTCATATCCTTAAAATAAACACTATTTCGATACCTGCATAAATCTAATTTTCTTTATGCTCATCTATTTTCTTATTTTTCAAGCTATCATTTTTATACTCGGCGTATAACGCCCACCCGTAAATTTCGATCTTATTTTTGGTGTTCAAAGTGCGTGATATACGCTCGATTTTACGGGGTTATTTTTACCAGTATTAAAAAAATCTTAAAGACATACATGAGCTTATAACTCCTACAACCTTCAGTATCATGTCCAATTTTTCTCATCCAACGATTTTCTACCAACTTCGATTCAAACCCACTCCAGATTTACAGTATCATTAACATAGGAAAAAAGCGTAGCTTATGTTTTAAAAAATACGGTATATATTTATATTCTGAAGTATTTTATTTAACATCAAAAAGAATAATTGTTTAAATCGGTTTCTGATATTTTGAAAAAAAAAATATTATGTGTATACGCATATCGATGTATTTTTTTCTCAAAATAACTTGTTTCAAATATATTATAAAGAATACATGTTTATAACATGTAGAAGAATAAACACAATTCATAAACTTTACGTACTTTTATGTAAGAAACCTGTTTTCACACCGTATTATTCCAGCATCAGTTTTGAAACATATATCAACACACACATTACTATTTCTTTACAAATACAAATAAACATTTCATTTTTGATCTCTCCAGTTTCGTGAAGAAATCGAAAGCAGCTTATAATATTTATTTTTATTTTAGAACAAGATATCCACGAAAAAAAGGAGTAGTAATAAAATCAGCATGAAACATAGACTTGAACATTGTGATTATACATAAACACGTCTTTATGAATGAAAGTGGCGAACCTGCAATTGTATAAGGTCAGGTTCTACATTTTATGTCTCCGTCATTACTTTTCAAATAAAACCACTCCAGTGTTCTTTGCTCTGTAAATTTCTCCTGAAGATGATTCTCTGGGGACTGAGATCTATACTAACACATAGGTTTTATTGTTTCTACTCAGTGGAAAGTGAAATGTATTTGTTCTTTTATGGAGTATCTGGTGTAGCTCAAAGTACTTATATTTTTTAATTGTCTGTCATAAAGGCTTAAAAGATTGCATTGAAACTGTAATTAGACCATATATTTTGTCATCAGTTATTTGCCTGCAGGTAATAAGTTTCTTTTTTTTTTTGCCTAAAATATATACGACAGAAATTGTTTGCTTACTGTACTTTTTTGTTGTTGTTGTTGTATGTATAATATACTACATATGTCTTAATTTCATATATTTTGTGATATAATAAATGGATATAACAAGTAATGAAAAATTTGCAATTAATAAATGCCTTACTATTTTATATTTGTAATGTATATTAAACAGTGATCTCTCAAATCCCGGGCCGCGGTCCGGTCCATGAAACAAATTGTACCACAAGGAACATTAAATTATTTCCGTTTTATTTACTGTGGTGTATTTTTTTTCTCCCGCGTTTGTGTGACTTTTTTACGGAAATCATTTTATATTCCTTTTATGCTGTAACTGTGTTTTGTTCTGGATAAATTTGTAAGTACAATACAATTAAAAATTTTAAAATGTTAAATTTAACATAAACAATCACCGTTTCTCCCCCTCACTTAGCGTGTATTGGTAAAATTATTAAACGTTGACCGATCCTCAAGGATAAAAAAATTGTGGACCACTGTTTTAAGGCAGTCTTCGGTTAATGTTAAAGAATAGGACTCGAGTTAGGTACATTTCTTCAGATATAAGCTGAACGAAAAATTAATACTATATTCTGGCTCCACTATCCCTTAAAGAGCAACATATTTTATCATACCTCGTGACAGGCTTTTACGAGACCTTCACCAACTAATCCTCTTGGGGAATCTTTGGGCTAGCATTCACGTTTATTTCACATCCATTCCTCTCAAGAAGAATTCCTGATATGCAAATCAGTTAGAGTATATAAAGTTAGAGTTTGATAATTGTTGATTAGAATGAGTGGAACATCTGAATGCAGCGTTACTAATGTGAAATTTAGAATCCACGCATCTTGACGGAGTTTAGCTACTAGACTAAATTAGTGGATCAGGAATTAATAGGATAGAATTGATTAAAGCTAAAGGTATTCACTCAAGGTGGTTGCTTTCTTTATATCACTCCTAGGGCTTATTTGTAGTTTACTTTGTCGTTGAATAGCACAATTGAATAATAATAAATAAGATTTATCATGGAGAGTTCTGGTCACACACACACACATGTTTCGTTCCCTCCCACATCTTTAGGTAGACAGGACAATGAGGAAGCGACTTCAGAGGAAGTCGCTTACAACCTCACATTTTTGATCAAGTTGAGCCATTTTTTCTGGCATAAAATGTGTTTCCCGTTTTTTCTTCTGTACCGTAATGTTAAATGAGCTATCCCTTCTCGTGCTAAAATGAAAAAAAAAAAACATTATTCATGGAATATTTTGAAATTTTAGGAACGTTATACTGTTAACAGATATATGTTGTTGCAAATTTTCATGAGAATCGAGGCATTTTTTTGTTTGAAAATGTGTTCCGCGTATTTCTGCCGAAGACAGTCTTAAAGTATTCGAACGCGTTGAAATGATCAATTTCGTTAAAAAAAATGGGGGGGGGGGAGGGTCGGTGGCGTTATGTTATGAACAGAGCCATTATTTGGCTTTAAAAAACATTCTTATTTTTTTCAACGTTAGCTACAGGCGGGCTTACAATAAATTATATCAGATTAGAAAAATAGAAAGTGGTTTTTAAATTTAACAGAAAGGGACATTTAAATGGTTATAAGTCTATCATGGTGTGTATAACTCAGACTATTATAAAAATACTTCTATGAAATGTTTTGCACCTGATACTTATATTATTTTCTACGGATTGTGCTAAAATAATACTTACTGTATGAATATCTTTTGAGTTATGGCTTACGGTTTCAATAAAAGCTTCATAAATATGTCACATATTTTATAATATTTATTCCATAAGTTTTAAAAGTTTAACATTTAAAAAAGACATTAATTCTTTTTATATTCTTTAGATAAATCATGGGATTTATTTTAGTAATACTTTTATTCATACCAGTTTATTATTATTTTCTCAAACTGCTTCGAAGAATTTTTTAAAGAGTTGTAAGCTTTCACTTATTATGGTAATTTTTGTAAACTTAATTTATTTTAAATGTTGCTGAAGTATTCATATTAATTGGTATTGATCCCTAAAAAATGCATTTATATTGTTTTAGTGTACTTCGAACGTGCATTTGTATACTTACTTGGAATTGATAATTTATTTAAGTATGGATACTAAGTACTGGGCATCAAATTAAGCCTCACATCATTTAACTGTAATAACTCATTTTAACGAGATTTCGATTTTTTTTAGAGAATTATAGCATATGTTCTAAAAGTGGGTTTTTTAATAGATGGCAATAATATGCAAATTTTCTATTTTGATTGGTACATTTAAGTATTAAGTATTACTCCTACAGCTATAGAAACCTTTTTACTGGTTCTAAAAACTTTTATAAAGAATTACACTATGAAAAATTAAAGAAAACACATATTAAATCGGAATGTACGTATCAAAGAGCTTTTTCCACATTTAGAACATTTTGTATAAAACTACGATCAAAGGATTAACAATATATTGTTTTAACGAATGCGAAAATCCTGTACGTTATTCTACATTTTAATTTAATACATTTGAGCCATCCTGCCCATTTCTGTCTTCTAATGGAAGACATTCTTACGAAATGAACTCATGTCCATTATACAACAATTCCCATGGGAGAAAAAAATAAAATAATCCACTGATATAAGTATTATCGGCATTAGCAATCGTTCTGGAATGAAACATAGTTGTAAGTAGGCTGTTAAATGGTAACTGGTATCCCATTAAGGTCTCTTTGAGAGAAAGTTCAATTATACTAGATTGTTAAAATACAACTACATAAAACCGTAAGCAGAGACTAAAGGGCGAAGTAAAAAAAGAATTACATCACTGAAAATGTTCTTTTAAACGATCAAAATGGCTACCATAATCGCCTTCAATCGCAACCTTTTGATTTTCAATCGACCGTACAAATTCCATCGTGCAGAAACAATAAATAAGGAGGACCTATCTAGTCTTTGCAATAATCGAACGCACACACTTTTGGAAGAAAGGTTTCCTTTTTGTTTTCGTTCGATAAAGGCGAAAGAGCTTAACCTTTTTTGTTTGCTTGTTTTATTTCCTTCAAAAAATAGTTTTCGTATTTCTTTATTTTCCTGAAAAGAAGAAGAAAACAATTTTGAGTGAAAGAGCGTTGATTTGTTCGTGCCAATGAAACTTGATAGTTTTATCTACAAAAAAAATTATGTATCATTGAACAGATTCTACCAAAAAACTTTATCAGGTTGTCCAATCGTTTATAATCTTTTCTTTTGTAGACAAATAACAATTTCGTGTTATACAGATGTTATCAAGCTATTTTCCAAGATCACACTGGAATTCATCTGTTGTCTTAGAGAAAGAAAAAATCACAAAAGTCAGCATTTTGTTTTGTATTTTTTTGCTTTGCTTTTTTGAACCTCTAATCTCTCCAATAAATGAGAAAGTAAACATTAACAGCTACTATCGAGAACAAATATAAAGAAAAAAGCTCCAAAGCTAATAGAAGAATAAAAATCACTTTAGGACTTAAAAACATAATGCTGTTACAAAGAGTACTTTTCTTTTGTAGGAAATGTGTTAGAAGTCATTTTTACTGAATCTGATACTCAGCTAGCTCTAAGAGGAACCGATTTTACTAATGTTCTAAAATACCATTAAAATAAATACTTCATTACAAGATGCTAGAAGAAAAGTAGTAGAATGGATAAAATGTAAGATTTTATATTTTTGATATGATATATTCTTTGAAAAATATTTACAGTACATTCTTTTGGAGAATATATGCTGGTTGTTGTAATTCTGTATGCTTTGAGTAATATGTAAAACTATACACTCTAAGCCAGGTGTCGTCGGCAAACTCAAGAAGATTCTGAGGTAATGTACCATTTTTAAATCCTACTGGAAGTACCTACCAAACACAAAATAACTGCCAATTTGTTTTCATAAATCTGACATTCACACAGCTGCGAATCGGCTTCTTTGTGGATATGAACCACACATTCAAGAAACCCCTGCAGCCTTTAATTATTGTGTGGTCTTGTTTTGGATCGCCCCGGAAACCTTTGACACCACAAGGAACCCCCTCCTATTCCGCCCACGAACTAGATGCAACCCGAGGATAAAGGGAGTTGTCCGTGGTCATCCCCGAGACGCTAGCGAGGGCAGAGACAACGTGAGATAGTCTGAAAACTTCGTTAAGAGCGGGCCCCAAAAACCTCCTCCCTCACAAACAGAACTTGGACTTTAATAATCTATTGAATAAGTTTAATAACTGCAATGTGCAATCTGTAAATAATAGCTGTGACGCAAATCAACTAAATATTTAAATTAATCAATATCACGCTACCTTTATTTATCTCAGACGTCACAACTTACATTTCAAGCAAATATGAAATCAATCTTAATTGAACAGTCCATAACAAAAAGAAACTGAAATTTAATAGTGCATAAGAAAAGAAATTTTAGTGGAGTTAGTACTAAACCACAAATGTGTGTGCAATAACCGATTTTTTTTATAAGTGTCAGTTCATTGAAGGAATCTAGGCTAACCAATCGGAGCATTATCATGATCAACTGAAAATGTCCTTGCGAGCTACTAGCAGCTCGGTGTCGGTGGTTTGTTAATCCTTGCTCAAGACACAATATTTTCTCATGCACCTCAGCTTCTATAACGACTAACATAACACAATAATATCGTTCATTATTACTGGTATTATTTATAATATTGATTATTTAGTTAGAAATAGAAATAATAGGGTTTATTTGTTTAATAAAAATAATAATTTAGAACGACATTTCATTCATCAAAATCTACGGAATTTCTCCTTCTCCCCAAGCAGAGTTCTTTTTCTCTCCAAAAAAAAATCTTTAATTACGTGATCAGGAAATATAGGTGATATGTTCTGTTTAAGATAAGTACAACACATCGCAGAAAAGAAAATACGAAATATGTGCCAAAACAACAGAAAATAGTAAAAGTAATAATCATTATCATCCTTCATGGTACATTAAGTCCGTTAAAATAAACTTACCACCATCATTATCGAACAATGAAGGCGGAAACCTACATGTCGAACATAAGACTATCGATTGGAATACTGACGAAAAGCTAGAACGATATCTTTATTATCGTCTGTCACCAATGACAGCCATATGGCAACTCAACTCAGAAAGAACAAAACATAAGCTGGAACTGATCGGGTAAAACTCGACGCGGTATTTTTCCAAGCAGCATTTGTAAATACACATAATTTTTGTTCTTTCAGCTTTTGCTGTAATTAGTGTAAAAAACAAAACTAATGATCTTTCCTTTCGTTTAAAATATTCTTGTCACTACGGTTACAGAATAATTTTAGAGTCAAACCGATAGAAGAAATCAGATTATTGTTCTTTTAATGACATAGTACAATAAATAGAACCCAAAAGAACAAAACCATTTTTACTACCTTATTCGCCTTGAATTTGTTTTCGCTTGTCGCACAGAAGTCCTTAGTTATTTGTAACGGCACGCAAGTTTAAAAATGTCGTTATTCTGAATATCAGAATTATTCAATGAATTTCATAAACTAAAATGAAGTTGTATTATCCATCTTATTTATTGCAACGTAGTTCAAAAGTTTATTTGAATGAAAATCCATTTATAAAAATCAACTCATGAATATTAATTTCTCTAAAAATTAAAAATATTAGATTAATAAATATGCATACATATATGATTTATTCTTCTATTTTTAATAAGCATAAAACTATAGGTTTCAGTTTCATATTTATAGGTAAAATAAACTCAAACACATGTAATGCAATGACATATGAAATTGGAAATATGCTATCCCCATAATAAAGAATTGTCAAATCTTGTAACAGCAATTAAGTTCCAAATAATGCATTTAAAATTAAACTATTTCTTAAAACATAATGATAAATATATATGCCTACACTTTTGTTTCGTCTTATGTAAAATAGTAAGGTTTAAAAATTAAAGTATCTTGGTTCTTTTATAAAATAAAACTGCTCTTTATTATGCATAATGGTAAGAACAATAAGATTTACATGAATCGTAAAACATATGTTATTTCCGCAAGTACGATTTTGATTTGTTGATTTGCATAATAGATGCACATATTTTTAAAGTTATTAAATATACTAAACGCATTATTCATCCTTTAAAATGAATTTTTTATTGATACTTGTTATATATAACACTTGTTTTGGCTACAAGTCAAGACGTTTTACCCTTGCATTTTTATTTCATGGTTGTTCATAACGTAAAAGATAGCGCAATATATATGTATAAGTAATAACTTAGTATTTGATTTAAATTCTAATCTTATATATTTTTTCTCTAAATCATAATTACGACTACCTTATTTCCAAACGCATTAAGGCATCAAAATCTATATTTTGAAAGATTTATTCACAATTCTTTATTGAAGATCTTGAATTTTTAACAGGTTTGTCGGTGGTCACCAGTAAACGAATATATTAATGGCTTACACGTGCTTACTAAGGGATGAGAAACTTTTCCCTAAAGTACTGACGTAATTTTTAAAAATAGCTAAAATTTCAATTCAATGGAACATTTGTGTGATTGTAATTTTAATAATACATTTTTTTCTCTGTATTTACTTGTATACTTAAGTGTAAAAAATGGATAATCCCCCGTTTTTGGTCATACAAGATTCACAACTTTGCCATTTGATTTTAAAATTATTTAAATAAACGATGCTGTGTTAATTATCAAGAAGCCTTTTTTCAATTGCCACGACTATAATGCACAAAATGAATACGAATACACTTTAACAGTACATTTTTATATGCGCTCGCACGCACAGACACACACGTATTAAAAAATATAAAATTCCAAGCCATCTAATTGTTGAATGGACCGTATAAAAAGCAATCATGCAATTAAGTTTAATTAATTTCAAATGTTAGATAGCAAAAATAAAATGCAAAAACAGAGGCTCTTTTAGTAGCCAAAAATATCCAGATACCGAAGTCTCTATATATAATTTACTAAAATTTTCCAATAAGCAACTTATTTATCTCCACCCTATATTGCTTTTTTCGCCAACGAGTTACCAAACCCATTAATATCCTGATCATCTTGAACGCCAATTTCCCACCCAAAAAAGTGCATGAACTTAACAAGGTCCTTCGCCAAATGCCATTCCCTGATTACCCAATGATTTTATAAATACCTCTCGCAACGAGGGGTGTTCCCAGCCTTAAAGGCAATTTCTTCAACTGGGTACGCGGAATATTAAAAGTCGGGCGCGACCTGGTAGCACTTTCTTTTGCGAAAGTCGCCAACCCAGGCAATAACTACACCAAAAAAAATGCATAATAATGGCCCACAGCAAGTTAAAAAATAGCAGCCAACATCAGGACAGTCAATAACGTTGCCACGGGCTGGCACACAAGTCTTCACCAATCTCACGGTTCTTCCAAACACGAGGGGGACGGGTAAAGAAATCTTGATACTGGTAGACGCTTTTGCCCCAAAGCGTGTATTGTTTTTTGTGGGAATGTTTTTGGATCGATGCCGGTCGCAAGCAATTGGCATAACATTACGACATGGTTTGTGCAACCGGACACAGTTTTGGAAAAATGGCAATTAATTCCACAGTTTATTTCGGTTATCGAACTTTTACCAGGAATAGAAACGGTTTGATTAATGATCGATATCGGCCTCCTGCTTGATTTGTGATCAATTTTTCAATATTATCGGGAATTTTTTTAGATTGAGATCTCTAAGATTGAGCGAGTTTATGAGAGTCTATAGTTCTGTGAAGATTGCAAAAGACAACTTCCAATGACCTGTTCACTGTTTTATTCAATTCATTTGATGAAAGTTTAAATCTGCCTTATGTTGATAAAATACAACATTAATATAATTGAGGATTATCATTTTTTTAACAAAAATAATATGTATACCCTTATTACAGAGCAATTTTTGTTTATTAAGATTTATAAAATAATAATTAATATACATATTTTGAATTTAAGAGTTTCAAATTTATATTTATCTATCAGTTTATCCTTCGAATAATACTCATAATGGTTCATTTTTGACAACATTGGAACATTAAATTGGTTCTTTTCAAGTTTGATGAATATTTAGTATTTATTATATAAGATATACGAAAATAAAAAAAATGGGACAGCTATAAATTGTTTTCAATGTAAGGATTAAGATTAAAGATTTAGTTGGATTACCTTGAAAAAATTTCGCTTTTAGACCCTTCTTTTTTACAAGAAGAATAAAGGGAAAAAATGACAAACATAGCAAAAAAATGTAAACGTTGAGAAACAGATTTTGCTACATATTTTTTTTTCAATAGTTACGTTCGTCATAAGTTACATCATGAATATATTAAACACTATTAAACTGTAATGTATCAATCATTTATCTACTCGCACACACGTGTATATATATATATATATATATATATATATATATATATATATATATATATATATATATCAGATATTGGTTAGTACAAATCTAAACACCTAATTAATAAAGCTAATTCAATTTTTAATACAAAAAGTAATGTGTATGTGTCTTTATTATTTCAGACTTTAAATTAAAATGCTAGTTAATAGTTTTCAGAAATTTTAAAATGTTCTGGAAAGAGTGAACCTGAGAAGAATTATGAAAGTAATTTTACTAGAAATAATGTAATAGTCTAAAAAAAAAACCACATAATTAATGCGCGCTGTAAATATATTTTTTCTACGAGTATGTAATTAAGTTGTAAAACTAATCCCCCCAATCAGATTTCCAATAACAACATAAAAAAATTTCATAACACATACATACACTCATACACTGCACTGAGATAGTAAAAAGTACGAGACGCGTAACACTAAAAGCAAACTATAATAACTTTTTAAAAAATTATCACTTATTGAATTTAATAAAAATTATAACTTTCAATCTCAAAAGCAATTACCTTTCTTCTCTGTTGGAAGAATTTTTTTAAAAAAAATCCTCTTTTTTTGTAAGTACATCAAAACAATTCTCATGTCCAAGACCACTCAACAAAAACTTAAGAAATTTTGGATATTTTTCTTCTTATACACAGAATATCTTCATTTTTCTTTTTTCTTTATTTAAACAGAAGAGTGGGGTAAGAAAAAAAGTCATATAAGAAGGCTTCAGGCTGAGATGATTGAATTACACTCCCCCAAATTCATTTTCCCAACTTTCCCACCTGATAAATTAATTCAAAATATTTTGAGAGAGAGAGAGAAAGTCACCTTCAGAAGGGAAAGTTTCAACCCTAAATTTCATCATGTCATTTATAATAAGAAGAAAAACACAGACCTCAAGAAAAGCGCTCTTGTTCTTGAGTCGATAGAGTAGAATAGAAATGAAAATAAGAATACAGAGAAAATGTGCAGGAGAATTTTTGAAGCGCGTTAAATACTTCAAACTGAATTAGTCTGTCCCTTCACTTTTAAATTATGGTAATTTATCGAAAGTCTCCTAGAAAGTGCTCGTGTGAATTTTAAACCTTTATCTTACTAGTTGTGCTGTAAAGTGGTGTAAAATGTCTCTATTTGAGTAGTAGAGAGTTTTAACAAGTTGATCTTTTCCAATATACAAAACGCCGGCAGCGTAAATGTAAATCTTAAACGTTTGGCTCAAAATACAAGGAATTATACATTTGACTTGTACATTCGAATAGTTGAGATTCAAAGAATTTAATATTTAAGCATATTTCAAGAGTCTTTTAGGAACACTTTTGATAGACAGTGGAAAGAAACTATTATTGTAGAATAAGTCAATGCTCATGAAATATCAAATGCATATTTCTCTCGATAAGTATTCTATTTGAATATAAATTCAAGACGTTCCATATACTTAAAATTAAAATATATTTTAATTAATATTACCATTGAAATAACACACAGTTATTGCACATTTCTGATTCCATGTATAAGACGAGAGTGCCTTTTAATATTCAGAAATATACCCATAATTCGAAAACCCGAAAAATAAGACTAATTAAGTGACGGGGGATTCTAATAATTTTCATTATTTCCATGAGGAAGAAAATGTTGTCAAACGTGGTGAATATTTCCTAAGCAAATTGTTGCAAAGTAAAACGCCAGACGCACAATGACGATAGTTTTATGCAATAGCCCTGTCTGACACTAATACATTTTTTCTATTTCTTTGTTATCCTGTATACTGTCTATGCAAAGCATACTTTCTGTGACATTTTTTTGTTTCTTTGTTTGGAAAATGAGTCGAAAGAGAAATTCTTATGTACAGCACGAGATCGTTGATCTGTGGTTCATACCAATGAGGTAAAACTCCTGCATTAATATCATATGGATTCAGACATCCCATTGAGTGAATGCGAATCTTATAAACCATTCGAAAATTCAGCTTTAGGCACTGACAGTGAAGGATTTATGAGACTTCTATTTTTCATGTTGAACAAGAGTTATATTCAAAGTATCCAAAAGTTAAAAGATTAAAATTGCTTGCGGATTTTTTTTTTCTCGCCAACCAACGTAATCCCCCGAGATTAGCGGATCCGTAACAAAGTTAAAATAATTTTTGGCCAAATTTATTTTTTCTGGGGGCTCGTATGAAGGAAAAGTTCGATCAAAAGAAACATGCTTCTTGTTTTAAAATTCTATTTTTTTATGTTTTATTTGGATATTATGGCTAGTTTTTGTTTAGTGTGATATAAATTCTTAATCTATTTTAGAGAGTGAATGTTTATTAACGTCGCGCTATAAAGCAACACGAGCACTACTGGTGACGGACTTCGTAATTTTGGAGCACGGTCACGTGACGATGACACCTAAATAGGCAACCCCTCTCTAAACTACTGTACCAAGCCAAAGGGAGGACATAGAGCCACGACAAATTTATCGTGCATCAACTCCTTTACATCACTATGTATTCAGTGGCACCAGGGCTCGAACTCATGAAAGCCGGACAAGAGCTCGTAACCATGACGACTAGGGTACCACGGTAAGCTGAATTTTATTGAATTAATTATTAATTAATTCAAAATTAGTCACCAAATGGTAATATTTAATTTACATGTATCACAAAATATCATCACTAACGCTATGTAATAACTTTTACGCTGACTATTTCTACATTTTAATATGTTTCAACCACTGCTTCTCAAACTTTCAATATTTGCGACACAATATTCAGTCATAATTTTCATCGCCCCCTACACATAATAACAATGCATTGAATTCGATAATACTATACTCTGATGCTAAACATACATTTCAACTTAAACCTCTTAAGAGCCACCGGGGTATATAAACGTCTCACTCAACCAATGCGTTAGTTGTCTCGAACGTATATATACGTCTTTCCGAAATACGATCTTTACTGCGCACTGCTATCCATAAAATTATTCCGAAGGCTTTAGAACGTAATAAAAGGACCTTGACAGTGTTTGTGAAGGAGTTTCTTATTTTAGTGTATTTGCTTATTTTTTTATTCCTTCCCCCAATGCATCACATACGCGTGCCTACGTGCAAAACGGTTGTCGTTGGGGAGGGATTCGCGATACTTTTAATCGACAGTGAAGTTATTAATTATAAACAATGCAAATTAACAAGCTAAGTGTTAATTTTTAAATATAATTTTATATATGAAAACCTCACGAGGCTGCTGGTAATTATTAAACTTGTTTTTAACTTAGTATTGTTTAATAATAAAAATATTGTGTAGTACTGTTACATTTCTAAGTGTATTTTGTCTAAATGCGTATTTTACTTTTTATTATGACAGATTGTATTTTGCTTGTTTACACACTTTCAATAAATTAATAATTTTTTTAAAATAATCTTTTATTTTCGACTTTTCAATATACTCATACCATCCTCGTAGACATGTCTCGCCCCTCTATGGGAGGCGGACGGCCCACAGTTTAAGAAACGCTGGTTTAATCCTTTTAAAGAAATCATATGCATGTAAACATTAGGTTTAAGAAAATAAATTAGAACCAATTTTTTTCATTTAATATTTCCATCCTAATGTAAATTTTAATTTAATTAATAATTCGCATCACTAATGCAATACATAAGCTTAATTTGGACATTAATAAATTTTGAGCATCAACTCCGGACACTCAACGCCCTTCAACGAAATCCATCCGTTATGTTTAGTTGACCAGGCACTGAATTTAATATTGCGAATGGCCGATGCATATTCATTCGACAGTACTAATGACACAAGATATGTTAGAATTAAACTTTTAAAGGTTTCTCATGCAAAAAGTTCCAGCGTAATTAATCTTTGTAATAATACGACGTCTGGTAAGATTGCGTGCTTATCAGTTGCTACTATGAGTTGAATTAATTACACATGCCATGCAGTTTAATGTTATGCTGTTGAGGGTTAGTTCTAAGGTTGTGTAGCTTAAGCCTATTTAGGAACATGAGAGCGTTTCTGAAAATAATATTTCATTTTAACTGTGTGAACATAGTTGTTTGATGATGCTTTGTATGTAAGTAAGTGTCAAGCAAATTTTCTCTTGGAGACTAATAAATTAACTAAGTAAAAATTGTTACAGATAAGACACACGCCTCCAGCTGAAATTTTTATTGTTTATTTTTTATCGTATAAATTTGATGATTTTTCTTTTTTGACATATGTGTGTCTCTCTCTCTCTCTCTCTCTTGAGATTGATATATATACGGAGTGGACAATACATGTGGATGCAGTTACTTTCATGTTCCACTGTATTCAATTAAAGTTGTACTAGAACTGAATAATTAACTAATGGGTATGGGTATCAACAATACGAATCAGGATCACATAAGGAAAATATTTAAGCTTTCATATTCTTCGTGAAATTTAAGAATATAAATTTAAGAAAATGTGAGACCAATGAAAAGTACAACATTGTGAGCAATGTGGCAATGGTTTTTAATATGGACACGTGGGCCCATCGGTAAAATGATTTTGTTGCACGTCCAAGAGCTATATTACAATTAAATAAAACATGTGTGTAACAAGTAAATAACGTTGGTTAAAAGCAAGGTTAAGTTGTAAAGCTCATATACATATATTATATGCAAAACGGACTTCGGCTTGCGAACCATTAACATTAATAAGCAAATGTAAGTCAACTGTGTTGCATGCATATTAACATTTTTTTAATTAAATTATTAGATACAAAATTTGCTTGAGAACGAAAGGTAATATCATACATTAATTGTTTTCAAAGAATACATATATAATCGACGAATTCTAAAAATTTAAAAGGAAAAAAAAACCATTCTTATTTAGATGTTATTGATGCATTTAGTGGACAAAGAAAAAATTAAAAAATTGATCAAGTATATAAATTTATTTGTTTTGAGCTGGGATTCAATTAAAGACATTTACACACACACACACATATATATATATATATATAAGAAAATCTTGTAGTATTCTAAAATATAAAAAAAATTTCAAGAATTATATAAAATTAAAAGAACAAAATTATGACCTCTGCAATGTAAAAGATGAACCAATTTTCAAATGATACTACTTTTCTGTTTATGTCAGTTAAGACAATAAAATATTTTTATATACTTTCTAAAAAATGTTTATCAAAATCCTACGTTTATTTTCCTTTAAAGTTAAGATATTTTGTTATTTTATGTATCATAAACTCTTATGAAGGTACTCCTACAAAAGTAAATATAAAGAGAAATTAAATTCATCGTACTTTGGTGAGTTAATACTTCGAAATTCTTATGATTTGTTCTATATAACTAATACTTTCTTGAATAAATGCAACTATTTAACATTTAACAAATACTTGTTACAAGGATATACACATCAATGTAAAGCATTTACCATATTTTCCTATCATTTATATTATTCATTTTCTGCCTTTATATTCAGAATAATAATATCTCAACATACCTTAGAAGAGACAGTAATTATTTTATTTACCCATTCATCACAAATTACCAATTAAACAACTTAAGCTGAATATACCATTAATAATATTTTTGACATGGGGGCCCTAGAGGTTAACACTCACAAATCCAATCAAAACCATCTCCAGTAGCAGCAGTGTAAGACTAAAGTCGTTCGAATTAGAACTTTAAACCTCCTTCCAATCCTTCATTCTCAAAGAATAATTAATACAAATCAGGGTGGTCGTCGATACACGTTTTAAGAAACCTCGTTGCACCACTTTTCCTTGACTATGTTACTCAATTACATTACGGTGGAAGAGAAGGAACTATAGAGTCGTCGAGAAATTAAATCCAATAAGAGACCCGCATTTTAGGTGCCTTAAAACTTAAACCAAATAAAAGACGGTATGCGAATAATTTATTATAACTCTTCCCAGCTACGGTGGTTGAGGACTTAATACCCTTCGTGCTTCGAATACAAATGAATTTTCGACAGGAAGATTCTGCGGATTCATAAGTCCTCCATCTTTAAAACTCCTACCACGTGCATATGGAAAACTATTTTCTGGCGAAAAAACAAACAAAGCATTTCATATTTACCGTCACTGAGTAGATCAGGGTATAGTTTAATGTATGCATGGTATTTCATTAACTAAAATTGTATATTCGCTTTAATTTTAAATTGACATTAAGTATGATTCTATTTGATTGGTTATTGATTCCAATTGACTTTGGCTGGATCGCAGTTATATGGAGGGAAAAAACATTTTTATTAATTGTTATCAACCTGTGTGGAAAAGATGTTCCATGATACAGAGATTAGGAAAAGAAAATAATTTCAAAAAATAATTTTGAAATTTAACTTTGACGCAAATGGGTTCAATGTTTCGAAAAAAAATGGAAAAAAGTCTTAATTATGGTTAGATGATTTTAGAATCAAAATAAAATTATTTTTCTACAATATAAATATCCAAAAGCGATGATTATTGATAAGTGAGTACTGAACAGGGATTTCATAACAAGGACCGCGACACACATATCATAACCCCAGCTCACCCCCCCAAAACGCTAAATCACTACGTTCAATTATTTATTTATTTATTTTTATTTTTATTTATTTATTTTTTTTTATTTTTATTTATTTTTTTTTTATTTTTATTTATTTATTTGTGCTTCCACTTTATCGTGCCCTTTAATTTCGATAGTAGGTAGTTTTAAAAATTTAATACTAAATAAGGGTTAACTGCTTACCAGATAATTTTTCTTCCAACTGTTTAATAGGTGATCCCTCACCGCAATAAATGTTTAAAATATTAAACTTTCTGGGGTTTTTTAACCAAAAACTATACTTTGACTTTTTACAGTAAAATAGCTCATATACCTAACTTTCATTCCCTCTGTGGAAGTACTCAAAACAATAATTTATTTTTCATATTTATTTTTTCCTTTCATCCATATACCACAGGACATCTTTCCCGAGTAGTTTGGTTTCAAAATATTGAAAAATGTTTTTTCGAACCCCCTATCATAGTCCAGACAACTCTTAAGTTAAATGTAAACTAATACTCTATTATCACAATTTATAATTTTTAAAAAAATAATTTTAGGTTATGTTCAAGAATATTCTAATGAAAGAATTAATGAAATTTCACGATTTCATTTTAATGATTTTTTCATTATGAATTTTAGTTTAGAGAACCTTTAAACCAAAAGTTCAGATTTTGTGAGAGTTGCAGAGTTTTTTTCTCTTTAAAGTGGAGAACATTTAAAAACAATTGTGGCAAGCTGGAAAATACCATGGTAAAATTTGTGACCCTTTATCAATGTATGATATAATATTTACCAGCGAAAATTCTCAGTAACAAAGTATACTACATAAATATTCTACATTCAATAAATCATAAATTTTGGATAAAGCTTTGTTTCAGAAAAATATAAATCGATGAAAAGATTGTTGATTTTTTTAAAATGTAAAATTTAAAATTATAAGTCATATAATTTTTTATGTATATATTCTAATTAATTGTAATGGAAAATAATGATAAAATTATTTAATTTTCAATCTGGTAGAAATTTTTAAAATAATAATTTTTGATATTAACTCCTGGAAACACTTTTAAAATTTCCAATAAAAATATTAAAAGATTTATTAAATTAAGGTTATGTGTTAATTATTTAACCTAATATTATTAATACTCGTAAACATGGTCATTATGAGAAAAAATAGAAAACTAATAATATCTATACATTTTATTCTAAGTGATAATTTAACACATTTCTTTTTTTAAATCAATCAACATCGTTTTCTGAAAAAAATCATATTTCTGGAAAATTATGGAAAGTTAATTGCTTTTTGATATTATCGATGACCGCTTTTATATCGATAACAAAATTAATGCTTCATGATATTGATCTATCACAAAATGTTTAGCAAAAATATCCGTTAATGATATTTTGATTACGGCATTTCTACATAAAATATCATTTCAAAGGATTTTGAAAACGCTTATCTGTTTGTCGATACTTTAATAAACTCAAATTCATTCACTGGTTAAATTTAATTAGGTATATTAAATATTTACAAAAAAGTAGTTAAATATTTCATGTTTAATATTCAAAAATAAATAAATTATTTGAGTTGTTAACACATTTATGTGAATATATATTTAGAATTATGAAAAAATCATTTTTGGACATTTATTTCGAAATTATTAATGTTTTAAAGATACCTTTATGAGCCTCAAATTTTATATATAAGACAAGAATTATTTTGGGTTCAACAATACATACTTGCGTTCATTACCAATGCGTTTAATTTTTTTATGAAAAATAATAACAGTACGGAATTTTCGATATTCTTAATAAATTAAAATAATTTAACGAAATTTGTTCCACCTGTCAACTGACATATTACCTGAATTTTTATAATGAAGTATATAAGATATCAATATACACTCTGTCGCAAAAAAATATATGCACCCAGAAGAAATCAAGCTACAATCACGAAACTCGGCAAGAATGTAGTCTGGTAAGAGATATGCAAATGATTAAAATTTCGAAGCCAATGAGACAAGGCTAAGTGTGCTATGCGCATATTAGTTGCGCAACTGGGAGAGTTTAAAAGCATGAGTACAAGCGCCGTACGGCTATCCAAACGAATCTGATGACTTTGATAGACGATATTGAGACTTAGGATGCCTCTAAGACGTAACCGGCGGCAGTACGAGCAGCTGACGGACTTTGATAGGGGCCGTATAATAGGCCTCAGAGAAGCAGGTTGGTCGAATAGACGTATCGGCCGCCACCTCGGTCAGAGCGATATGGTAGTTGCTCGGTGTTGGCAACAGTGGATCACAGAAGGTAGAGTGTACCGTCGCGGAGGGTCAGGATGTCCCAGGAACACAAATGATCGCGAGGATCGTGCAATCAGAAGAGTGGCCACTTCGGCACCAACAACGTCGCTAGCATCGATTCAACGCCACTTACCTCCTTCCAGACATCCAGTGCCATCAAGAGAAACCATAAGGAGACGACTGACCGAAGTTGTCTTGAGGAGCCGACGTCCGCTAAGACGGTTACCACTGACCCCACATCATAGGCAGTGTCGACTGGATTTTTGCCGACCTCGGGCAACTTGGAGTGTGACAGACTGGAGACGTGTCATCTTCAGTGATGAATCCCGATTCAGTCTCAGTGATGATGACCACCGCACACGTGTCTGGAGGCGCACCGGCCAGCGGTCCGATCCGGCATTTATTGTCTAGCGGCATACAGCAATTTCACAAGGTGTGACAGTGTGGGGAGCAATTTCTTGGGACACACGATCATCTTTAGTGGTCCTTCAAGGCACTTTGACAGCTCGCAGATACGTGGACGATATTTTAACGTCGATTGTGCTACCCATGCTATCAAGTCGCCCAGGTGCCATTTATCAACAGGATAATGCTCGTCCACATACTGCGCGACTCTCCCAACAATGTCTTCAAGGATATGACGTCGTACCATGGCCTGCCAGGTCACCAGATCTTTCACCAATAGAGCATGTCTGGACGCGTTGGGAAGGCAACTGCAGCCGTCCCGAGATACAGGAGAATTAACTGCGCAGATGCAAAGACTATGGCAGGATCTTCCACAGGGGGTCATAAGTGATCTAATTGAATCGATGCCACGCCGAATTTCGGCTTGTATAGCTGCCAGAGGTGGCTTTACTACTTACTGATTTTTAACCTTTTGCAAGCTGTAACCGCTTAATAAAATGATATTTTGTTCTGAATTTTTAATCATTTGTTTATTTTCATATACACTACATGCATACCAAATTTCGTGAATGTAGCTCAATTTCTTCTGGGTGCATATATTTTTTTGCGACAGAGTGTATAATAAGGTAAAACTAATCAACATTTAAAATCAATTTCACTGCTATCATTTTTGTCTCAGAGCTTTCAGTTTTTTTATTTTAGTTTGGCTTCTTTACTTAGCATATTTTAGAGTCAAACATTTTTATGTGATTATGTCAATCTTTTACTTTATATATATTTCTTTTCTGTTACATACAAAATTTTCGCGCATGTAGAACCAGCGTATATATTCAATGACTGGCCATTTCACTGAAAACCGAAAACAATTTTCGGTAATTTATTATTTTTTAATTAAATTAAACCAATCATTTTTGTAGAAGAAATTATTTTAGTTTGACATGTTATTTTCATTATTGTAATGCATTGGAGTATTAATAATTTCTTAAATTTCAGGTTTTTAGGATCAATAATGCGTAATATTCTTCATACATATGAATAAAAAATTACACCTTCCCTAATTTCTATACATATAAAATTTAAACATTCCTAAATACCACATTTATAAAATAAAATTAGTCACTAATTTTAATTATCCAATTCAAATGTAACAGAGAATGGACAACCGATTATAGAATTACAGGATTTATTATAAAATTATTCATAATTGCTATAAATTTTAAGAATGATTTATTTTTAATATTTTAAACAGATTTACACCCCTCCTCAACTGATTTCTGATTTTTCAGGGAAAATTTAAAGTAGAAAAGCAACCTTGCCTCATTTTGTAGAAAAAAACAAGCTATAACTACGCTTTAAACATCAATGTGCTTCAATGCTAAGCGAAACAAAACTACAGAAAAAAAATCAAAAATACTAAGCATTTATTTCAGAATTACAAAACAGTCTAATTCCCTTAAAACCTTTTTATTTTTTGAGAAAAATAATTCTTCCGAAATTGAATGAATATTTTAACATACAAACAAAATTGGTATTTTAATTGGAATAAAATTGGCAACCAAACCTCCTTTTGGGGAGGAAACCGAACGTCAAAATTATATTATTGCAATTGGTATCTACATATATGATGCATCACTAAAACGTGATACCAGTTCCCGGGGAATAATACTAGGTCTGTAAAGGATAAAAATACCAATCCACAGATCCATTTGAAAAGAAAGAAAAAAAGTACACCTAAACAGAAGCTCTTATGAAAAACACGTTCATTTATATGGGAATAGCAACGAATTTTATGTCGTTGCTTAGCAAAATAAAGCAGAAAAATTCTAATCGTAAATAAATAACATATACATTATTATTTATTCAAAAAATAAATACAGCTATTCCTCTCCAAACCAAATTTCCCTTAATTTATCTCGCCTCCCCAAGATATTTTACACAATAATAAAATGTACTGATTTTTTGAAGTGTTAAAAGTAAAAAGTACCTGTTTATACATATAAATCCGTTCTATTTATTTAATTTGTGTCAATAATTCAAGTATTTATGAAAGAAACATTTTAGATTAAACAAAATAAGTATTTATTCGAAATAAAGTTTTACCAAGTCCCTGTTGCGTCTGATTCACTGAATTTGATTTAAGGTGAACAAATTTTATTTGGTAAATTAGGTATTGGGATATTTAAATTGCTATGTAAATATTGTGTAGAAAATATGATTTATTTTATGTATTCAGAGGTGTCTGAAACATTATGTGGCTTAAAATAGTTGAATAATAAGTATGTAAATATTTTTGTTTGGAAATTTGGCTGTATCATTTGGCTATTTTTTGCTTAAAGAAAATTACAATTTTGTTGTACTTGTGTCAGACTATTTTGTTTTATTCATGTGTTCAAGTATTCAAATAAGCAAAATTTAAAGAATCACTTTATTTATATTATGGACAAAAAATACAACGAAATAAAAACGGAAGGATACAAAAATAAAATAACGTATTGCTTTGAATTAGACAAAAACATTTAATTTGAAATTTTTATGACATTGTTCATTAAAATAACATCTCGAAAAAATTGTTTCCCCTTTTTTTCTTGTTTTTGAGTTTATAAATGATACTGTTTACTAATTAAAAAATGAATCTTGGAAAATTTTCTTGCCTTTTGCACTTTTAACAGACACTGATTTAATACAAGTTCACACAATTTTAGCGCACACAGAACTTGTATTTATACAACAGTAATAAAAAGTAGAAGTCTGTATTTTTACGTAATTATATAAATGTAAAATATTTTAAATAAAAATTTGAAAATAAAAAGTATATCTACAGCGAGTTAGTTGCAATACAGCTTTTTTAAAAAGACAAATATTCACTTAAAATTCTTAATAGCAAACAATTTTAATAACCATGCAATAACACCATGAAATCAAACGCATTGTTCTTCACTGAAAGCACAAGATTTTGCAAGGTTTCAAGTTCAATACCAGATCACGTTTTTTTAAATCAGAATTCAACAACTATTTGGTTGTCTATATATGTGGATAGATACATTCTCTCATAAGAATTTCCAATCAGATCTGTGTACAAAATCACCATATAGCAATAAGGTGATTTTCGAAAGTTGCTTGGTATGCCTCCAAATTTTCTTTTCCGATCAAAACAGTTAATACTGTTTAACGAATGAATGAAAATCTTTTCCAAACCCGAACCTCAACTTTGACGTTGGCTGACCAGTTCCGAGAAAAATCCTCCGACCCATCGAAGTTCTAATTTTTCAATCCCTACTATTAGTTCATTATCTCCCATCATATATATATATATATATATATATATATATATATATATATATATATGTATGTATATATATGTATATATATGCATGTATATATATATGTATATATATATGTATATATATATATATATATATATATTTTATATATTCAAATTTTCAATCATTAATAAAATACTTACCATTCATCCATTCAAGTTCAAATACATTTTTTCTTAATCTTGTAGTGGATGACACTTGATGTTAATACGTTTTTTCAAATATTAATTCATTAATAAATTAAAAAGTGAATATATATATATATATATATATATATATATATATATATATATATATATATATATATATATATATATATATATATATATATATAACAACAAAAATAATAGCCCAACAGCATATAAAGAAAGGAAATTCGCTCGTTGCGCCCCTATATCGCAATGAATAGCACGTTGGACTTCTAAACCAACGGCCGTGTGTTCGAATCCCACCTGGGATTGCCTAATTTCTCAGAATATGATTTCATTTTTACTATACTATTTTAATAGAATAATTAAATTTAATAGAATAAATAGTAACAAAAAATTTTCGTCCAACACCTTACATAGAAAGGGAATTGGAAAAGTGCAAGGAAAATCGCTTTCTATTTTGTCAATATTATGATTCTGTCATATATATACACATATTTATACTATTTGTAACTATTTAATAAAAAGTATAAAACAAAATATTTCTTTTTTCACCTAAGTAGGAAATGACATAATTTTTTTATGACTTGTTATCACTTGTAGCTTTTCGTCAACGTGTGCAGCTGAGCCCACACACAATTCAGACTTGGTTTTCTTGGGTTTGGAACGTAAACACGGTTAACGAGTCAATTAAGAATTTCTCAAATGCCCGCATTCCATATCTCACTCTGCAGTTACTCACTTTAAAAAAGCTTACATACTTTGAATTTGATTTGCAGAGTGAACATGGTTTAAGTCAGTCATCATAATATCAGACAGTGATTCAATGCATTTAAGACCGAAATTTTGTCAGAAATTGCATTCATCACAGGTTAGCATTAACAAATAACTCTTTTAGAAGGATTCAATACAAATGAAATATCTTACAAGAGGATATATATCCCAGTTTAGCCTCCAAAATTTGAAAATCAGATCATGCTATAATTGCAAGGAATTTTAGAATAATTCTAAAAATTGAAATTATTTGCAGCCTTTCATGGAAACATTGAAAATATTCTATTTTGATTATACCATTACATACCTTGCATTTTTGGCTGGCAAATTTAAAATTTTTGCGAAAAACTATTTTATTATAATTTTTCTCTTGAGGAGAAGAATTTTTGCCTTACTCTTTAATGTGTGTGTGTGGTTTTAGGAATATATAATCCGAAAACTATAAGTGGTGGGACTGAATAAATATATATATATATATTTACGTTTTTGTGTGGAGACGTACGATGTTTAAATGTTACTTATTTATATTGTTAAATTTACTTTATATGTTTTAAACGTCAAAAATAAAGATATTTGGAAGTATATAATATAAAACTTAGAAAAACCGAGAATTAACTCAATAAAATAATATTTTTCTTTTTATGTTTGTGAACTTCTATGGTGTCTATACTATGTAGTGCATTCCTTTATGTGTATTTACTTTTATTATTAATTTTATTTTATAATTTTTTTTTCAAATATCACAAATAAAGATCTTTGGAAGTATTGAATGCAAAAGGTACAGTTAAAATTACGACACAACACAGGAATTAAATGAAACTAGCATTTATATCTGAGGCCCAGTAGCAGGGTGGTAGCGTATTGCGCTTCCACACCAGAGGTCTTGGTTTCAATCCTCGGTCTGGGAAAGATCGATGCATCCTTTCAGTGTGTCGATAAATGAGTACCAAGCTTGCTTGGGGAATAAACACTAGGGGTCTCACTTCAGACTGACAACCTGATCGGGACATCTGCTCATGCACCTAAGCGCTAAATGGTCACGTATACTGAGATGGGCACAATAGGCCTTTCCCCTCATGGGCCGTTGCGGTGCTGAGTTTAGTTTAATTTAGCATTTATGTCTGTCCATCAACTTAGTAAATTGTTATTTTGATAAAATCGTCTTATGTTCAATTATTTATGTGTATTCTTTGTCAACTATATCACATTCATCGTCATCACACACATTTAACTATTTTAATAAATATTAATTATAAAGTCCAATAAAAATGCAGAAAATTATTTTTCAGGAGAGAGGTGAACAGAAAAAAACAATTTATTAAAGATTATAATATTTATGTAAATTTGGGCATTGATTTATGGCTTTCATTCAGTAGTTGGAACTCCAGAACAATATTCGATTAGTTGATGATTTCTTTTTACTGCAGCTCATCGTTAAAAATCACGGGTTTCATGTTAAGTAAGCCAGAGTAAACTAGAAGAAAATTGATAAATTCTGAAGACATTGTGTTCTTTTCGAACATTTATTCCAGCTGTTTGACTGTACTGACATCTGACGCAGTGATAATTGCCGAAACTTTTCCGTTTATTCAATGAAATCATCGTTAGTCAAATCCGGTATTCATAGGAAGAAAAAACCGGACATATTGAAATTATGAATTAATTACCCTTTATTAAAATAAAGAAAAAAAACACATTCGGGAGAGATGTGCCGGACTTGGGACGGAACACGAGCCATTACCCGTACGATAATAGTTTCATGCAAATGAAGATAGAATTCCAATTCTTTTGTGTAAAGGAATTCAATAATTTCCCATTCCCTCTTTGTTTACGCGAAAATATTCCGGAAATGTTCATAGAATTCCAATATTTTTGCACCAGGAACTCTTGGAAATGAATATGGAAAGGAATCAATATAGTAAAATGCGCAAGAAAAGAGCTTTAAGCAAAAGGAAATGTTCCCGAAATTTTACTTCTTTAAAAAAATATAAAAAAAAATATTTTCGTATTAGTTTCTTCAAGTTTGTCGATCACAGAAGACTTTATCTATTTCGTCTTGGAAGGATTTGTTTGACTTTTAAATATGACGGTCTACGAAAGAAAAAAAATATTCTTTTTACGATTAATATGATTCTTCGTACAAATACTAGATTCCATCTCTGTTTTTAACGATGGCCAGGGTGCAATCAAAGACGTATTTATCTATCGACAAAATTCATTTCGCGTTTCATTCAAATTCGGTTAATGTGAAGTGAAACTTAGTAATGGGATAATGGCATCGCTGTTCCTTTTCCCGGCGAAAATTTTCCAAGCGTTGCCATACGCCTAAGATAAATTTTGAATTCGGAATACAATGATTTGCATCTTAACAAAAATCCATATCACAGAATTCTAATGTATGAGGAAAAGCGATGATTTTGGGTGCTGAAAAATTAACGTAGAAGTCATCATTTTAAATGTGGATTTCCAATCGCGGAGGATTGTGGCTCCCCCATATTTGCATTTCGAATTTCATTTGAATTCATTTCTTTCTTCAATCCTCAATTCCCGAATGCATTTAGCTAATACATTCTGGCATCGTCTGGAGAATTCGAGAAAATTTGGCTGGAACATCATAAATAATCAAGAAATAAATTTGCTATTGTAATTCGAGAGTATTGCCAGGTTTTAAAAAGAAGGCAGAGCTAATATTACTTCCTTCATTTTATAAATCAAAAGAAACGAAACTACTTAGCTGTTTCTTCTGTTCATTAGCATACAATCTTAAATTAAAATATCGCGTAAGGAAAGCATCACTTATTTGCCATTAAATCCTCACCGAGTTTGAAAGCCAATTTAAAAATTTACAACGATCGACGATGGAAATATTTTTGGAAGAAGTTTTATTCCAAACACAGATTACACGAATGCAGAAGAGTAATGAATAAAACGTAAAATGTTTGGAATCCTATGACAATCGAACGTATTTTTATTCTGATTTTGAATACATTTGAAAAACATGAAGTATTAATAACTAAGCTTAAATAAAATTGCATTAAAATTTTTAAAAGATTTCCAATATGTTTTAATGGAATCTATTATCCTTAATGTATTTTTGATGTTTGAGTTTTAAATATTATTTCAATAGTTTGAATATGTTATAAATTCAACAGTGTTATTGGCTTTATTTATTACATATTTATTTTTAATTCACATTCAAGGAGAAAATAGTGATAAAACCTATTTCATGCAATGTGAAGGTATAAATTTAATTTACAGACGCATATATTACAAAATGTAATATCAAAACTAAATAGTTGCTGCAATAAAAAATCATGCATATATATTTATTGAAATGCAAATATTTCTCATTATACATGCTTCGAATTCTCATTTTTGCCATATGTCTAGTTTATGATTAAAGTAAATTAACACTGTAAAAGTTAACAAAATGATTTAAATAGAAATATGCTGTAGTTATTTCTGTTAAATACTGGAGAATAATTTTCTTGCAAGATAAACGTTCTCAAGTAGCAAGAATTTTTGTAAATTTTATTTAAATGCAAGTTTGATTAAATTTTAAAGTTTTTTGTTTCTTTTTTAAATATAGCAGCCAATTTAAATTTTGTAGAAGTTTTTATTTTAACCAAGAAGTCTTTCAAATTTAATCAAATATGAATTTATTATGTATCTTTTTTTATTTTAATTAAAAGGAAATTGTATTCCATATCTAGTAATAAATTGAACAACTTCCATTTGGAGTTGATAAGCACTTTCTTAAAGTTTCTAATTGATTTTTACAGATATTTCATTTCGAAAAGATATCTGAAATGTTATAATGATTCTTTAAACGGAATCAATTTCGAAATCTTTCTTTTCTTTTTGTCTTGTGACAAAATTTAGATATTTTGAGTACAACACGTTTATATCTTGTTTGAAAGAAAAAAAAATAAAGGGAAAATGAAAAACTCTTGCTCTTTATAGTACTTTCTGAACTGATGTTCAAAATACGTTATCTAATTTACTTAACCAGCAATGGAAACCGAATTTTGGGACGTGGCAGCCGATTAGTCATGGACGCTGACGTCATCTCTGTGGAATCGTGGTTTAAACTTTTGTACCAATAAGTACTCAAGGTATAGGGCTGCTGCTGCTTGTTACATATGTCAAGGATCAGTCCTCGCTTTGGTGTGGCGTGGAGTCTGGTAGAAGGGCTGATGCACATTAAAACCTGTTCAGAACCATGATCACATGTATGTGATTTCAGGGAATACAGTATCATATATGAGATTGCGGTTTCCCCGTTCTGAGACCCGTGATCCAAATGGTGTGATTTTAATTTGGAACTTAGAATGACCATAAACTATAAATTTTGGAGTATTTTATTACAGTAATGATTTTATATGAATTTTTAAATTGAGTTAGGCTTAAAGCTGTCTTCGGATAATGTTAAAGAATAGGACTAGAATTTGTGGAACATTTTTTTCAGATATAAAAGAAATGAAACATTAATATGATATTCTGGCTTTACAATCCTTTGGAGAGCAGCATTTTTTTTATCATACTTCCTGTTTTTAACCGAGTTTATTCATTTTTTTCCTGCTATAAAATGTGTTTCGCGCTTTTTCTTCTACACCATAATGTTAAATGAGCTATGCCTTCACGTATTAGAACATAAAAGAAAGTATTCATGGAATATTTTGGAGTTTTTAAAAACACTCTGTTGTTAACAGAAGTATGACTTATAATATTGCAAATTTTCATACAAATTGAGACCTTTTTTGTGTCGGAAAATGTGCTTCGCGTTTAGTTCAAGCTCTCGTACTTTTACCGAAGACAGCCTTAACAAGAAAAATCGTCTGGTCTTGAACGCGCTAAGTTTGTTGTGGCTCAAAATCTTCGCATTGGCATAATGTGGTAGTTTGGAAGATGAGTGTCAGAACAGGTATCACTCTCATTCCCTGACTGTGGTTCAAAACTGAGTGGTCTATCACCAATAACCTTAATAAATAATTTATATTTATCTCTCTCTTCTGTTCTTTATTCTTTTAAAGAACTTTGTGTTTAGTATATATTTATTGTTTAGTATAAATTTATAAGTACTTTAAGTAATTTTTAAACACTTTATTATCTTTATTTTTCGGGACAATTTTGTTTTATTTATAAATTTTTTTCCCTCTTTATTCTTTTTGTATTTGTAACGATTATGTATCCAGTAAGCAATTGTAATATTATATTGTAGTGGGGACAGAGATAATATCGGACTTCAAATTATATGTGCGTAACACAATTTGAAGCATGGTCACAAAATACTCAACCATCTGAAAAAGGGGCACCAGCATGAAATTTTTTTAAATACGAGAGAAAATCTTTTTTCCCTTGAAACATTTTTTATAGCATGCTGGACGTACTTATGAAGTACAAACATTTAGGCGTTTCTGTGTTCCACAATTATAAAATAAAAAATAGCGTGAAAATTTTAAAATTGAAAATTAAATAAAATTTTAAAAAATGTGCCCCTTTTAGTTGCCCATTTTGAGCAAAAAAATTGACCGCTGAATGGATTAATATTGTATGCAAGAAAAAACACTTTCTTTTATGTTTACTAGAGGTACTTAGTAACATACTATAATCCGTTGCAAAACAACTTTGAAAAAGCAAAGTCACAGTCACATTTCCTACTTCCACCCTACTCTGTGGCCATCACGGATTCTTAAAAGCTAAAAGGTATCTTCAGAACCTTCATCAGTTTCCACATTTCTGTTTGGATTTTCCGCTCTCTGGAGACTTAAAATCGCCAAACCTTTCAATTTTCCGAAGCCAAAAAGAGATTCACCCGTCTCGCCGGAAATCAAACTGGCAAGGGAACCTCATCTCCTTAGTTCAATATTGAGGGATGCAGTTTAGAACAGAAATCGTTACTTAAACCCTTTAACGAATACACATCAAAGGAAGACCGGTGTCAAATGCGGGGTTCTGTTCCCAGAGGATTTTATTCGAAGTAGCAAACGATTTCATAAAACGTTTACTCCCAGGTACAATAGACACAGAAAGGGGTCAGCTACTCTATTAAAAGTGAATCTGAAGGCGAATTGGTTAGGTTTAAAAATTGTTTTAGCAATTCTCTTAAAGTATCCGACTACATTCGGAACCGCGATTTTGCAAAAGTGTATGAATGGATAATATTTACGGTATTTAGTGTTCCTTACATTAGACAATGTATACAAAATTGTTTTAAGAATATTATTACAATAAAAAATTATTTAAGTACAATATTTTGGCAAAAAATGAACACAGAATGACCCATTTTCAAAATATTCTCCTTTTGTGAAAAATGCTTCTATTATAATAATATTTTGCCTGTTTATAGCTCAGAACTCTGTACAGAGGCTCACGTAGTATTTTTGAAATATATAACTTAGAAGTGGGTTTATCCATGTTTTACGACAACAGAGGGGAGGAATTTTAAGAAAAAAACGTCGATAATTATTTCAATTGGTTGTAACTCTGAAAATAATGTGAACTTTTCAAAAATGATAATTGAGCCTCTGTGCAGAGGTTTGAACTATATACAGCCAAAATATTATTATAATAGAAGTATTTTTGACAAAAGGAGAGCATTTCGAAAAAGGTTATTCTAAGTTAATTTTTTGCCGAAACATTCTATTTAAACATTTTTTTATCAAACTGTCCTTAAAACAATTTTACACATGTATTCTAATCTAGGTGACACTAAATATCATGAAAATAATCCGTTTATGCGCTTTTTTTAAAATCACGGTTCCGAACGTAGTTGGATACCTGAATTGAAATACAAGTTTATTTGGTGGATTCGACAATAACTGTCTTATTTAGGTACTGGATTGCGAGCAAAATTTATAAGTCATTTAGTGCTTAAACTTAACAAATATTTTGTAAAAAGTTTGTTCAAAATTTCAAATATTCAATACCAAATTTCAAAACTTAATTATGAATGTTATGTTTTCATTTGTAATTTATTATAATAAAGTATTATTGCATATCATTATTATTAGTAGAATGAATATACATATATTACTAATATGAATATAATGCCATAAGCTAAAACTTTTATTTCCAGTTGGGATGTTCTAGAATTGAAAGAAATGTGAACAAGGAAGTGATGAGCCCCTGTTCTGAAATGTTGCCTTTAAAATCAGATAAAAATTACAATTTTTGAATTATCATTAACTTATCAGAATTTCTTTTTAATCCCTAAAGCTAAAAAGTGTCAAAAATGTAGTCTAGGGAGAGGATGTATTTAAAAAACTTTCTAAGTACATCAGTGTATGGATGATTCGTACTGAGTAAAAGTTATGTGTGTCAGTTACAGGATGATGTATTTAAAAAATACATCCTGAACACATGATGCAATGTATGAATGATTCGTACTTAGTAAAAGTTATGTGGCAGGTTACAGGAGGATGTATTTAAAAACTACATCCTTAGCCCAAGATGCAGTGTATGGATGATTCTTACTGAACAAAAGTTATATGTGCAAGTTACAGGAGGATGTATTTAAAAAAAACATCCTTAATACAGGACGCAGTGTATGGATGATTCATACTGAGTAAAAGTTATGTGTGCAAGTAACTGGCGTACTTGAACAGCAATGCATGTTGAAACGCTGTCCTGTTTTCACGCATGTCCTCTCTCTCTCTCTCTAGAACCTGTTGCAATCAACTCAAAAACCGCATAAGTGAAATAAATGCAGAAAATCCACATCATACCTCTAATTTTGATAAATATTATAGAATGTCTGTCATTATAGCTTTTCATACTAATTCACCATCTGATGACTACATTAGAATCAATGCTCTTTTTCACTGATAATTCCCTTGCCTTAACTAAGTCATCCAGAAAATTTCAGAATTTTCTGATGACTGATTTCGACTTCATTCAACTTCGAAAAATAGTGTTCTTTAATTACTCCTCTCTACTATCTCTGCAGAAACAGGTTATACATATATATACGAAATGATGCCCAAAGATTAAGTCCATTTTATTCCCCTCAAATAAAGTTACATTATAAATAAATGTAAAAATTAAAATGTTAAGAACTAAAAATATATGATGATAGCAATGAAAGTTAGAATATTTTCAAATTGTATGGTGAAATTATTTAAGAAATATAGTAAAAAAAATCAGTTTCAACTCTCTAAAATTTATATGTGTTACACTCATTATAATTATTACCTAAAACTACTAACTCATAATTGCTCTATTAATTTGCTAGAATATACATAAATAATAGAGTGGCTAGTAAAAATTTGGAGAGTTATATTTTAGTAAACACGTTTTGAAATTGAAATTAAAATCTCTCTTTTTCTTATTTAGTGTATTTAATTTCCCAAATGTTATTATTTATATTTGTGTGTATCTTAAAACACGCGCGTGCTTATAAATAAAGATAAATCATATTTACTGAGACTCCATTTAAATAAATTAATCTTAAAATTTGAGGTTGTTATTAATTTTTTCCCATTTAGATTAAATAAAATATGATTGTATACGATGATTTCTTTATCCATCAATTTGAAAGCCCTAATAAAGTATGTTTAATATTTCTTTACAGTTTTCGAGTATATATTGATAGTTCAAATAAAATTTCCTTGATTTTTAAAAATTAAAAATACATATCTGCAAATATTTTCGAATACAAAAGCTTTACGTGATGGTTAATTAAACTGTTGTGCGAAAGAATTTTTGCTTTTAACACTACGGCTTACGAAACGAAGTCTTTGAAAACAGAAATAAAAATCACTTAAGAATACATTTTATCAAAGCCAAAAGCTTTTAAAACCTAAACATTATTTTCTTCATTTATCGCCAAGACGAAATTTTAAACCATAATCTCCAAAAGGGATCAAGCAAGTTTATAAAGATTCATTCGTTTAAAGACGCTATATCAAAGGCTGCCAACCTCCACTTCCTAATTCCTTCATTCTTCGCCAACAATACATCAGAAGATGGAAGATTTTCATCACAATTTCGCGGTAATGAGATGGACCGATAGACAACAAATCCGATTTTTATCGCCATTAAACCATTTTGAAAGGGCTATAGGGTGGGAACTTGATTCTCTTAAGAAGTCAAAGTATACATTTTTTTATTCGATCATATCCGATTTCATGAGATTAATTGCTTAAATGTGCCGACCACATTGCGGAAGAGGTTATAATGAAGATTTTCGCCACAATGGATCAAATTGATAAAAAGGTGTTCAAAGCGTCTCTCATTGGTTAAAATAATGAGTTTCTTTATAAATTGAGGAGTAGATAAATTTTTCAAGAATGATCCTTTCTTGATTATTTTTTTAAATGTTGAATCGTTTAACGGCAAGGTTTATCCTTGAATTAACATCAGAAGTTAAGATTATTTTTAATTTTATTTCATTGTATTTCTTTTATTGAGCTTAGGTGAAGTGAGTAAAATGTAAAAAGTATTTAAAAACTACTTAGTTGATTAAATTTTCTTGGGCTGTAGAATATATGTATAGTAGAAGACAATAGTATTGACCTTCTTGTATTTAAAGGGTGTTTTTTAGAGGTATAGAAATTTAAATTGCAATAAAACAACGATGTATTATTCGATTGACATGAATTTATTTTATTAGAAAGATAATCTTGTGGCAATACATTTTAAATATGATTTCTGGCATATGACCACCACGGCTGGCTCGGATGTAGTCCAATCTGGACGTCCAATTTTCGATGACTTTTTCCAACATTTGTGGCCGTATATCGGCAATAACACGGCGAATGTTGTCTTCCAAATGATCAATAGTTTGTGGCTTATCCGCATAGACCAATAACTTTACATAGCCCCACAGAAAATAGTCTAGCGGTGTTAAATCACAAGATCTTGGAGGCCAATTCACAGGTCCAAAACGTGAAATTAGGCGGTCACCAAACGTGTCTTTCAATAAATTGATTGTGGCACGAGCTGTGTGACATGTTGCGCCGTCTTGTTGGAACCACGGCTCCTGGACATCATGAATGTTCAATTCAGGAATGAAAAAGTTAGTAATCATGGCTCTATACCGATCACCATTGACTGTAACGTTGTGGCCTCCATCGTTTTTGAAGAAGTACGGACCAATGATTCCACCAGCCCATAAAGTGCACCAAACAGTCAGTTTTTCTGGATGTAACGGTGTTTCGACATACACTTGTGGATTAGATTCACTCCAAATGCGGCAGTTTTGTTTGTTGACGTAGCCATTCAACCAGAAGTGCGCTTCATCGCTAAACAAAATTCGCTTATGAAAATCGGGAACAACGGCAATCTCGTTTTGGGCCCATTCGACGAATCTACGTCTTGCTTGATGATCGTTTTGATGAATTGCCAAACTAAACTGAGAATAAATCACTTGACAGCTGTGAAATCGGTCGCCATCTTGGAAAGTAATGCCAACTTAAACTTCTATACCTGAAAAAAAACACTCTTTACATAGAGTAATCTGAATTAATATCGAATAATATATACCCATTATATATAAGATTTTAAAAATATATTACGATAGGTAACTTATATTTTCACATAGATTCAATTAAAATATTTAGTTTATTTTTAAAAAAAACGTTTTACTGCTACATATATTAATTTAAGAAGCATAAATAGTAGTTAGCTATGGATATTAATTTACTTCGTAGCCACATACCACACTCATAATTAGCATAATAGTGGAATGGTACAAGATTAGATATATTTTATACATTTGATGTACATCAATTATTAGAGCAAAGAATTTTTTACTTCCTATGATATTGCCTAGTATGGATTAAACATTAATTGAAAATCAAGTGAGAATGTAAGTTATCGATAAAAAAATCTATTAATTTAAAAACACGATGGAAATTATTTTTTTCTCTGTATAAATTAAATACATTGCTATGAAGTGACTGATGGATTACCGAATTAAATTTAAATTTAAATGCAAATGAGATATGTCCATCGAAATGGTAACTCTTCTTTTCCAAAATGCCTTTCAGTGTTATGGGCAATGGTGTAAAGTACACCCCTCCAACCCTCGGATTGCGGGGGGAGTTCTAGTGAGTCTAAAGCCCGACTCACGCTAAGTATGGATACTTTGTAATATCTGGCTTTGGAACCCAAACCTGACTTTGTAAAGGGTGGCTTAATACTTTCCGTTACGCCACTGATTATGGGGATGCTATAATTCAAATTTTACGAATCTACCCTCTCCCTCTATTTTAAGATTGGTGAATGTTGTATTTAATTATAATCTTACGTGCATTCTACATACATAATGTCAAAATAGAGCTGATTTTTAAAAACTTATTTCAGTTTATTTTGTGATGCAATAATTAATTATTGTGTTTTCTTACACGTTTTATGTTATTCGGCGAGTAAAGCTTCGTGAAATAGCAACGTATGTTTGAACAAATGAAAATAAATTCATGATAAAACTATTGATTCAAAACGAATCGACAAATTGATTTAAAAAAACCACCTTGTTATGTTTAATTTTATGATTTTTATTTATTTTACGTCTACACAAACTAAAATAATGAGTTTCAAGCTAGTTACTCTTAGCAGCCTTATGCTCCGGTAAGATTTTTATTTATTTTACGTCTACACAAACTACAATAATGAGTCGCAAGCTAGTTACTCTTAGCAGACTTATGCTCCGGTAAGGGTTAAATACAATTTAGTGAAGTTTAAGCTATAAGATGGGATATTTATGATCAATAGCGGGGAGATGTACAGAATTAGCCAGCCCTCGTCATTGCGGTGGGAGCATCAATTTAAAACTTGAACACTTATATTTCATTTTATTTTCCACTCACTTTTTTATACCTTAGTTATAAAAGAATTTTACAATTCGAAATAAGTTCATATAATAATGAAGAAAAACATACTTCCTTACTAAATTCCTCTAAATTGTAGTCTTATTTAATAAAATCTTCAATTACTTTCAACTATCTAAATTACAAACGTGATTACTCTGGAACTCTTAGAAACCATTTGATGAACAACTTGTGACGTCTTACGCGTCTTTTCTTTAACAAGTCCTTTGGGTTCTTTGGGCCAGCATTAATGGCCAACTCTTTTCCAACCAAATCCAAGAAATGAAATGTGAAGTAAAGATGCAACTAAACGGACTTTAAATATCGGATATCTTAGAGTAAGCGGTATGGCAATGTAAAGGAATGTTAGACAATTGATGTGAGTTGTGGCAGTTGATAGTTACTACAGTTCGTGTTTCAAGTTTGAATGAGTTCTGCGTGACGTGGATTCATGTTATTAGTAAAGTTGCGTCCCATCGCATATAAAGACAAGAGTGGTCACTTCTACAAGCTGTAATAAGGTAGGATTGATTATTTAATATTAGAATCGAAGATTAGGCGGTTCGCTTATTGATATTGGTCTGAATTGGATTATGTCTTATCATAGATATATATATATATATATATATATATTGTATGTTGCGTATTGAGTCATCGTAGATTCTCTCATATTAATTATTATAATTAAATTTATTAAAGGTTTAAGTTGAATATCTTAATAAAGTCATGTTAAGATAATGTTTGATCCTAGTTCTTTCGCTAATCCTACACCTCTAGCTCACGCTGATGCTTCGAGAGATGTACTTTCAAGGGGAGGAACATCACAAACTTTAACAGCTGCCTGTGGTAAAAGTACGAGAGCTCTAACTAAACGCGAAGCAGATTTTCAGACAGAAAAAGGATCCAATTTCCATGGGAAATTTGCAACATTATAACTCGTACCTCTGTTGACAAAATAGTGTTTTTAAAATTTTCAAAACATTCCGTGAATACTTTCTTTTTTGTTTAAATACGTGAAGGCAAAGCCCATTTAACATTATGGTATAGGATAAAAAATGCAAAACACATTTTATACCAAAAAAATGAATCAACTCGTTTAAAAATGCGAAGTATGATAAAAAATGCTATCTAAAGGATAGTGAAGCCGGAATATCATAAAAGTTTTTCATTTCTTTTATGTCTGAAAAAAATGTTAAATTCGGGTCCTATTCCTTAACATTAACCGAAAACAGCCTTAACCTGGAAATACTTATAAGGCCATTTAGGAAAGAAAGACATTTCTCAATCCTCTGACACACCAAGACCTTTATTCCCTATCAACATCACAAAGCACTGTTTCTATTTCTTCCATCCCCAAAAGGCATTTTCCAATTGATTTCCCTCGGTCGAATTAAAGACCAACTTGCGCCTAAAAAGCAATTTTTGTCTGTCCCTTCCATCACTCAAAATCCCTCCCCCTCTCGGGAGGAAAGACGAAGGAAAAGGATGCTGGATTTCAGGACTTCCAATTTCATCCCTTTGCTCAAGAAGGCATTCAGCTCGCCTTTTGATCCAAGAGTATTTTCCATTATGTATATATATACGATGCTCCTTCCCTCTCAAAGACGTTGTCGGGAGTCAAATTTCGGGATAGATACCGAGCCTCCGAGGCGAAAAGGAGAGGATCTCCTTAAACGTGTTTAAAAGATTCTTTTTAAACTTTCTCCACGGAGACAGGGAGATGATTTAAATGGTTTGGCTCTTCTTGAGTCGTTTGGCGCCGAGTTATTACTTCTGGTACGAGTTTTCTTGAATTAGTAAGAAAGTTGTAAAAATGTCCTCTTCGCTCTCCTTGTGAGCAGATACAAACAAGTGCTCGAGTCGCAGATGTTTGGAAGATTAATGTTTGAAGGATTTTATATTGAATATAAGGAAGGATATTCTCTTGGAGTTTTACGAGAGGAGTTGGATCATCGAAGGGAATGTTTCAGCCTTCGCATTTGAGAACTGAATTCGACAGTTAGATATATTTAAACTAACTAAGAAGACAAGTCGGCGGAAGCTTATAGAGAAACATAGCTTAGTATAGAAGTATTCATGTATATTTAAAGCGAGATAACTATAGGGAAAATTTATTTTTAAGGAACTCTGTTATTTAGAAACTGAATTCGATATTTAGACATATTTAGATTGACTAAGATAAATTGACGGGACTTAATGATGAAACATAGTTTGCAAGTAAATTACATAGTTACATATTCTAGATTTCTCATGTACGTTATTCTACTTTGTAACGATAGATTATGTGCGATATCTATTCTCTCTAACGGCTTTTTTTTCGTCCAGTCAATTCACCCTAGAACAGCTCTACCCCGCAAATGTACTTCATTACTAAATAGCATAAATGTAGTCAATGCCATCAGTGCTCCTCAAACTTTTTATCAGCACGGGCCGGTCAACATTTAATCATTTTACCTCAACCCACTAAGGATGGGATATTTATTATTCATATTTTAAATTATTTTAATTCAATAATTTTAATTTAGCCTAAAACCCGGCGTATAACGCGCAATTTTAACACAAAAAATGCGATCGAAATTTACGGATACGCATTATACGCCTGGTATAAAAGTGAGAGCTTGAAAATTATGAAAAATATATAAATGAGCTTAGAAAAAATAGAAAAAAAGAGATGAGTATGGAAAAAAATTAGCCTTTTACAAATATCGAAACTGTTTATTTAAAAGAAATAACATTCCGTATGAACTTAAATAGTTGCAGTTCTAGAAGTATACTATTTTTTTTCTAAAGCTTGAAATAATATCTGGAATAAATTACTTCAAAACATAAGATCATTGCAGATGTAGATTTCAGGCTTCTTCGTTAACAAGGGGGTGCGCGTTGTACGGTGAACGTACCTAAAAATTTAAAAAAAAAAATAGAAGAAGTATAGCGACTCGAAAGTATAGGTGCGTGTTAAATGCTAGCTTTTATGGTTATTGTACTTATATACGCCTTCAAAATAAAATGCAGTTACACTAAACAATTAATATTAAGTGATTTAACATGAAATATAAAGTGATTTCCGTAAAAAATCGCTTCAACCCAAGAGAAATACTCGACAGTAAATAAAATTGAAATAATTTAATGTTCCTTGAGTGGCACGGTACCATTTGATCCACAGACCGGTACCGGACCGTTGCCCGGGGGTTGGGGACCACTGAAAGAGAGAACAGTTGTTGTTTTGTGGACAATACAGCCACATTAGTGAGTTCCGGAATTACAGTAGCTTAGCAGTTAAAAGATATCGGATGATTTCTCTTTGGCGAGAGATTCAGATAATTTCGCATCATTCCTTATAATTTATTTTGTCTTGTCTGCATATCACGTACTTAGTTCTAACGCTTCAATTAATAGAAATGAATTATTGTTAAGATATCCGACTACCCTAAAACCATGATTTTTTTCAAAAATTGGCAAATTTTTTTATGACTTTATTTTATAGACCATTTTATTAACTTAATAACAATACCAAGTACTTTATTTTCCTCCACTAGAACAAAAAAACTACAAGCATTTTTAGTAAAAGCAAATGCCATAACTTTACACAAGATGTCAAACTTTAAAATGCGTTTTACTCGAAATGTGTTTTTTTTCGAAAAACTCAAACGGGGACCGCGATTGCTCAAAAAGTTTTGAAAATAATTAGCTGAAATTTTTTGCTTATGTTCTGCATAACAGTAGAAGTGTTTTGATCTTCAGATTTATCAATAACTGTTTTATTTCAAAATTTGCAGTTCTTTATGTGAATATAGTCAATGTTTTTTTAAGCAATTTCGTATAATGACTTAGATAAAGTGCTCTAGTTTTTGTAAAAATTAAAATATCTCTTATCGTGAAGGTCACTTCAAACAGGAATAACAAAGTAACACATCAAAATTGAAAAATTGAGAATTTGTTCATAAAATCTTTGTACAGAGCGGGCCCCGTTTATGTAATTTTTCGTACATTTTTACTAGTTTTTTTCCCATTTTAATAATAATATTTTTTTCTTTTACCAATTTTAGGATTTTTTCCTTAAAATATACTAAATAAATATAAAAATCACAAAAAGATCTCCATATCTCCTTTTTTTCAAAAAAAAAGTTGTCGCAAGTAGTCAATTACCTTAATATCTATTTATCATCCATTCGCTTCTGAATAAATGGCTTCTCAATCCCTACTGCATTCGAATCCCATGGGAACCTTAATGATAAGCGATATATTCACCTCAACCAATATGAGAAGGAGGTACCAAGAAAAATCTTCCAGATGTTGATCAACAAAATTAAAGAAATTATTTATGAACTGATAAAACCTTATCTTCATATCTATTAAACATGGAGGCCTCACTAAAACATTTTTAATCAAAATATATAATCAATACACAGAGAAAAATACAATCAAGAGATTTTACATTTTTCGTAGAACTTGTCTTTGAATCCAATTAAAGGATCAACATTTTACGTTATAGCTCTTTACTTATTCAAAAATGTTCAATAGAAAACAAAGAAATTAAATAAATAATTTAAAACAATGTCATGTCGGAACACATAAGCGAACAAATAAAAATTCGAGTGTGTTTTAAACAAAAGCAAATGCGGTTCCAAAAAGACTCCTTAAACATCCATTATTTTCAACACATTTCCCTCGTAATCCGATAATTGAAGAAAAACTCACACTCATCAGAAATTTTTACCTCAATGCAATTCCCAAATCGGAAATGCATTAAAAGAACGAGACAACGCGATTACGCGTCCTGGACAACATTTTAGGCAGTGAATTTAAACTTTATTTATGTGTGTGATAGAAACAGCACTTTCACAGAGATTTCCAAAATGGCAGTTGCTTCTACTCCTCACAGCAATTAATCCAGCTTAATCCGGCTTTTAACGGAGCTTCCGCACACCTTCCGTTCCCGACAAAAACGTCATTTCCGGCCTCTCTTAAAGCTTCTCCATTTAAACAACGCAGTGCTACCATAAAACTCTTAAATAATTTACACAGACTAACCAGGAGAACTGACATTGCTTGAGTTCTTGTTAAGAGATTTAATTCACTTAGCCATTGCGTGTGGAACGCATTTCAATCTTTTTCATTTTGGTGGAAGCTTGTAAGAATGGTGTTGGTTTTGAAATTAAAAAAAATAAAGTATGTTCTTTTATTTTGAGAATGTTTGTTTAGCTTTTTTTAAAAAAAAATCTTTACTTCTGGAGACTGTTTAGTAAAGCCTTTTTAAGCAATATTTCATGGGTATCTTTTGTTTTTAGATCTTCGAAATTATCCTAATTATTAAAGAAGTAGTTATTGATGGATTATTTCAATCCAAAGAGCATTTGATTTAAAACGGAGCTAAGAAAATTTGATGAGAATTTGAATTATTTCCAATTAGTGTGAAATTTTCAGAAAACCTTTGAAATTCTGTACTGCATATTTATATAAAAAGATATTAATTTTGGGGGTACTCACGTATTATACCCTCAGCTAATCTGTTCAGATAAAAAAAAACGTCGCCAAATGCCGCAATATCAAAAGCGGCTCCCCGAACTTGTATTAAAACAATAATAACGATCATAGCATTTGGCGATATTCTTTTTTCATTGGCGACGCCTTTGTATTGGATAAAATTGGCCATTGTATAATACGTAAGTACTAATTTTTGTTACGGAAATTATTATGAAACACACTAATCGTTTACACAAACGGCTTAAATCTACGAAGAATCAGAGCGTTTCAATCCCATGCAAGTCCCGAATTTTAGAAAACTATAAATATTTATATCAATAGAGTACTTCTTTCTGGATCTTAATAGTCCTTAGATAGGTATGTTGGACAATTATTAATTTTTTCTTTATTGCTGCATTTAGAATTAATCATCCGTTTACTATGATAGCTTGAAAAGCATCATCTTTGACAAATTATTTTTGTTTCGGTAATTAAAAAATTGTTCGTAAACAAATTATATTTGAAAACCTTTTGAATCATGATTATAATTATCATTTCATAACTTACTATAGTTTAATGACCTCAAAATAGTCGCCATTTTAATAAGAGGTGTTCGTAGCTAACGATGAAATATGGCTAAAGGGTAAATTAATTAAAGTTACCTGAAATATTCGGATTATTGCAATCTCTTGAGGCAATGGGCTAACTTTATGCGACGTCACAGTCATATGATAACTACAAACACGTGTTTCCAGCCAATAAAAGTATAAATTTATGTGACGTCATAGTCGCACGGTATATGCAATCAGGTGTTTCCAATTAATCAGTTTATGTTCTTCGCTGCTGCCAATTTTTGCTTTTTTTCAGATTCCTTTAAAAAGCATAAATTTCTAAAGAATAATAATGCATATAAAAAAATAAAACACATTTGACTTTTATTCATTAAAATAAGTTTTTTAATGCACAAAAACAGTTTTTTTTTTTTTATTTTCAAAAACTTTTTGAAGATTCGTGATATTTGAACACATCTTTACCATAAAAAAGCCGATTTTAAACTTTATTTAAATGTTATCAGTAAAACAACAGTAACAAGTCTAATGTCAGTTTTTGAAATTAATAGAGAAAATACGTGATTATATTTACCATGTGACCGTTATAAATTAATAAGCCCATTAACTCTCTTCCCTGGCTGTTTCATATATTCTACAAAACACATATTAGCAAGAAAGGAATAGTTATTTTACTTAAACTTTGAGAAACATTTTTGTGGTATGTCGTAGAAACATAATCAGCGTCATAATGAAAAATTCCAATATAGTTAATATTTTATCAACGTAAATCCTATTTGTTTATTTAAGGTATGCAACTACGTTAGGAACCATTTTTTTAAAAAAGTGCATAAATGGATAATTTTCATGATATTTAGTGTCACTTTGGTTAGATACGTATAAAAAATAGTTTTAAGGACATTACGATGAAAAATAAATTTTAAATACAGTATTTTGGCAAAAATGTTCTCCTTTTATAAGAAATGCTTCTATAATTATAATATTTTGCTTATATAAAGTAAAGACTTCTCCAGAGTCCGAAATAGGAATTTGAAAAATTCACATTATTTTCAGAGTTGCCACCAACTGAAATAATTATAAGTAACTATAGACACAGCGTAAGTTACCTATCTCTCGCCTGTCGGTAATGAAATATAGTTTTTGAAATTTTCAACTCTTTGAAGATTTACTGGAAATAAAAATAGGACCATTGGGGAATACACACTAGGTAGTAAAACAGGACTCTAATTATCAGTGAAATATAGTCCATTAAATCGGAGAGTTATTTCCAGGTCCGAGACACATTAAAATTTTAAACAGTAAAGCGACAGTAATTAGAAAAAGAGTAATGTGCAAGGAATACCCCGAAGACAAAAATCAGGTTAACGAACCCACACATGCCGCCGGTGTGTAGGTCAAGCAGCGTCTGTCTCACTAAAGTAAACACATCGTAGCCACAAGAGCGATAATGTAAAGAAAATATGTTGTTTCAATGTCCATTGACAAAAGACACGGTACATTATCTCCCAGTGGGTGGTGGATACTACGACGGACAGCTTTTGACTCATGCCTACTTGACCTCGCTGAACTGCAGATTGTGCAGAGATCTTCCTAACAATTTTCATCTTTTGTGCAGTGCCTTATGTCATCGGTATGTTCATGATTATGGCTTTAGATAGCAGGCTTAAATAACAGTACAATGACCGGCAGACGGATTTGTAATTTAAATGACATAGGTATGAGATAAAGGTGTGAAATGCGAGTCTTGACCACGCAGAAGATGGACTTGGGGTCAACTTGTTTTTCCTGGAACTTCAGTTTGAGACATGATTTAAAAAGGCGTGGTATTTTCAACAACATGCAATTTGTTTTGAGTTTATTTGTTGAAAAGAAATGAAAACAGAACTGCAATGGGATTTGTAAGCAGAAATATAGTTCAGATGTTTTCCAAGATGCAGCCAGCGTACCTACGGTGGAAAATGTATGTATTTTATTGTTCGTCAGAAGATAGGTAGATATTTATTCTTTAAATAACTTTTATTAGTTTTCTGATTTGAACTTAGCAGTAATATAGGGTTAGAAAAATCTCAATAATTTTTTTCATTATAACGGATTTTGAACCTAAAAAATGATGATTGCGGATGTTGTGTGTAGTTGAAAAAAGTCCGTAATATTTAAAGTTATACAGATAAATGCTGAACAAATATTTTAAACTGAAAATCGCCAACTCTTTCTGTCTAATTAATGTACCATACACCAGTGAATATCGTAACTTTCATTATTTCTTGTATTTTCAGAAAATGTTCAGAGTGAAAAAAAATGGCGAAATATTTAAGCTCAAGAATATATTAAACTTCTTTCACACTAATGTACAACAATTAGAGCTACTTAAACAACACATTTTTCGAAATATTTAATTATAGTTTGGAAGTTTGAGAAAAAGTTTACATCGTACTTCATTACACAGTATTAAAAAAGTCATTTTTCTTCTAAATTTATCCCAAAAATTGCACTCTACTTTTTTAAAAATAAGCTAAAAACCATTATCGTAAAAACAAATGGTGCTTTAATTTTAGGTTAGAAAATATGCTAAAAATTTTTTTTATACAAAGCCAAATTTTGAAGCACTTAAATAACAAAGTAAAAATAAAAAAGCCAAACAGAACTTGTAATTAACATAGTAAATTAAGTTGTAATGTCAAAAATTGTAGATTATAAAAAAAATCCACCAATGTGTGTTGTTTCCTATTTTCATCATATGGTAATACAGAATTTCCAGGTTTAATTAAAAATTTGTTGCGTTTTAAACGAAGAAATACCTAAAAAATCCCGATTTGTCATTTTCTTCTTAGCTTTACGGTATAATGTCAGTTTTTTTACGACCCCCTTCTTCTATACAATTATCAACTAATTTTGTAACAGTTATATTTACGTGACACGATGAAGCTGCACGAGAGCTATTGGTGAAGGACGTCATATTTTGAATCACGGTCAAGTGACGAGAATGACACCTGAGCTGGCACCCTCTCCTAACTTCAACATCAAACTAATGAGAGGACGTCTGAGTCTCGACATATTTAACGAGCATCGACCCTTTCTTCACGACGGTTCTTCAGAGGTACTAGGCTCGAACTCATGACACGTCTGCCCCGAGTCCATTATTTTGACCACTAGGCTACCATGGTCACACACGATTTTCAGAGTAGAATTACTAAAAATCACAAATCGAGTTAAATATTGAGAAATCAAGGATTTTATTTACGTCGCACAATAAAGTAACATGAGGATTATAGGTGACTGAACTCGCAAATTTGAGCCTTGGTCAAGGGATGATAACAACCCTCAAAAAGCTATCACACCTCATTAATCAGCCCCCTCAACAGGGCGGGGCTTCAGAGGCACCAGGACACGAACATGTAACAAACCGGACACGAGTTCGGGACCATAACCCCTAGACTACAACGGCTCGTGTTTTTAGCGTAAAAAAAAAAAATTAAACAATATCCTGACTTGTCATTTTAATTCTATAGTATAATCGCATATTTTTACGCTCTTCTAACATGCGACCATTGAGGCTTCGGTAAAGTACGAGAGCTCTAATTAAATGCGAAGCCCTATTTCAGACAGAAAAATTACCCAATTTCAATGGAAATTTAAAACATTATAACTCGTACCTCTATTGACAATATAGTGTCCTTAAAAATTTCAAAATATTCCGTGAATACCTTTTTTTGTTTGTTTTAATATGTGAAGGCAAAAAAAGCCCATTTAACATTACGGTATAGGATGAAAAATGCAAAACACATTTTATACCAGAAAAAATGAATTAACTCGGTTAAAAATTGGAAGTATGATAAAAAAATGCTGCTCTCTAAAGGATAGTGAAGCCAGAATATCATATTAATTTTTCATTTCTTTTATATCTGAAAAAATTGTTCCACAAATTCGGGTCATATTCTTTAACATTAACCGAAAACGGCCTTAACGATTTTTTTGTTTAAGATATCAGTTTAATGTATAGATTTAACGGGCTCTATTTATACAAAACTCAAACTCAGAGGTGAAACAGCTTATGGGGGGCCCGTGCCGACTGTGTTCATCTCAGTATACGTGACAATTGAGCGCTGAGGTGCATGAGCAGATGCCCCGATCAGGTGGACAGTCTGAAGCGAGACCACCTGTCCCTAAGCAAGTCGGTACTCATTTATGGACCTACTGCAGTCAGTCAACCTTGCCCAGCCCGGAAATAGAACCTGGACCTGTGGTGTGGAAGCGCGGCACGCTACCACTCGACGCCTGAGCCTTTCTTTATCAAAATTGAATTAAATCATACTTTTTATATATAATCTAATTTGGTCCAATACATGAAATATATATTCGAACACAAGACTGAAATTACTAGAAGGCACAAATTAAATTAAATATTATATTTTTTGAAACATATACATTCTCCCTGAAAGTGATTTATGAAGTAATCAAGCTCACGTCAAGTTAATGAAACCATACATAATTCCTATTTTTTTAAAAAGTGCAGCACATCACTCAAATAATATTAGGCAGACCTCAAGCTGAGTCTACAAAAATCAAGAAGGAATTCACTTTTAAATTAAGGAAAAAAACACATTTTTTCCTGACATTTCGGAGCATAAATATGCCAAGAAAGACATTCAATCTGGTGGAAATCATAATGAAATTGAAAGTCGTGACATCTGACAGCGATGAACTACTTTCCCACGATCCTGAATCGATTATATAACTCTCCTGGCGACAGAACCGAGCACGGAATAACTGGAGTTTGAAATAAATTTTCATCTCATTTCTTCTTTTCTTTTCTTTCTCTTCTCTTCCCCCTCCCAAATATTTTCAATTTAGGAATGAATAATACTTCTGGACTGCAAATAATACAGTACCAGACAATGCCCTGGAGGCAACTATTAATATGTAGCTCGCAAACTAGAAAGGAACTAGTATGTGTAGTAGCGGCTGTGTAATATTTACACAACAATGTTTCATTTTTTTAATCTGAGATATAGTTAGAGTTTTTTTTCTCTCCCTCCTTGTCTTTTGAATAAAGCGAAAATAATAATCGAGAACTGGAAAATAATGATTTCATATTCGGGTTATAAGGCTTTTCCAGCAAAGGGAACGGACGTCATTAATAAATAAGACAAACAAACAATTGGAAAAGAATATTATCCAAATGCATGCGAAAAGAAATATTTCTTCAAAGGGTTCTTTATTATAAAGCAGGATGAATAATGGCTCCGTAATAAAAATGCAAATTTCGAAGACAGTATACGCAATGTTCTAATTACTAGTTCTACAACAAATTTGTTATGTATTAATTATTAAATGCGTTAGACTTAAGATCAAGCTAATACTTTTTTCAATTCATGCTATTAGTTCACGCTTTCCTTATATGTATATATATCTTGTTCAAATTTTCAATCGTTAATAAAATACTTTCTATTCTTCCATTCAAGTTCAAATAACTTTTTCTTAAACTTTTGTAGTTGATACCACTTGATGTTAATAACAGTTTTTCAAATATTAATTCATTAATTAAATTTTAGTTTTTAATTTTAAATTTAAATTGCGTTCTTTCTGACGAATTTACAACTAACTTCAACTAACCACTCAAGTTCAAATATATTTTTGTAAACTTGACACGATGTCGATACAATTTTTTCAAAAATTAATTCTTGAATTAAATTTAATGAATTAAAATAAAAATGTTCTCTTTCGTCCTATATATATATATATATATATATATATATATATATATATATATATATATATATACGTAGGAATTAACTTTATTTTTTTATATTATTTAACTTTCATTTTTCTCTCTCTTGACAAACAGGATTCATTTTTTAAGACAACAGGCTAAATTCTTGGCTGTAATAAGACAATAGCAATCAAGTGTTTTCCATTGAATTAAAACTTACATTGTACTTGTAAAATTTACCTGTAATTAATTGTACTTGTAAAATTAACATAAAATTTCAAATTTCATAATTAGGTTAAGATGTTCAAGTATTAAGATTCTTCCAAAGGCTATTCAAAATTAATAAAAAAAAATTTTATGCGTTTATTTTTACATCAAGTACATTTTCTTTATCTAAAAGCATTATTATTGTTGGCGTGTAAGTACTCTTCTGAAAAATCCGTTTTCTTTAAAAAGAAAAGGATGACAACAGAGAAACGTATGAACTGATTGACTGGAAACACGTGATTGCATTTATCGTGTGACTATGACATTAACATGAATTTATGAACTGATTGACTGGAAGCACGTGATTGTAGCTATCCTGTGACTATGACGTCACATAAATTCACATAATTCATTTTTCATGCCAAAATATGATAAAAAGCTTACATTTCAGACTATAGTATATACAGAATTATGCGTGATAAACAAGTAGTAACAAGTGGTATTTACTAATCTAGTCAATACAATTTTTAAAAAATTGAATTTTTAAAACTTTACAAAATGCATTCCATTGGTAGTGCTAAATGGAATCTGCTGCATTGTTTGAAAAATAAAAATTATTCAAAATACCACTCAATATATGTTTATTATTTCTTCGAGATAATGTGCATAAATAATTGTAGAAAAGAAAGAAAGAAAAAAAAATGTTACTTTTTTAAATATTTTTTTTCTTTATTATTCTATCTTGAAGAAAATGAAATAAAACAACCAAGGCAGCCAACGTTACATTAAAAGTATTTACTTCAAGCAGCATTTTACAATAAAAATTCCTTATACTTTGCAAAAAAAAATGGTCTTTAGATTTTAAGGAATTTTAAATGAAAACATTAACGAAAATAATTTTTATTGAAATCTGTCAAACAACATTAACCTCTTTTCCTGAAAAGTATATTTATTTACAAGTCAATTATTATCAAACTAAATATACAAAAAAGATCGCAAAATACATAGGATGTGTGAAAAATTTCAGAAAATTGCTTTCGTTGTAAAAAAAAAAAAAAAAATCCTGGAACAGAATAGACTCTGTATCAAATAATTAGAACCTTTAACGAAACTTAACTACAGGTCGACTCAAAAATACAAAAATATATAGATAATAATTAGTTTAAAACACGCTAAGTGCATCACTTTACGCAAAAAAAGAAAGAACTACAGCAACTCATACACTGTGTATTTTTTCTTTGTCCTAAGTTCATGTATGGTACAAAGTGCAGCAAAGCGTCTGATACAAGTTACCTCACCTTAAGCGAATAGAAACAAAACATAAAAATAAAAACTTTCCTTGGCGGCGCTGTCACTGAGAACAATAATTGGTGCTAGGTAGCAGCGCTGATGATGTATTAGCCTTTAGAAATTAGAAGCTGATGAAAAAAGAAGCCAAAAAGAAGGACGGGGAAAAAAAAAAACTAATTGAAAGCTTTCTTCCCAGATGGGACTAGACTGGGTTTTGATCGATGTGAAACCCTAAAGTAAAGGATATATGACAGGAAAAGAAAGCTTTTGTTAGGTAGAGCCCCTGTTCTAAATTTTTAGCCCACCTTTTCCCCTATGACGATATTTTTGGCCTTATTATTTTCCTGCCCCTGATTGACGCATGAAAACAGTGTTGATGACGGCATCTTTTGAAATATGGCACAGAGAATGTGTGAGAAGTTAGCTCTTTTTTATATCCTTTTCTTTCAACCCTTATCCAAGCCTCCCATTATTTCCTTCTTACCGGCTCAAAATTAAATTTCAGAACAGATTATAGTCTTTTCTGAGTTACGACCTAATGGTAGATTTGAAGACGAGATATTACGTTACCCATTGAGTAAATTGCATTCTTTATGCTTTCAGACTAATGCCCCATTGTGTCATTTACATCTTTTGACTGCTAGTTTTTAACATCAGTATATGAAAGTTTGTTTATACACTTGCCTTTTGTTGCTAAATATATAGTTAAAAGTATCAATGATACACTTGCGTAATTTTTTATTCATCTTTTACTTTTTATAACTATCCACGTAGCAACTTTTTGGAAATGTGTTTATAAATTTACACTATTTCTTAATAAAAAAAATCCATTACATTTAAGTACATTTGGTACCTCTCTAAGCAGTACCTAACGGGCATTTAATGGCGTAATACTACGTAAATATACTAGAGCAGAGGTGTCCAATCCAAATGACCTCGTGGGCCACTTCGAAAGAGCTTTACAATCTCGCGGGCCGCATATAAAAATATATATCTTTATATTAGATTTGGATCCATAACAAACATTTGTTGGAGTGAAAATTTAAAACAGACTGATATATTGTTATTGTTTTCATTGTTTTTCATGTATGCAAGCATAGATAATATAATAATAATAATAATGCAATGATCAAATAATGTTTACTATATTTAATTAATGAGATATGTTTCTCAAATCTTTCACTAGTTTTTGCAAGTCGGTCTCAATGCATGTGTATTTACGTATCGTAATTGATGTTGCAGATTTTCGTGCGTTTATTTTGAGCAAGATTTATGTGTGATAAATTTCAATCAGGAAAATAAAAGAGATTTGCAGTAACAGAAGCAACGTGATAAAATAACAGTTATGGAATTTATTTTTCCCTAAAAATAATCTTTAAACATAAATATTGTACAATTATTGTCGGAATTTGTAAAATTGTAAAGAATCTGGCAGGTAGCAAAATTACTAAAGGCGGGCAATATGCGGCCCCCGAGACGCGGGTGCCCTCTACTAGAGTATACACTCTCCCCCCCCTCTTAAATAGATACCACTGTATAAAAAGCATAGTGTACTGCAGTATTTCATTAATTAATTCTGCAATTTTTCTATAAAATGAATGTTAAAAATTTATTCAGCTTCTGGTTGTTTCTATATTATAATCCAGGGTGTCAAACTCGCGGCCCGGCCAGTAAATCGAGAAACACAATAATACATAACAAAATATCAAAATTTCTCCAGAAATAAGAAATATAGTGGCATTCAAGAGATGGCAAGAATGTCAGGACGTAAACATTAAATTTTACTTGTTCTTTTAATTATGTTTATTACAATGTATTATTGGAAATAAACTTACGTTTCTATGAATATTAATTTTTTTTGTAAACGTTTTTGTAAACTTAAGTTACACTTTGTTTGTTTGGTCCAAGTTAGCCTTTGAGTTTGACATCCTTGTTGTAAACTGTATGTGTGTTAATTATGTATTCGTTTTTTAAAGTAGTATAATTGAATAAGCCTGTTTTGTCTTAAAAAATCTGACGAACGGTAATAAGTTAAATACTAAAATAACTTGCTTTTCTCATTAATGTATAGTAGGGAGATTAAACAGGCAAAATACCACATCTCTACACTTCTACAGCTGTAACGTATCTAAATTCTTCCAAATCTAATTTAAAGAGAGGAAAAATCAAACGAATAAGGAATAAATTTCCCTCGTTTTGTAAACCATTTTTCAGGTGAATTTGAGCATTATTTTCTTTTTTCGCATGCAATTTGCATGCATCTGGAGAAAGGTATCCTCTGGTTATTCTAAACATCTATTTATTTGTATTTATACTTATGTCCTTAGAAGAACAAGTTCGTAAAAGAACTATCTTGCTTATCGTTTCACGTACATAAAAACAAGAAACACGTATTGTATATGTATAACAAGACGTTTATTAGAACATGCAGACGTCTATATGGGTAAGCTCATCAATAGGGATATAGGTATGGTGTTTCCAAATGTACGATTTTACTGGTACCTTCTTATAGAGAACTGAAAGTGATTCTCTCGATTTCTACAAAGTTTCTGCTTAGGTAATTGAAACTCTACTCCATTATTAATATATTACATTTCTACTCCATTATGTGTCGTAGTAATTTATAGTATAGTAATGAAAAACAATAATTCCTCCTACATAATAGTAAAATAATTATTGAAATGAGGAATACAGTTGTGTCACTAATTAGTATTTTAATTGTATAAATAAAGACACTATCATAATTAGGAAACTAATCCAAATTTAAAAATCCTTTTCATTTGAAGAGAGAGTGTAGATGTACAGTATACTATAGATATGTTATATATTGTTATAATCCCTTCATAATTATTATTTTAAATTGAAACAATAGAAGGATATTTTCTAATTTTTCACTATTAAAATATATTATGCAACGATAACCTAATATAAAAATATAAAATTGATTTTTTTTAAACTAACACATTTTTTACCAGCCTTTATTTGTCATTTATTCATTTCACACATCAGTCATTAATTCATTTCCGTTGAGACATTTTATGCCATCAATATATAATGGCTAAATACTGAAGGAAAGATATTTCCCAATACATTTCTTAATTCATGTTTTTAATAAAGCAGTAGTTTCTTAGTTCATCAAATGTTATATAATAGAATTGAAGCTTTATTTTTTTTTCTGATCTCTAGTAAGTTCAGATATCATCATATTGTAAAGTGCGTTATACTTCATTATATAAAGTAATGCATTCCACACCCCTCGAAAATGTTTACTGATAGCAAAGCAAAGAAAAGAATCGTATTTCGGCAGGACTTATATAAACATCTGGGGCACTCAATGCATCGGTTGAGCGACGCGGATATATACGTTGGCGGCAGTTAAGAGATTAATGTCGTTTATCTAAATAAGTATTTGTGAAAAATAAATACGCAATACGAAAGACATTATATATATATATATATATATATATATATATATATATATATATATATTAAAACTCTTAAACTGTTTATATACATTCAGGAACATTGAAAATAGCGACCCAAAAGAAAGCATCGGATTGAAATGAAATTTAATACACATAATGACACAAATGAGAGATTCACTTGATCTCAGAAACCAGACAATTAAACGAATACAGGGTGTGCAACGACACAAATACTGGGCAACTTCAATAGCGAGTTGGACCACCTCCAGTTGCCACACGGTCCGGCATTGAGTTGATTAGACACCTTATGTTGTCCTGAGGCAGATGGGCCCACAAATCTTGAACAGCCAACTCTAAATCATTTACAGAGTGACACAATGACATCTGCCGTTTTAGCTGATCTCACACGTGCTCTAAAGGGGGCAAATCGGGAGAGCGGACTGGCCATAGAAGCGTCTGAAAATGACGTAGGAAGTCTTGAGCAACTCTTGCTGCATGCGGACGAGCATTATCTTGCTGGAAAATTGCCCCTGGGAGACCATTTAGGAAAGATCCTACATGGGGTCGAAGAATATCATCAACGTAACGTTGGCCCGTTAAGGTTCCACGCATCACAATTAAAGTGGACCGGCTATCATAGGACATGGTCCCCCTGACCATTACACCAGCTATGCGAACAGTGTGGGGGGAATTGTACCGCTCACCAGGGCGTCTCCACACCCGTACACGGTTATCATCTGTCCCCAAAACAAACCGGGATTCATCACTAAACACAATCTGTGACATTCCACATTGATCTGGCTTGGCACCACTGCAGACGCAGTTGCCGATGTTCCGGTGTTAAAGGGAGTGCACGGAAAGAATTGCTTCTTCAAGGTGTCTGGAATTTGTTTGTGGAACAATTGCTATGCCTACGTCTGCTATTATCGTTGAACGAGTCACTGCGGGGTCCACAAGTGCTTGTCGCACGATCCTTCGATCCTCTCACCTCGTGGTCTTCCTGGTCGCTCGAGACTCGGTTTTCCGCGCGTGGGTACCTTCTCGTGTCCACTGCTTCCAACAATTTCTAACGGCATACTCCGAACGATCCACCTGGCCAGCCAACACGGCGCGTCGACCAGCCTGCAGTTTTCATCCCGATGTTCAGGCCTCTCTCAAACTCGCTTAATTGTGAGAAATGTCTTCTAGCACGTTTACCAGGCATGTTTCGCTTACCAATGTCTTCCTACAATCGGCGGGTAATAGTCACCTTTAGGAATCTTCGAATTTGCGCTGGCTTATATAGCACCCTCTTCCTGATTGTAGCGCCACCTCGGCGTGTATGAGCCTGCGTATTGGCACAAAACTTGGATCATTTGCCTATCACATTACGCTGTACTTATTTGCAAAGTTTCGTGATTGTACTTAGCTTCCATCTTGGGTCGCTATTTTCAATGTTCCTGAGTGTATTTATCAATGCTATCATTTTTTTATACGTTTCTATATTATAATACTGGATTTTTTTTTATTTTAATCAAAAAAGTTCTTGAAGTTTTTTTCCTGTTTCTTAGCAATTAAGCGAAGAGAGCCTTAACAAAATTTATACGTATTTCTCTATTTGCTACTCACAAAGAATTTTAACTTTATTGTCTATTTTACTCTTTTGAAATGCTGATACTTTTAGAAACCAAGAGCCACGAGTACCCTAACACATCCCTAAGTACATAAAAGGTAATTAACGGTAATGAAATTAGCTGGAAAATTCTTAAGACATTCTTCCACTAAACACTAAACGGTAAACTTTAACGTACGCATCATTTGGAGGGAGCCCAACTCAAGGAGGGGGGGAGCATACACAGGAACATTTTCTTTAAACAAAAAAAAAGGAACAATAATCATTTTTTTGCATGCGAAAGCAATCATCTTACGAAAGACAACTCCTTCCCTTCCTGAAGATACTCCAAGACCATTCTCACAACCATCTCTACAAATGTGTCTTCAACTTCATCGAACGAAATGGCGCTTGGAGGCCCACCCCCTTTCCTAGAACACCCCTTCGTTCGAAAAGGATTTCGATTTCACGAAGTGGCAGACGAGAGAAAAACGGCCTCTTTTCGAAAACGGTGCCCCAATGTAAATCGAGGGCTTCTGAATGTATTTACACTTGAATAGGGGCTGAGGAATTCTGCGATTTCGAAGGAAGGCGCTTAGCCCCGGAGTGAAATCTCTTGCATAATGTTTTGTAATTAGGGGATGGGATTTCTCGCTCGCTTCCCCTCCATTAGCAAAGATTCTCTTACGGAAAAGGCAAGCAATAATCCGAGATGCTTACTGATTTTATTCGTATAGGAAATTGAATGGTTTCTTCTAAGTAATCTAAATATTTCGTTCTCTGGTGGATGTCTTGGAGAATCTGGGATCTTAAAAATGTTGGAGGATGATGCTTGGTTTTGAGTTTTGGTTTCTTGAGGGTAGGGATTTTTTTAGGAGCTATATATATAAAGAAATAATCAGAAATATTTGAAATGAAGAGAAATGTTTTTATTTAAAAGTCCTACTTTCTGAAAGTTTTTTTTTTTTATATTTTTGCGAACAAAACTTTGAGGGAGATGCATTTTAATTAGCTACTAATAGTACAACAGATTCCCATTAATCAGATAAGAACCAATACAATAATGTTGATATCTGAAGGAAACAATTATATTTTTCATGTTATTCGCTTTGTAGTAATTTCTAAGGTTTTATCAGCGTACGACTGATGACCTGCCATGAAGATCTACCGTTAATACATACTAAATCTGTTGAGGCTCAAAATCCTGTGGAAGTTCGTGGTATGATCGAGGTTTAAAGTGGTATGGAAGTTTGGAAAGCGTGAATCCAATTGAGGTGTTATAATTGTCGCTGGACTCGGCTTCAATATTACGAGAACTGCGTTTTTAAGTGTGACGTTATCAATCAAGCAAGCAGGAATTATTCCTGTTCCATCCATTAGTCTTTTTAATGCTAGTAGTGCAATGTTGTTATCGGCTATCTAGTGAGGGTTCTGTCTTGAAAACTAATATGGGTGTTTTTCGTGAAGTTATTGCAAGTCCTAGCAATTACTTTCTTATAGAAGAAGGTTAATGTGATATGTGTTAAAGATATTGAATATATAAAATAAATTGAAATAAAAAAATGGAAGCTTGGATAGTAAAAGGCTCGGGGCGGTTATTCAACAAAACTCGTGAGCTTATTGCAAACAAATTAATACCAAGAGCGTTGTTAGAATAAGGATTCTAGGGAACATCTACATTAAAGTCTTAGAATATCTGCATAGGAGAATAATTTACAATCTAGACCGGCGTTTCTCAAACTCCGATGCGCGCGATAACCCTACGAGGGGCGCGAGCATATCGAAAATAAAAGATTTAAAAAATAATTAATTTACTGGAATTAATTAAAACAAAATACTTTCAGACATAATAAAAAATGTACTTTTACTCTGATATAATTTATATGTATCATACGGCGATATTACGTCATCAAAAGTAAAAATTTCTTCATTACCTAATTAGCTATCTTTGATCAAAAAACTAAATAAAAAACTTTTATTTGATTTGCTGTAATCCTATGGTGAGAGATTGTTTTCTTTTTAAACCTAAAATACTACTCTTTCAGAGGGAAAAACAGAACCCAGAATCGAAAGAGTTTAGGAAGATAAAAAATTCATCAATATTATTATTTTTGAAATCTATACATTTTCGCTGTAGGCAGCATAATATATTTGCTCAACATCTGTTTGACCTTCTAAGTTATTGGTACAGTTAGTTATGACCCCTCTCTTATGTGTTTGTTTCTCATTTAGGTAAGTTGTAAACAATGTATTTATGTGGGGGGGTTTTTTCATGTAAAAGAGTTTTATGATATTTGGAAAACCACAGAGAGAGCACTTTGAAGGATTACTTGGCCAAGATTTATTTTTATGAGTACTCTCAAACATATAAAGCATAATGAAAAACTTTTACACAATTTTTTTAGCAGTTACATCCATATTATTATTATTGAATACACTTTTAAACCGGTAGTGGTCGCGTGGTCAGTGCTGCACAAAGTATTTTAGAACTAATTTATTAATACTAAATTAAGAGCAAGTTTAATAAGTATAGCGACTTTCATGGACTTGTCTTGAAGAGGAAAGTTTTCCAAAGGAAAGTTTACGATTAGAAATTGACACTCTGAGTACTTTTTCTATATGTGGCTGAGATCTATATTTTGTCTTCAAAGCAGCCACCGCATTTTTCAATTGCTTCAATTTAAAAATTCGAGAAAGAAAAATTAAAAATATATATTATGAAAAATAACAAATATATAAAATTTAATATACTTATCTTATTAATTTGTACGCTTTATAATTAAGATCACATTGCTGCTTTAGCGTCAAAGTGCATTATTTTTTGCATTCAATACATTATTATTGTGTAAGGGGGGTGCGATAAAAATTATGATTAAAAAGGGGGTCATCAGTATTGAAAGTTTGAGAAGCATTGATCTAGACAGAGTCTTCAACTTTGTTTCTGAAAGATAAATAATCTTGAATTGTTATAGAATAATCTAGTATACATGTGGCTTATTTACTTACCACTGAGTCAAGATAACCAAGAACGCAATCTTTGTAATAGCATCTTAAGCTTGGGAATTTTCTTTACAACATTGATTAATAATCAATCAGTCAACCTTAATTAGTAAGATATTACACTCATATGCATAAATACCCTAATTTCTTCATTATACCTATGAATATTAGTGTTTCACTCTTTTTAGTTTCAGGTTGCTACTTTTAAAAATGTATAACGTAATAAGGCTGTCAGATGGTAGTACAATTGTGAGAACAAATTGTTACAGCTATTTCCTTTCAAAATATTTTTCTGTTATATTTCTTTTTACAAAATGTTCTTTTTTCGCGTAATTTCTACCTTGTTGATGATCAGCTATTGATAACTTCAAATGAAGATTCATTAACTTTTAAACTAATTATTATTGCATATCATTAAAATATTTCAATGTTCATATATCTTCATAGATCAAGAAAAACATATTAAACTTGACTTGTTTGAATTTTTAAAGAAATAAACCACAATTTTTAATTTGTCGTACAATATAAGAAAACACGTTTTAAATCAATTTAATTGCATAAAATAACTGTTTTCAAATATTACACAAAAGCAAAATAAAAAAAAAAGCTTCTAGCGAAAAGAGTTGATTCAATTTTCTACAAACGCAATACACTTTCCCCTGTGACTTCCATAGACCTCATGTACCAATTACCCACTTCCAGTATTGTAATATGAAAAGTTTTGCAAAATAAAGCAAACTACCAGCAGTCAGAAAGTTCTACAGACATCATTCACATGTCGGAGGGGAACTCCTCCTCCTTTTCACAGTTGAGTGTTCTAAAATTTAAAGAAAAAGGCATACCCATTATGTTTTCAACCTTTTACCCATGCTCACTTAGTTCTGGCGAGCGGGTCTTTTAAAGTTCCCGAAGGGCACAACATTTCTGTAGATAAAAGTGTCGAAAAATAAGCATGTCCATTCTTCTCGCTTTAGTATGATGAGATAAATGCGCAATTACTCTCATCCAAAGAGTTCTAAGTAAATGGTGCTTTCAAGGCTCCATTATATGTCAAGAGTATGAGTGTTAAGAACTGAAAGTTATTCAAAGCATAGATCTCAATGTGGGGTTTTACACAGACCTAGATAGAAATATCTACTTTTCTATCTTTAAATTTTGTTGGCTCTAGAAATAATAACCTAATTGAATCATAATCAAATGTTAGAGAGTTTGGCTCAAAAGAGTCTGCTGCCCTGTAGTTTTCTGCTTTCTATTTCTTACGTCTCCTAAAAATCGCATATGCAACTAGTGTCTATGTATAATGGTGACAAATAAGTCTGTAACCAATTAGGCTTTTTAAAATAAGATGTGGCAATTAAATAATGTTTATTTACAATGTAATACTTGATTTCAATTGTCACTTTTGAAATAAGAATACCACAAAATTTCCAAAGAGACATTCAGAATTTTAACGAGATAAATAATTAAACAACGTGTTCAAAGATACTTCTTAAAAGTGTTTTTGTTAAGAACTTTTAATAAAGTTTTGATGTAACGCAACTCCTCTTAACACTTAGGAGTGTGATGAGTATTTCTCTCTCAACTTTCATAACATTTTTTCCGACACAAACCTCAGAGCAATAATAGGGCAAAAGTATGGGAACTTTTTCAATATTAACATAATTTGACACATAATTGTTAAGAAATTGATGACTTAAGTAACAATTTGCGTCTCTGAGAAAATGTTGCGGAATTTGTATCATTTAAAACTGATGTTAGGATTGGGAAACTAATCGGAATTTTTTATAATGAGTTTAGGTACAGTGTGATATAGAATACTTATGAGAGTGTTAAAAACAATATTCTTATTAGTTATAAATTCCTCTTCCATCATACGTCTTACAGCAAATTAATAAGTTATCACAATAACTTTTGAAGCATTCTTTTAACAACTTCTCTTCTGCTGCTTTATATAATCGCGATTTACAATTTTTCTTCAAAGGAAAATTAGGTGCATAATAAACAATTATGAACATTATATTGTCCTAAGAGAGGAATCAGGAGAAAATATTTAGTTCTATTCCTCAAAATATGACCCAATGGCCGAGTGGTAGCGTATCACGCTTCCACACCACAGGTCTGGGTTCTATTCCCAAGCTGTCCAAGGTCGACTCAGCTTTTCATCCCTATTGCAGTGGGTCGATAAATGAGTACCAAACTTGCTTGGAGACTTAAACACTGAGGGTCTCTCTTCAGACTGACCACCTAATCGAGACATCTGCTCATGCACCTCAGCGCCCAATGGTCACGTATACTGGGAGGATCCTGGGCCTCATAGACTGTTGCGCCTCTGAATTTGACTCCGAGTTTCTCACAAGTTCTGCTTAAAACGTGTCTTAGTTGAAAATGATAACAGTCCCCCTTACAATGTAAAAAAATAATACGTGTTCTTGTCAACCCATAGGGTTAAACATTTTCTTGATCTTAAAGTAGCTTAAAGTTACGTTTTAAGGTATTTTACGTTAACATCGTACTTTTATACCTATAACCCATCTTATTTTCCATCTTTAGAACAAATAAGAGCTAATTTTAGAATATTTCCTTTAAATACCTATATTACCTAATGAACATAATACTTAAATTTCATTTCAGGTAAAAAATAGCTCTAAATGAATTACTACAAAGTTACAACATTCACGATAAACTTTTTAAAACATAAATTCGTATACTGTAAGTACTTTTCAAACTATGAACCAACTTATAGAAAACATAAAAAAAAAAAAAATTTACACAGGATTCTCTTTAGTAACGCATAGAGAATTAGTCTCAAAATTTTAATAGGTGGTAACATTGTAATAAAGGCATTCTTATAATCAAAATTATTCTAGTTAAATACGTTATATATAGGAAACTATTATTCATTCACTATCAACGAAACATGTTACTTACATTTTAATTAAATACTTAATTAATATTCGTAAAATCATTCTCATGGCGTAAAATTGCCTTAATATTAAATATTCGTGTCTCTACCAAATCCTGTAATAGAACGACGTACTTTGTACATAACTACATTGATTTTGACGTTAATATCATTATTAAAGTGATGACTTCCAGCAGCATTTCCCCTACCTCGATATACAGCTAACTACCTCCATACAGTACTAAATTTAAGGAGCATATTAAAAAAAATGGCTGCTTCTACATTTGTCAGTTTTTCATATGCATTTATTGCATTATGATTATTATTTTAATACGGGTATTTTTTTTAAAAAATGAGTAGTTTCTTTAAATATATATATATATATATATATATATATATATATATATATATGAAAGAAATATGTATTATATATCAAAAACAAGGAATAATAGATAATGAACATAACAAGAAATAGCGTAATAAAAATATAAAAGCTGAACATGAAGAACAAAATTATAGAGAAATAAAAAAGAAACTACAAAAAAGAAGAACCTAGCGAGTCAGAAAGCAATTTCGGACTTAGGACCGAATAAGTGGGGTTAAACTAGTTTGAAGGCGCCAACCTTCCCCCTTTGCAACTCGGTAGGAAAAACCAAATAAAATAAAATAAACAAAAATTTAGAGTATGTAAAAACTCAGAGAGTATGATAGAACCACTCACTACTATTATGCAACAAACTCTTCCAAACTCTTAATGCAGAAGAATCACAAAACAAATACGCAAGAAATATAGAAAAAACCTAAAACAATTACATAAGATAAGTATTTTTCAAAAAATAATTTAACAAAATTTCTTTACTCACAGAGCTTTTACGAAGAGAATCAAGCATCTTGACATCAATGAAAATCAATTATTCACCAAGTTAAAAAATTCGAATATACATAAACACATCTTTTCAGCTAACTTTTAAACCAGCCAGCAAAGACAGATATAAAAAAAAGACGACAATCAAATATGGTAGAATTTGAATTGGTTGATTGCAAAAATGTAAATTTGCTAGGCTCTAATTTGGTTGGTTGTCAACAATGTGTAAGATGTTCAAGATGTGTGTGGAAAAAATGTAAACTGTGATATGAGTGTTATGATATAATCTTCACAGCAAGACCACTAACATGCTGACTTTGAAATCCTATTGTTGTGTGGTGGTTTTGGAATTAGAAGTAGCAAGACGGTTAATGTATTTGTGATGAATATAACATCTTAAGAAATTAAAAGGGTATTCATGATCTAAACAACATTGAAAATTTTTTTGATATTATTGTATTTATCTATTTTGTGGGTAGTTAAGTTATCATTTCTAAATAAAAAATTCAAAATGATATTTCTGTAAATTGATAAATGCAAGTTACTATTCCATACAGGAATTTTAATTATATGGAACTTAAACGAATCTCTTTTGTCAAAAATGAGAATATATATAAACTCCTCATATATATATATATATATATATATATATATATATATATATATATATATATATATATATATGAGGAGTAACATATGGGAAGAAATTCCAAACGCTGAAAATTCTACTACATTTTAAAACACAATTTTTTTTACATAACTTATTAGAAAAAAAAATCTTGCATTAAAATATTTATTATCATAGTATTATTATAGATGCAAAGTTTCAAAATTGTACGATGAATATAATTTTTAAAAATATTCCTTTTTTATTATTGTAATCAACACTCTTGAGAAATTACAGTTTAAAATAAGCACCATTTCTGTTTAAGTTATTCATACCACCACCGTATTTTAGATTTCTAAATTACTTATAATTTAGTTGGTGCAAAAATTTAAACTGTGTAAAACATAAAAGGAGCTACGGTTCATTTTCCAACAAAAATTGAAAAATCAGTTTTTTTCACAGATTTTTATGAAGTGACCCTCTCTCCCCCCTTAATTCATAATACAATTCCTAAGAAAAAATTCAAATACCATAAATTCCGGCGTATAACGTGCACTTTTAACACAAAAAGTAAGATCGTAAAATTTACAAATGCGTGCAATACGTCGGGTATTAAAATGATAGCTTTAAGAATTAAAAAGATGAAAAATAATTAGGCTTCTACGTATATCAAAATTCTGTTTACTTAAAAGAAATGACATTCTATATGAATTTAAAGGAGTGTAGCTCTATAGAAGTATACTATTTCTTCAAAATCTTAGAATATATAATACCTCTTATAAACGACTTCAAAACGTAAGAGCTTTAAACACTTACATTTTAGGTTTTTTGTAAAAAAAGTGGATGCGTTTTATACGGTGAATATACCTTAAAATTAAACAATGCCCCTTAAAAGTATATGTCCGCGCTATACGCCGGATTTTACGGTACTTTGAAAGTTATGATGCAATCCTATTTTGAATTGATTATGATATCAATTAAATTCTTTTATTTTGTGCAAATGCATTACTTTTAAACTTCAAAGGATTAATCAAACCAACTTTTTTTAAAAAATAAAACCATTTGAAAAGGATATAGCAAAAACTCTGTTGATTGAAGACAAGTTAAAAAAGGATATATCCTTATCATTAACTTCATTTCCTTTTTTAGTCCTTCTTCTAAAAATTCGAGTAATTAAGAGTCTGCAGACGCCCAAGTTTCAACCCAGTCATTGCATGCATGAGTAAATCAGTTACTTTAAGAAAAGATAAACGGATAAGAGAGAGAATAACAGCCACACACAAAAACCTCCAAAATACCGCTTAAAATATAAACTTTGCTTCTTTTCGAAATCTTCTTTTCAACCAGTGTAGAAAGAAAGAAAGAAAGAAAAAAAAAAGAGCTAAAGCCATGTCGGAAAAATAGCAGTCATGTCCCATGAAAAGATGAATGGTATGGGTAAATAATCGCCCCACTTAATCGCTTTGTATTTCTCTAGAGTTTCGCCTTTCAAGAGCATACTTAATAGTTTTTTAATTGGGGATTTCCTCTAGATGCGAAACGGAGGTTTCAAAACCCATATTAAACCCGCATTCTACTCTCTCGACTTTTTCCCCCTCAATTAGGGAGTTTTTCGGAAAATGTAACACCCTCACATGCCATAAACAAACTAAAATAGTGACTTTAAGGATTAACCTTGAAAAGAATCGACCTATGCAGCACAAACGCTTCAAACACTCAATTAAAAAGTGATTTTCGCAGTCAAAAGGGCCCTTTTTTAAGCCTTTTCTCGTTCACTTATTATTTCTACGTTATTTTTCTTTTCTAGTAAATCGACTCGATGAGTTTAAAAAGTTGTACATTTTCGTCAGAAGAAAAGAGTTTTTCAGGAAGTTTGAAATTTTCCGACGACGGTTTGTCACTTGGTGTTTAGCCACGGGCATCGGTCTGTGAAGTGTGTAGTGTTGTAGCGTTTCGCGAGTCGGTTGTTGTCTTTTTTTTCTTTCTTTTTGTGCAAGAATTGCACGCGTGTGTGTTAATGTGTAGCGACTTGTTTTTTAAAGGAAGCCGATTTTTCTAAATTTTAATAATTACAGAGCGACGATGAAATGGATAAAGATTTCCGGCAGAAAGGCGAGAAGTTCTAAGCAAGAATTTAACGCAAAAAGTTCTTTTTTCGAGAAGTTTTATTTTTGTTTCAAGGGACGCAAATTGGTTCGTGCTTTTCTTCGCAGTTTTTTGATTAAAACGTGACACTAAATTGCTAATAAAGTCAAGTTTAAAGGGTAACAGCAAAAAAGAGTTAAAAATGCGTCAATGATAAAGTAAAATTATAATTGATACTTTAAAACTTTTATAATATTTTACGCGTGTAATTTTTTTAAAATAAACTCAAGAAATTAAACGGAAATTTTAAACGTTTACTTTGACAAAATTATTCATTATGTTAGACAAAGCAAAAATGTTTTAACGGGGTATTTTTTAAGATGAAATAAAGTTAAGATAAAATCCTAGATTTGTACGAAATAAAAAAATCTGTTTTTATTCAATAGATTCCTGCTTTAATAATTTCATCATCTTTTGAATGAAAATAAACGTTCCAGTTAAATATTTTAAAAGTATTTAATAACAATTTTTGAGGTGATCACTGCTGGAACAAATATTTTCCATACAGAACAATTCTTTGAAATTACTTATATATATATATCCATGCCCATATGTTTCAGTTTTCACGTAATTATATTAAAAAAAAATATTTAATGTAAAAATATTTAAAATACTTTTTTTCTTTTTCAAATATATATACATGAAATGAAGATGATGTAGAAGAAAAAATCTAGAACAAAAACTGTTTTATACTGGCTGCTAGAATTCAATATTCAATATATGTATATGATGAAAAATTGTCAAAATTTGTACATTATTGTATTATATATTTAAAATGGTTTAATCTTTGTCTCACTGTTGTATTCCCGATTATAAAGTATGCGCGTGTACCACTATTAGCGTCTGTTTTCACAGACAGTGAGCCCGATGTACAAAAATATACTGTAAGCATGAAAATCTTTTTAATGTTTAATTGCGAAAAAGTATAAAAATTTCTCAAAATTAGTGTAATTTTTTTACCTGTCGATTGGTATTATTAATTAAACTTATATAAGTCCTCTCGAGAGGTTGGTGGAAGCGAAAAGGAGAAGAAACTTTGAACTCCATAGAATGTTTTCTTTCAAAATTAGGTAGGGTTAGAGCCAAAGCGTACTGTTGTACTTGCATGGTGCTCAAAGCTGCCATTAACGATAGGCGCAATCTAGCCCCTTTGCCACAATTAATTTTGAGGAGCTTGATTAGACATTATTGATAGGAGTGGCATTAGCAACAACAGAAGTCTAATCTTTATATGTTCTTACAAATCCAATAAAAAATTAGAAAATAGAATTAAATTTTTCAAAACATTTAAGGCTATCCCGAGGTTGTTACTTTGTTTCGAGACTATCAAACAATTTTGTGCTTATTTTGAAATGTTCTCGGTCCAAAATGGATGTTACATAGAATCTACTGTACTCAATTTTATTGAATTGCATAATTTTCTACTTCTCCATACGAAATCGTATCTAGCATTAAATACGCATAAAAACTGAATGTATTCCAAATTATACCTTTTGATCAAAGCAGGAGAACTAAATATTTTAATTTAACGTGTATATTTAAAGCATAACATTTTAGTCAGAGAAGAAAATTTTGCTTAAAACACTTTAATTTACCTGCCACACTATTCTGGATATGTTATTTTTTATTAAATAGAATACACAATTTAAAGACAAATATAGAGTGAGAGAATAAGTTTTTACTAAAAACACTTTAATTTACCTACCACACAATTCTGGATATGTTAATTGGCATTGAACAGAGAATACACAATTTAAAGACCAATACAGTGTTTCTCAAACTGTGGGGCGCCACCCCCTAGAGGGACGTCATAACTCTACCAGGGGGGCATGGGCCTCTCAAAAAGTCGAAAAAAATTCTTTTAAAAATTATTTACTTACTGAGAAAGTAAACAAACAAATACATTCTGACATAATAAAAAATAAATTACTCATTTACAATATAATACACTTATAAATGTATGAGTAGTGCACAATCTATTTTATAATTAACTTAACAATAGTAAGTTAAGGACTAGTTTAATAATTACCAGTGACTCTATGGATCTGTCATATATAAAATTATAAGTCAACATTAACACTTATCTTGACAATTTGTACGGTTTATAATTAATCTCTTAAATGCCGATTAAAAATTCGCCGATTCGCTCTCCATTGCCCTGTTTAGCACGCAGGTAAGTGTATGTGGTGTATTGAGGGGTTGGGTGGTAGATAAGGAATAAATAATCAAATCCTCTGATATAAGTGAATCCTTCACAAACACTGTCAATGTCATTTAATTGCTTTCTAAAGCCTTCGGAATAATTTTAGGGATACGAGTTCACAGAAAAGATATAACTTCGGAAAAACGTATATATACATCTGAGGGCAATAAACGTAGTGGCTGAGCGAGACGTTTATATACGTTGGGGGCTTAAGAGGTTTAAGTCATAGTATTATTGAATTTAATACTCCGCTATTGTGTATGGAAGGGGGTGCGATGCAAATTGTGATTGAATATTGGGTCGCAAACATTGGAAGTTTGAGAAACACTGGACTAATACACATAAAATCCTTTTTAGCGACAAACACACATTGATACCCAGACGTGACTCAAACTATCTCTGTTCCCCTTAATCCATTCAAAAACCAGAAGAACACATCCCTTTCTCAATGTATAATCCCCCACTTCAACCAAGAAGCAACACAGACTCCATAGATGCGACTTTAAAAGTTAATTGATGCACACACGGAACGAAATCATCTCACACCCCAAGGCAAACCCTGTATTAAAACAAAAAAGAGGCCTTCATACCTTAGCAAACATTCGCCCTCCCGTGATAGGTTGTTATCAAAGAATACTTATTAACTTCTCTTGTTAATTAGCTGGTACTTTCCATTCAATCTCTTGTTAAGGCTCAAGGATGGATCCGACTTTCCCATAAAACCAGCCTCCTGTTAATTTAGTGACGATTCCTGGTAAAATGGAAGGAGGCTCGTTTATGATGATGTGGAATGATCCAGTTACACCATTAACGACGGTGCGGATCAATCCAAATAAGAGTCGTTGCTATGTTTTAGTGCTACTAAAAATTAGAATGTGAAAGTACTCTGACCAGCAAAGAGATGAGGATGATTCTTTTGATTCCTTTATGGTGTAGTTTGCTTTCTAATCTTTGTAATGAGATTGTGGGGGCTTGGTGTGATTTTTTTTTATTCTTTGGGATATCCACTGCTTTTTTCCCCTTTTTTTCAAATAAGAACAAATATTTAAGTTGTTAGTAAGTAATAATGAGATATTTAATTAATGAATGAAACAATAAAATTCTTTTAAATTTGAAACGTATGGTATCTTGGTTTGTTTTGTGCAATTGTCGAACTTCATTAATATTTAGTGATATTGCTGAAATTTTATTGAAGTTGTATTTTAAAATCAAAATTTATAGAATCAATTTAGGGATAAAAAAGTAGTGGTGTGTAGGTACAAAAGGTAATCTAAGAAAACAAACTGTTATTTTGAGTTAAACATATAAAATCAGACCTTCTACAATGCATCTAATGCTCAGTAAGAATATCATTTAATGTTTTCTTTTGAAGATAATAATAGTAAAACATATTGAACCCCGCAGGCATTTTCTGAATACATATTGTAGTATGTGAAGGATTAATATTGCTAAATTTTAATGTAAATATTTAATTAAATGATGCATGTCATCGACCAGCTTTACTTTCTTGAATGAATACACAAATATTGTATTCAACAAGTTACATTATAAATGTATTTTAGAATTTACCGAAATAGAGATATATTTAATAACCTAAGCCTACACATTGATAGATAGATTATTCTTCAACATCGCACATAGAAGGGCAAGTAATACTAGGTAACTGATTGCATAATTTTGAACCGCAGTCAAGTCATTATGGATGACATATGAGGTGGCACTTGAGTTTTCAAACATTTAAGCCTCGACAGATTTAACGTACATCGACATGATGGATCTTCAGTGTTATCCGGACACGAACCCAGAAACCTATAAAAAACTTACTGCAATAAGTTACTGATCATGAAAGCCCGTCTACTATATCAGCAAAGCTTACAGAATATAGCATATATGTTATACACCAACATTATATTAATTTAACGGGATGAATTAAGGAGATGACATCTACGAATAAAACCTGCTAACATTTGAAATTATGACAACATAGTTCGTGGTGCGGAAGTTAAGACAAACTTATTCAGCATTACATACATTACAGTAATTTCGATTATTCCATAAGGCAAGAGGTCTTGGAATAACTAAGAATTGAATTGTCTTGAGCATTACCGTACTTGGGGTTGAGATTACTAATATCTATTTACCACTATCTATTTAAAAATAGAAGGTGCTATTAAAGTAAAGTAATATAGCGCAGACTACACTTCAAAGTTTTCAGATCCCCCAAAATAGACAGTTTAACAAAGGAAGAACAACTGCATAAATTACTAACAAAGTCTGAATAAGTGAAGGTTTTAGTTAGTAGTCTAATTATTAAGAATATATTTCTTTCGGTACTTATGCATTATATCACCGAACAATTTCCCCAAAAGAAAAGGCATCGTTAATTTAAAAAAATGTTGCCAAATGCTGCCTGCGTTATTATTACTGTGTTCAAATATGCGCTGGAATGGTTTCCACTATTAGCTGAACATCATGGCATATGGCGACGAAAGGGACCAACGATATAATACGTAAATATCCAGATTTCTTACGTTTATTCGTGATTCGAAAAGGCCACAATATTTGTTTTTATAAAACTATCTAATTCAAGTATTCGATTGCAAACTTAATTTGTTGAAGTAAGTGCTTGCCGTTACATATAAATATTTGATACTCAAATCACGAAATAACTGGATTTTTAAGAATTATATGCAGCCATTATTATTTCAACATTTCTGTTATTATTTAAATAAGCAAGTTTTTATTTTATATAAAAAGTACAAAAAAGAAATGCAGGAAGTTATTATCTTTATTATCTTATCTCGCCGTCTTTCACACGAAGTAACTTAAAATAGTCACTCATTAAGAGTTAACTTTTAACAACGGGAGAAGTTAATGCAAAATTTTTAAACTTTTCCTATAACAAAACTGCAAAATCAATAGACATTTTGAAATTTGTAGTTAATAGCGAGTATGAATAGTTAAGAAGCACTCCTTTGAATTTTCCATACCCGATAATGACTCCTTCATTATGAGGTTGAAAAATTCAAATATTCCTCAGAGTTGTTGAGCCACTTAATAAAATCTGATACGGAAATCAGAAACTTTAAAGAGAGTAACTTCGGGGCCGTTAACAAGCTTCCCTTATCTGGGGTAATTTGCATAGTTTTATTTTCTCAGTTGGCTGACCACTTTCTAAACTGCGGTCACGGAAAATCCGGTAATTCTGGGGCTTTGAGAAAATGGGAAAATTTAGGATTATTAAGAATCCCTTAAAAGCTCCTGTCTTTAATTTCCATCTGTTTCTGTTTAATTATGTTTTGATGTTTGTTTATTTTCCAAGAGATGTTACATGCTTCGAAGTATTATTGCTGGCATTTTTCTATTCACGGATGCGCCCCTTTTTCTTTGCTTAGATGAAGCAGAAAATGACTAGGAGCTTTATTTGATGACACTCAAAAAACACTTTTAGCGCTTTCTGTTCCTAAACATTGGAGTGGAAAAAAGTATTTTTATAGTTTGTTGAATAATACTCAGTAAATTACTTTTTTATTCGTAATATTTTAAGTCTTTCCGTTTTAAGTTTTACCCTTTTTTTTGGCTCAGCAAACAGTAATTGATGGTGGTGTAATTTCTTAGTTTTAGAATTAGAATAAGCTTTGGAATGTTTTAATTTTATTTTTCTTAGCTTTTTTATGAAGGCTCCATATAAATTAGAAAATTATTTTTAAAAAATCTTATTATTTGAATATAAAGGAGATTTTTTACAGTATTGCAATTTCGTAATAATTCAAATAAAACAGTATTGTAGTTTAACCGACATAATTTGTTTTGTTTCCCTATAGAGATTATATTTTTAAATGTGCAGTTATAGATATCCTAACTCTAGGAGGAATTCTTATTTTTAAATAATTTAACAGCTCAATACAAAAAGACAGCAACTCACAAAAACATAAATTAATAATTTTACAGTAGGTTTCTCTCCACTTCTTAAAAAATAAAATATTCATTCTCTCAGCTTAGTATTCTGATAGAAAATAGGCTACAACATGCAATAAAGAGGAAAATAGAATTATTTTTAAAAAATGAAATTTGCACTTAATTCGCGAGTAAGAAAATTACCCTACATTTAGCTTTCAATTTATGCCATGAAAAATGGTGATATATATTTAACCATAATATAAATAGCAGTTCAAAATACTTAATTTTTATACCATGGATGATCAAATAATAACACCTCGCGCGCCACATGTGGCTAACACATCTCATTTTTAGGTCGACCAAAACAGTCAGGAAATCCACGGATTGAACCAAGATTTTCTACACTAATATTCAAGCTGTGAGGAGAATTTCAACAAACAATTTCACTCCAGATTTCAAAAATTTGCAAAAAAGTGTGTAAGACAGTGTTTCTCAAACTGTGGGGCGCGCCCCGCTTGGGGGGCTGACAACTCTGCGAGGGGGGCGCGAGCATATTGAAAAGTCGAAAACAAAAGACTATTTAAAGAAATTATTAATTTACTGAAAATATAAACAACAAAATACATTCTGACATAATAAGAAATAAAATACTTATTTATACTTATAAATGTATCAGTGTTACACAATTTATTTTATGATTAATTAAACAATAGTAAGTTAAGAACAAGTTTAATAATTACCAATGACCCCATTTGATTGCCATATATAAAATTATATACAGAAATTAACATTTTTCTTGATAATTTGTACAGTTAGTAATTAATCCATTAGCTGTCGGTTGAAAGTTACGCAATTCACTTCACAATGCCAATAGTTGTCCACGTACGCGCGCGTATGTGATGCATTGAGGGGTGGGAAAATGAATAAAGAAGCAAATAATCTGAAACAAGTAAATTTTTCGCAAACATTATCAAGGTCTTTCATTGTATTCCAAAGCCTTCGGTAAAATTTTAAGGTTAGCATCGCGCTGAAAAGATCATTCTTTGGAAAGATGTTTATATACGTACGGACAAATAAACACGGTGGCTTAGCGAGACGTTTATATACGTGGTGGCACTTAAAAGATAAAATTCGTATAGTAGTTTTAGCGTCAAAGTATGTTATTATTGAATTCAATACATTGTTATTGTATGGGGGGGCGTCATGAAAATTATGATTAATCATTGGGTCGCGACTATTGAAACTTTGAGAAGTACTGGTGTACGGCTTCAATTTTTTGTATTATTTAACTAACTCTAAAATAGAATGTGCATGCAGCTGTAGATCATGTGAAATTAGCTCAGTAAATAAATTAAATAAAGCCATCAATATTTTATTTAACCTATGCTTATTGGTTTTTTGGTATAAGTTATGTCTATTCTGAGATGCAAAGTTAATTAATGAATGCAATCATTTTAACAAGGTGCTGCAGCCTTCCGGTAAGCTCCAGTGGCCTCGAGCTAAATAAAACAGTTGTCGCCCGCCTAGTCCCTAAAATGCCTAAGAACAGCTGTGTATATACTAAACAAAAAGTTTTACTTAAAAAAAAACTGAAACAGTCCGTTTCTGCCACTTGCATATAAATTCAAATAAATGAATAAGTTGAAGCTTTAACTGAGAGTAACAAAAAGAGAATCTATTGAATTTTAAAAAATTCTATTATATAAAGAAACCAAGATAGTCGCGAACTTTACATTAGAATATAAACATTTAGTTAACAATAATGTAAGGTATGTTTAAGAAATAAGCGATAAAAAATTAAGTTGTATAAACACATTTTTCTTGTGAATAAAATGGTTATAAAGTTGTATTTTTGTGGATCTCTAAGGCATGATTACTATATTTAAGAATTTAGATGCTTCCATCTGCCCCATTATCAGATTGATGTGATTTTGTATTCCTAAACTTCCGTTCATTTTTCCCGCCTTTTCCTAAAACAAGACCATACACAAGGTTTTTTAGAGTGTTCTACTTCACGCAAGGGTAATTGATCTCGAACAAGTCATCAATACAATTGTTGACAGTATGGACGTATACATTTTCAGTGTTCACGAAACGACTGTGAATCATTTATTTCGCACATTTGTTTTTATATAGTGTTGCAATCTAGTATATATTTGTAAGTGGTTAACTTTCTACATGCGAACACTATATAACTTAGAAATGCGAATGTAAAACAGTAATTTTTAAGCAATTTAAATTCTTGGCAGGATACACATACATTGCTTTATAAAATATATTTAGAAAGGTTTTTTTCTTAATTAGTAATCGCTGAATATATTATACCGAATTAGATTCAACCATGAATGTTAAAATCAATGCCTCTTTTATATAATAAAATACAAGAAATATTTGAGAAAAATAATAAAAATATAGAAAGGCTGAATTAATTTTAAAAGTCATTGACTGCTTGAAATGCATATACTATTCACATTTTTTTGCTAAGCGTCAAAAGTTTATGAGTCAAATTAATTCAAAATGATTTTTAAAAATAGCTTTTGCTGATATGATGTCCAACAGGTAAAATTTAAAGACGAAAGAACGATAGATAGTGATTTATATATAGAATGATAGAAGGAATGACAATTTTCAGTTATAATTTCATGTCGTACATAAATATACATTTTGACCGATATGACACACAACAGGTTTTAAATCATTTCATGAAATTCAGAAAAATGGAATTTTTCCCCTCCATTTTAGTATACTAGTATCATTGTAACATACTAGTACAGCGTTTCTCAAACTGTGCAGTGCTTCCCCCTGGGGGGTGATAACTCTACAAGGGGGGGTGAGATTATTGAAAAGTCGAAACAAAAGATTTTAAAAAATTTATTAATTTACTGACAATAACGAACAAAATACATTCTGACATTAGAAAAAAAATGAAATACACATTTGTGCTGATACAATACACTTATAAATGTACTGTACAACGCATTCTATAATTAATTTAACAGTACTAAGTCAAGAACAAGTTAATGATTACCAGTGACTCAATGGGCTTGTCATATGTAAAGTTATACAAACAAATTAACACTTGTATTTGCCGTTAGTACGGTTTATAATTAATCCCTGAATTGCGGATTAAATATTACGTGATTTGCTACCCAAAGCCATCGTTTTCCACGTAGGCACACGTACGTAATGTATTGAAGTGGGAGGGAGATGAAAAATAATAAAAAAGTAAGACGCTATTTGAAGTAAGTAAATCCTTCGCAAACATTGTCAAGGTCCTTTTATTGTGTTCCAAGACCTTCGGAATAAATTTATGGATAGCAGTGCACAGAGAAGATCGTACTTCGGAAAGACGTATATATACACCCGGAGCAATTAACGCTCTTGCTGAGTGAAGCGTTTATATACGCCGGTGTCACTTAAGAGGTTAAAGTCGTATTGTAGCTTTAGAGTCAAAGTATAGTATTATTGAATTCAATGCATTGTTATTGTATGGTGGGGGAGGGGGCGCGATGAAAATTATGATTGAATATCGGGTCGCAAATATTGAAAGTTTGAGAAGCACTGTATTAGTTTATTATTTCAAAGTTCTTCAGAATATTTGTGATATATTACTAGAACACTAAGTGAAAATATTTAAAATTGAATAAGTGTACACTAATTTTCTCTCAATCACAAAATTTACTCTCTCCTCCGAGAAAAATTCAGAATTACTTGTATGCGTTATTCTGCGAACCACAGAGCAAGAAATAATACATCATCACATCAGAAATTCTCAGCTTCAAGAAACAAAGTCTATTTAGACTAGTGTCTAATTAAGGCTATTAACTCAGATTAGACAAAATCCTTTCTTGGAACGTATTTGACAAGTTTTATTCCAAATACTACAATAAAACAGCAAAGCCCGCATCCCATATAGTATTGTATGAGTTTTTGGATTAGAGAACTTTGCTTATCTTCACCGGTAATTCTATGAAAGACAGTTACAATGCTGCATTTCAGTTCACTTCATTAGAACAAGACATTCGATGAGGAAACTTTGTAAAGGCACTCCCAAACAGCGCCCTCTGCTTGTCTTAACAATGCAGGAGGAGCTGCTGGAGGGATGTGTTCGGCCCCGATAAGGGCCTCCTGGCTTTTGTTTGCTAGGGCGACAACATTTCCAAGGATTCGAACGTCATTAAATTCCTAAAATGGTAGAAAGGGGCTATGTTTGTTCGCCAGATTAAAGTGTAGAAGATCGTTTTAAGGATAAATCACTTTTCAAGTTGATTTGAAGAAGATACAAGTGTTGTTGAGATTTTTGTAGTGTTTGATGAAAGAACGAAACGGGTATTAATAAGCTCTGTGTTGGGTAATTTGCGATACAAATTGGAAATTATATAATTATGGAGAATGTTTATTCAGTTACACGCTTGGGTGCTTATGACGTGTTGTAACACCGGAGGCGAGTATGAAATATTAACGAATTATATGCTTAGTATGTATATGGTTATCAAACAATGATGCACCATTCGAATGTTATACATAGTATAAGTAATAAAGGAGAAATGGTTTGTAAATCAAAGAGAATCTTAGTTCTTTAAAATAGAAAATTATTGAATTTAACTTGTGGTTGATAAGCACAAAATAACATATTTCATTTCAACAGAAATTTTATTACTGTGATAAAATCTATTAAATGACTTCCTGTTTAGTCCCTTTCATCAAAATAGTTTGCTTTATTGTGTTTATTAAAAAGACTCTTACGGTATTTTTTAAGTGATTGTGACTATCATAAAATGTTATTGAAATGTTTATTCAAAATAGCTCGTTTCCCTTAAAAAATTTAATTGAATGGCTGATACATATTTTTGGTATATATATATATATCATCAGATTTCAGTGAACTCATAACATTTTGAGTAGGATACACTTCTACAGTATACTGAATACAGTAATTAAAATAAAAGCATACCATTTTATCTGCTGAAAGTTATTTACAATGTAAGGAAACTTACTTGCATAAAAATGCATTCTTACAAAGTATTAATTAAAGGTAATATTTTACATTCTTTAACATTTATTTGTAGAAGTAATATCTTCAAATTCATTTCCAATTTGTGCATATATTTTAGAGATATAATCTATTTATTAAAAATAGTCACAACACTCGTTTCAGATAATGAAATGCAATTCAGATAAATTTCCTCTAGAGTGATCAACAAAAGAATCAAAATATAATCTAGGAAGACGCAAAATCACTATACTTAGAAATGAGTGATTTTTAGAATTTTTTCATTATCACAAATTATATGTGATTGAAAATGCTTGAAATGTATATAGTATCCATTGTTTATTTAATTGTATATTCCATAATTACAGTTTTCACAGTTACTAAGAGTTATCTTCTCGTCCTTCAAATAGGTTGCATTTTGTCATTTTTGACTTAAGAGAACGGCAAATTCCGAAGTGTGAGTTACTACAATAGTGGCACCATCTAGTGGAGGCTTCTACTACTAAATTTTTGACGCTTAATTTTATTTAATTCAAGCTCTCATCCCATGCTAAATATTCCGTGATTTAATTTTTCCATGGAGATCATATGCTACATAATCATATAACATGCGTGCCTCCGATTTTCGCATCCAGAAAATCTCTCGACTCCAGCCGGGATCAAACCCACAACCTTAGGCTTGCGAGGCTGGCTACGAGAGATCTAAGCCATTGAGCCGACACGATTAATCAATGCTGAAAACAAAGTAATTTATTTTTAAAAAAGTTTTCAGCTAAAGATATATCAGCAAAAACGAATGTTTTTTAGCAAAGTAACAAGCATTAGAAACACATCAAATATTGTTTTCTACTCCTTCCAGTTAAACTTCTTCAGCACCAAAGTTAAAAGATTTAATTGCTTAGATGTCTTTTTAACTTTATAAGTACTTTCAAGTTTTTAAGCTTAAGTACGTAGAAAATGTATCACCCGAACCACTTCGGTGAAAGTTATAAAGTCTGCATATTCGCTTCAAAAAGACATTAAAGTCGCAAACAACAAAACTGTCCAGGATTTGAGAAGCATTTCCGTAAAAAAAACATTCTTAAAAAAAAATCAGCAACAGTTTTCGAGTTTGAAGCACGAAAAAATACAAGCAAAAAGAAAGAACTTCAAGTGTCTGAGTTACAGTCACAAAATTTGGAACAAAACCTTTTGTCGCCACTCCATGCTTCCGTTGCAAAAGATCTTAAAGAGAGTGTTTTAATTGGATCGCGAGATATGCAAAGCAATGATGGAAGAAGTTTGAAGTCAGCTGAAAAAGAGAAGACTTTAATGGGAGGAAAAGTTTTGTTGCTCGCTCTAAAAGTAAATAAGTAGAAGAGATTCTATGCAGTTGACTTTAACGACTCTGTTTCGAATCCATCTCTTGACTTTTTGCTCATTAGAATCGCGAAGTCCATGGGAATGAAGTGACGGTTTTACCTACATTCCCACATGCCTTTGATGTCTTACTTGAAGTAATGTGCAAGGAAATGTACGAGAATCGTTAAAAACTTTAAAAAAGTCTTTTCATTCGTTTTCTCTTGTAGAAGACTCTCACTTAAAGAGTGAATTGAGGTATACATAAAATGGTGGTGGAAATTCTCTGTGGAATTATGGGGAGACATGAAAAAAAAAATTAGGAAGTTGAGTAATGAATTGCTTTGGACGTCATGGTTTCACATCATCCTCTTTCTTTTGTTCTATTTTTAAATAACTTTATATTCCCGTAATATAATTCCAACTTTGTATTCCAAAAGTTATTTAAACATCTTGGTATGAAAGTCTGTAATGAAGCTCATTATAACGGAAGTAAATTATAACGCTGATTTTAATTACAGAAGTACACGAAAAAGTTATAAATTATGGAATTTAAGAAGACAATTTGAGACAACTTTGCTGGTTTGTCTTATTTTTAACTTAAAGGCAAGTAATATAAAAAACTTTTTTTAAGTCAATTCTTACTAGGAAATAGCAAAGAAAAGTTTTATTTTAGTTACTTTTTATCAAATAATTACAATTAATATAAATAAATATGTATATACATGGGACAGAATCACAATACTAAGTGGCAATTAATTTCTATTAATTATCATTAAAGTAGCGTATTGTCATCTAAAACAATCGTGTATATAAAATTTCAGTTCAATTGAATACTTTAAAAGGTGAAGGAAAAAGAATCTCTTAAAGTTTTGACCCAAGTCCTTAAAAATAAAGCCAATGTGACTGCATCTTTAATTCTTGATATAATTAGTTTCAGTCAATTAATTTTAATTAATTAGAATTAAAGTATCGTACTGTCAGAATAGAATGTTTTGTATAGAAAATTTCAGATCAAATGAGCGCTTTTAAATGTGAGAAAAAACCTTTTCAAGTTTTGACGCAAATCTCCAAAAAGGGCCGCTAAATCTTCAGAAATGATGCCAACGTGGCTGTATCTGTAATTCTTTGAATAATTAGTTTTAATCAATTAATTTTTATTATTATAATTAAATTTCTATATAGTGATCCAAAATAATCGTGTGTGTAAAATTTCAACTCAACTGAGCGCTTGAAAAATGTATTTTATAAATAATTGAAACCTTGAACAAGATAAATATATATATATAGAGAGAGAGAGAGAGATTGGATTGAACTATATAATAGTAGGAATTGAACAAAATAGATAAATTTAATAAGAACAGCAGCTCACATAAAAAACATGTAAGATTATTCTGTTCTCTGAATCTCTTTTTTTTTTATTTTTACAGCTCCCAAAATGTTAATTATGCTATAATTAAATTCTAGAACACTTGTAAGCACGTTTCGTTGGCAAAGAATCAATTCCTGTTAATACACATTATTATTTATAAAATGTAATTTAAACGTACCAATCAGCCATGGTGGTACACCAACGCACACATAAAATGTATATTATTATTTCATTCTTTGAATCTCTTTATTTTCGCCTTATTTTCCAAAAATCTAAATTATGCTCTAAGTTAGTTTAATAACGTTTTTAAGAAGCCCCTTTTGTCGGCAAACAAAAGCCAATTTCTGTTAATGCAGTTAAAAAATATGGTAGCTAAGCCAAACCTATCAATAACTGTTGTAAAATCGAAATATTTAAAACTAATTACTTAATTTATTCAAAATAAATTATCTATAAAACTAATCTGTATATTATACTTAAAAAATATACTCTCTCGGTGAATCCATAAAATTGTTATATCAACGCTGAGTTGTGAGAGAGTTTTATTAAGGTCGCACTATATAAGCTTTACGAAGGCTATTGGTGACAAATCTCATAATTATGAACCATTGCGAAGTGACGAGGAGGACACCTGAGCTGATGCCCTCTTGTCCGAACTTCAACATCATACCAACGGGAGAACATTTGAGCCTCGACAGATTTAACGTGCATCGACACTCTACACGGCGAATCTTCAGCGGTAGTAGGTTCGAAGACTCGTCAGCCATGTGGTACCACGACAAGCCAGCTACAAGTCCATGACCTCGACCACTAAGCTTTCAGTGTCACTATATTAACTTTAAAAAGTCTAAAAGGTTTTAATGAAATGAAGTTATTTTCATAAAAAAAACTATTTCTTAATTGAGTAAAAATAAATTTCCTCAATCACCATCACACACACACAAATACTACTATAACAATAAGTCAGCCACCTTAATAAATCATAAATTTTTCTTATACGCTTTAAGTCTGTTTATCAAACACACTAAAAACAACCCCATTTAGTTTTTTCCCCCTATATTATAACATTTTATATAAAATGATCAATAGTAACACTGGGTAAAATATATTCCCAAGAATTTGGGGAATATAATACTCTAATACACGTTCAAATAATATTTGTAATGAGTATTTAATATATTACGAATATTCATAATGTTGAGTAAGAAACATTGTATTTTAAATCAAAGCTTTAACATAAAAAACGTTGGGGAATTTTTCAACTAGTCATATTGTAAAACAAAGAAATTTTATAAATGTTCTGCAGCTGTCATGAAAAATGATTGATTAAAATTTATTTTATAATGATGTATTTCTGACCTCACACCGTATTTCATTTATACATGAAAATCGGTTTGACAACTCTCAGTATATATTTTCTTCATTTTCACTCGGTAAAAGTTATGAGAAATTTTTTCAAACTGCATTTTTATAAAATAAATCAGAATTATTTTTAAATTTCTAAATTATAAACTTGTTTATTTTATAAGGTGAAGCTTTAACATAGGTATGGGCAGAATATATTCAACTAATCATATCGTAAAATAAAGAAAACTTATAAATGCTCTGCAGCTGTCGCAGAAAATGATTGATTAAAATTTATTTTAAAATGATGTATTTCTGATATCACATCATATTTCATTCATCTCCGGAAATCGGTTTGACAGCTCTCGAAATATGTTTGCTTCATTTTCGCTCGGAGGAAATGTTCATGGCAAGCTTTAAAGCAACTGCAATTTTGAAAAACGGAATTATATTTTATGTAATGGAATTATCAATGTGCTTTGAAAGAAAATGTATTGATTAGAAATACAGAAAATTTTTTGTATGCTATTTTACAACACAAGATATTTTATAAAAAAAATTTTAATAAAGAAAAAAAAATCCATTCTTACTTTCTAGTTAATAATCGAGTTAATGTATTTTTAGAAGAAAAAAAAATAATAAGTAAATGCATATATTGTAAATAACTATATACATTAAAAATCGCTTAACACGAAACTGAAGGGATTGAAATATTTCTTCATGTTAAAGGATAAATGATATTGCCAAAAAAAAACATATACCAACAAAAGTAAGTTTATTGGAGTTTATTTTATTTACATATAGTTATGTATACATGCATAAATTCAATAAAACAATCAATGAAACAAAAACATTCACAAGAACTTAAAGAAATTTAACACTAAATATTCAATTTTTTTGAAAAAACAAAACATTTATTGAGTTTTGAAAAATAATCTAACGTTTTTCTTTGCATTGTTTTTTGGCATCAAATTGTCAAAAAATTGTTCAGTATCATCCATTTAGTCATTAATTTCACCATTCGAATGTGTGTCTAAATAACTGCGCAGACTTTTCATGGCGTTCCTCATTTCGGATGATGTGGAAACAGGAACTATGTTCATTACATTTCCACCGTTGTAATCTTCATCAATGATGTTTTTCAAGCTTAGAACAAACTTCAGAATGTTTTTTTTTGCCCTGATAGGTGCTGTACATGCATTATCATCATATATTGCAATGAATTCTTCCGATAATACAATAGAACAGTCAAATCCGGCTGAAGTTTTCCGTATTTTGTTCATTCCGAGAAAGAAAATATTTTCGTGTTAAGCAATTTTTGTTTCGTGTTAAGAGAAAGAATGCATGGAAATACATAGTAGTTTGTCGGGACCATTGTGTTATTTCGTGTTAACCGATATTTTGACTTAAGCGTTTACGCGTTAAACATATTTCCCTGTAAATACAGTGATATTAAAAAAAAATTTATTTTCATTAACATGAAATTACTCATAGACTCTACTTCCAGTTACCTTTTCTTCTTTTTTTTGTTCTATGCGATTTAAACTGAATTTTGTAATTAAACTTAAATGAGGAATTTCATTATATTTTATTAAATTTTTACTTTCGTAATTCTATTATGTAATTAAAGAATTTTAAGACAGCTTTCAGCTTTTATCATAGACCTTGAAGGGAATTTAATCACCTGGGATAAGTTTGCAAGGTAATCTTACATTCAAAATCTATTTATAAACTACAGTTTAATCTATTAATGTATTTTAACGTGAATTTTCTCCATATAAAAAAGAACTTTAAAATATATACCAACGATAAACGTTTAAACTTTCAGTTTGCTTACCTTCAATTATTGTAATGCTTGAATTTCAATTGACTTTTTAATATCCTGCCATATTAAAGTTTTCAAAATATTCTATTAATACGTTATAAACGTCTAGCAATGATTAACTTTAAAGCTTTCCAAGTACTTAACTTCGATTAATGTATGTTTGTACTTCAGATATTGTATATTTTACTTTATCTATAATCATCTTTTTATCCATTTTTTGATTAAAAAATTCCTGTATGAACTAATGTATGAGAAAAATAAATTGCAGACCAAGGATAAGCTTTTCTTCAATATGAGTTGTTTGCACGTGTTTCCATTAATACAATTACAATAAATAAATTGAAATTTTCATTAAACTATGAATTTACAACTGGTTTCCTTCTTATTTATTGATGTGTAAATTCTCTCGATTCTATGGCAAGTAGCTGATATGAAAGGGAATGGGGAATTGGAAGTTATTGTTACTAACTTCAAGATTACGGATGTCCAATTTTTGTATTGGGTTTGGGTCCTGTTTCAACCTAAAAGCATCATGGGAAGAAATAGGAGCTGTTAACCATTAAATGAAACTCAAGTTAGTATTAAATTAACGTTGCACTATAGAGCAAACCGAGGGCTATTGGCAACATAACTCGTAATTTCGAATCTGTGTACCCTCCCTCTGCAAATTTCCAAACCATGCAAACAAGAGAACTTTGAGTCTCGACAAATTTTACGTACATCAGCGGTACATGGAAAATACAGTAATACCTCGAATTACGTTACTCCGACTTACGCGATTTTCAAATCTCGTCGATTCGTCTTTTCTATAAAAAATGGTGAAATTGGTGATGTGATTGAAGAATTTGTCAATCTTGCGAGGATTAAAGAAATTTTATTGCGAGGGCAAATTAATTTTAAAAGGGGAAAAAGTGGTGACCTTCAGGAGCTGACGCCTGAGCAAGAGATTGAGTGAATATTAACGTCGCACTGTTCAGCTACACGAGGGCTTGTGACGTGGACGATACCTGAGCAGGCACCCTCTCTCCTAACTACCATACTAACGGGAGCACGTTTGAACTCTCGACAGATTTAACGTGCATCACTCTCCCTACACGGCGTCTCATTAGTGGTACTGGGCTCGAACTCGTGACAAGGCCAACCACTATCCGATACCTTGACCACTCGGCTACCGGGACCACAACAAGACTTTGAAGTGCTTGTCTTTAGATCCAGTTCACACAATCAGAAGATCGAGTGACGGTTGGGAATCTCTCAGAAAGATTTAGTTTAACTAAAAAGAGGGGGGTACACATATTCGGAAATATAGACTCAAAGATGAACGTACTTTTTTCAGCTAAAAAGGTATAAAAAAATATTTGTATTTTACGACGAAATTTTGCGGGAGAAAGAAACATTTGTTAGGTTTTATGAAACCTTCTACATCGACATTACTTCAGATTGCGATTTTGTATTTGTGTTATCTAAAATTTTATTAAACGTTTTTATTTTATAAATTATCACTTTCTTTCGTCATCGCTCCCAAGTAAAAATAATTTGTGCATTTATATGCGAAATTATACGATTTTATATTACGATATGATTTACGAGAATTCAATTAATGTGGTTATTAATTCAGTCCCACCTATCACGCTAGTTCGGGGTATTACTTTTAGGAAACACTAGTTCAAATATCTTTCTCGTGACTGGTAGTTAGATTTCAAACATTATAAGGTTCGTCAATAATACCTTAAATGTAGCTTCTGAGCATTCATGTTATTTTCCAAGTCATTCAATGTAAGATTCCAAAAACAATAATTAAATTATCCATTAAAAAAGACTGGAATAATTACTCTTAAATTATCATTGAGAAAGAGAATTTCCGCCAACGGATGAAAGAATATTTCACTTCAAAATAGCTGTAACGTAAACTAGACAACACCTTGATTCACCAGACCATGGTGAGACAAAAACAAATTGAAAGGGAAAATAAATTAAACCTCATCTCTACTTTTATCACTTTTTCAAGTAGAAAAACTTTTTTCAGGTTAATGATTATGTAAAGCTGTAGAAAGAGATAGTGTGATAGAAATCTTCGTTCACCAGCAATTTTTCACAAAAAAAGTTCAGATTAACCCTGACTATAGAAATAATTGCAGAAAACGGTTTTTTTGTTGTTGTCTTTTGACCCTATGTATCAAATGGATATAAAAATACTCCTGATTAAAAAGGCTTCCTGTTCGTAAAATATTCAGAAAAAATATAATTACATCCTACGTGCTAAAAAGATAACAAACAATAAAAAAGAAAGAAACATTTTCATCAGGATATTGGAAGACGACCCCCTTTGCTAATCGTATTAAAATTATACCGATTAACAACTAAGCAAACAATAATTGTATTGTTTTATACTGCAAAATAACATGTTTGAAAAATGCCTTCATCGTATTATGTAAAACAGAACAATAAATGTACTCAAAAATCTATAACACTCTTATGAAATATGTTTCAGGAGCGATTGCTATTTCTGAATATTTCCTGAGCTAGTCCCGGTTTTTTTTTAATGAAGTTGATATTTCATTGGTTTTTCTGGTGGTCAAAGTTTTAATTTTGAAAAGTTGCTATCAAAATAAAAGTAGGAACGTGATGAAAATAAAAGACCACTAATCATTTTCTAATTTTGTGTATGTATTGTCTTTTAGTTTGTTTTAAGATGATATAAGGGTATTAGTTTTAAACTTTGACATTTATTTAAAAATTTATTTTTAACATTTATTTTGAAATGAAGGTATTACGCATTATATACCGTTGACTAATTTCGCCAAATAAAAAGAATTTGCCAAATACCGCGATATACAGTCAAGAGTATGGAAACCATTCCAACACAGGTTCGAACATAGTTATAATAACGATGACAGCATTTGGTGACATTTTTAGATTTGGCGATGCGTTTTCGTTTCAAGAAATCGCTCGACGGTATAATACCATATTATCATATCTTAATGAAAAATTCCGAATTCCTTAGCATGAAATAGAAAAAAGAATCCATTACTCTTTTTTGGATACCAATTCATTGAAATTGGAAACTTGTGTACACATGATAATAGAAGTTATTGTTTTTTTTTTCCAAATTCCCTTCTGAAGAGATCTTCAGACATATTTAATCTCCAATTGGACATGCACTAGTTAATACTATTCAAGGTGATTCAACATATGTACTTCAAAGGACTCATTAATTTAACAGAATCATTGTACTGTAAACCTAAACAAAACATGGAAGCAAGAAAAGATTAATTGTTGAGAGACAAAAATCAATTTATTTAATTACAAATCCATCGCCAATTCAAAAAATTTCGCCAAATGCCGTCATCGTTATTACTACTGCGTTTGAACGTATGCGGGTACGTTTCCACTATTGGCTGTATATAACGGCATTTGGCGAAGACTTTTGATTTGACACAAAATCTTTCGAAGGTATAATATGTAAGTACCATTACAAAAGATAGCATTCAGTGTTTTCTTTTTCTACATTTATTAATATACAAGAACCAGTCAAGCATTTCCTTTTTAAACAAATCTACAGAAAGTTGATTGGAACAATACCATTAAAATTAATTGTAAAAATGATACTGATGCGACTTTGTAAATTATTTACGATTTGAAAAGATAAAATTTGATTCAAACTTGAATCAACTTGACAAATCTTGAAACCAATTATTCACGCCAGTACTATACATTTCTCACGCATTTATATGTGTGTGTGTGCGGTTTTGTAAAAAAAATTTTTTTTCCTTCCGTTGAAACGGGTCACATGTTTTGTTGCAGAATCGTGAGCATGTACTGACTATAAGTATTTAGTTTTCGATTAAAGCTCTAGCAATTAGCAGTAGGCAAATGTATAAACTTAAAAGAATGCAATTATATTTATTTATTGTTTAAAATATGCATATGTTATTTGCTATTCTTTTTTAAATTTCTTTGCATAGCTGCTGTAAGAGTATATTTCAAAAATATTATTCCATGTCATGAGAATGAATCATATAGTTCAATAGTTGAACCCAAGATTAATATTTTGGAATATCAGATGTTTCTTCTGATTTATAAAATGAAGTGAATTAAGGCAATAACTTAAATGTTTTATATATTTCCTTACTTGAAATATTCAATCTATATTCCATGCTTCTAAGACGTTTGATAACTAAAATAATGAGTAACTAAGATTAAAATGTATCACAGTAAATTTTTAAGAAAGTGTGTATTATATTTACTAATATATTTATTACATAAAAAATATATATTGGTTCAGATTTTAAAGGGTCTCAGGAGTGTGTTAAATTTCTCTAAATGTCTGAAAATATAAACAATTTTCAAACAGGTATAACTTTTTTAAATTTAAATTAAATAATTCGAATCTTTTACACATTATTTATAAAGGAATGGGGTTTCACAAAAGTATAAATTGTTTAAAATATAATCATAATTTTAAAAGAAATATAAGCATATGAAAATAAGAAGCTTTTCTATAAGAAATATCTATTAAGCTTTACGTCACGCATGCTATTTTAATTACTAGCTATAAGTTGATTTATAAAGTTAAATGTATTCTTATTACACTGCAGCTTTTTATATGAATAGAATAATAACTTACATATTTTAATAAATAAAAAATACATTTTTAAAAATATTTAAAAATTTGCAATATTTTACAAATATTTTGAAACACAAAAGATAGATAATACTAAAATTAGTTAGGGTTTAAAGAGTGTAATGCATTTTATAATTCTATATATACATCAGAGCCTACTATTTTAGAAAATAGCGTGCGCAATGCAAAAAATATTTAATATTTATTATAGAATTTTCATATGCTCTTATGATTTTAAAAATTATTAATATATTTTAAACATTTTATACTTTTCTGAAGCCCCATTCACTTATAAATATTGGGTAAAAGATTCGAACCATTTAATTTAAATTTAAAAGAATTATACCTGTTTCAAAATTATTTATATTTTCAGACCTCTAGAGAAATTTAACACCCCTGAGAAGTCCTTTATAAAGTAAAAATTTTTGAAAATGATTTTTTTAAATTACAAAAAATGATCATGGATATTTAAAAAATAGTATTTAATACTTGCAGGTGTGTGTACAGTTTTTGATATAAAATAAATTTTTATCAGTTCTTGACCATTTTCTTCCATTACGGAAAGTGGCTGCGGTAGCCAAGTGGTAAAGGTCATCGACTCGCAACTCCCGTTGTCAAGACGCCGGTTCGAGTCCTGTTTTCACTGAAGACGCGCAGTTTAGAGAAGCATGTTAAATTTGTTATGTCTCAAAGTCCTCCCGTTGGTATGTGAAAGGAGTGTGGGGTGCCAGCTCAGGTGTCGTAATCATCACTTAACCGCTGTTTAAAATTACTAGGTTCTTTGCCTTTATAGTACGATGTATATATCACTCACTCATTCATTAATGGAACGTGCCAGTGATAGTAGTAATATTTAAGTAATGACGTGTGTGTTTAAAAAATCTAATAAAAACTTACGTTGCTTAACTTTGTACGAACAAGTAATATAAAAAAAAATTAGACAATTCCTACTTAGATCAACAAATTTTTTTTTTATTTTAGCAACTTTTTATTAAATAGTTACAATTAATATAAATATGTATATACATATGACAGAATAACAACAACAAGTGGTAATTAATTTGTATTAATTATCATTAAAGTATCGTATTGTCATCCAAAACAATCTTGTATATAAAATTTCAGTTCAACTGAATGCCTTAAAACGCAAGTAAAAACTGTTTCAAGTTTTGACACAAGTCGCCAAAAAGGATGCCAACGTGGTCGTAATTGCAATTCTTTAAATAATAAGTTTTAATCAATTAATTTTTTATTAATTATAATTAAATTGTTGTATTGTCATCCAAAATAATCATGTATATAACATTTCAGCTCAATTGAGTGCTTTAAAATGTATTTTATAAACGATTGAAAATTCCACCAAGATAAATAAATATATGGAGATTGTGAGCTAATAGTAGGAATTCAAGAATGGACTACAACTTGGACACACTTAAGATAACCAGTTAAGAAATGGACTTTGAAAGTCACGAACATGTTCTCTAATGAAGTGGCAGCGGTTACCTCATGATCAGGATTTTGTGGCTGGGGTGTGATGAGTTAGAGCCCTCGAACCACTGAAGACCCGCTGTCTAAAGAAGATGATTCATGTTAAATCTGTCATGACCTAAAATCCTCTTGTCGACGTGGTGTGATAGTTTGGACATTGGGTGCCGTCTCAAGTGTCTTTCTTGCAGTGGTGTAACGTACACAACCACAACCCACGCATCGCGCAATCCAGTACGTTAAGGGGCTCAAAGACTAACTGATACCAAGTACGTACCCTTAGTAAGTCCGGGGGAGCGGCCCAAAACCTGAGTTTGCAGGGGGTATTTACCTAATGTTCTCCGCTACACCACTGCTTCCTCGTCACATGAAAGCAGTTAAAAAATTATGAGATCCGTCGTCCATAGCCATCTAGTTGCTTTAAGTTTAACGTTAATAAATAATCATTTCATTTAAAAAAATAATGTTCCATTTACTATTTTAACTATCATTTTTTAATTCCTACTATTAGGTCACTCTCTGTCTCTCTATGCATTTATCTTGTTCAAATTTTCAATCGTTAATAACATACATTTTAAAGCGCTCAATTGAGCTGAAGTTTTATAAACGCGATTATTTTGGATGACAATACGGCAATTTAATTATAATTAAAAAAATTAATTCATTGAAACTAATTATTCAAAGAATTACAGATACAGCCATGTTGCCACCATTTTTGGCAACTTAGTGACCATTTTGATGACTTGTGTCAAAACTTTAAATGTTTTTTCTCACATTTTAAAGCACTTATTTCAGCTCAAATTTTCTATATACGATTGTTTTGGGTAACAATACGACAATTTAATTATAGTTAATTAAAATTAACTGACTGAAACTAATTATTTAAAGAATTACAGATACAGTCACGTTGGCTTCCCTTTCAGCGACTTGGGCCAAAATTTTAAAAGATTTTTTTTCCCGTTTTAAAGCATTCAGTTGTCACATGTATATACCTATTTACATGAATTGTAACTATTTAATAAAAAGTAGCTAAAATAAAATTTTTCTTCCATTATTTTATAGTAGGAATTGACTTATATTTTTTTATATTACTTGTTATACCATTAGGTTATCTCGATCAATTTGACAGGAATACAGCTAAAGCTTCTTACTAAGCCTAAAAGGCTATGGAATTCAAAGGAATCAATACTGATAGATTTGAAACATTCAGTATCTCTAACAGAACAAAATATTTCCATTTCATTTGCTTCCATTCTAGGAAAAGTTTCGGAAAGGAAAATTTTACAATCCAATACGGACGAATCACTAGACTCAGGGGTTGATTCGTTTTCCAAGCGGACGCTTCGAGACATCGAATCTCTTTAATGAAATTACGAACAGACTGGTCGAACGGTAGTGTACCAATCTACGTGGGATGTCCGCTGTTCCAAACCTTCTTCTAATCATTCCATGGATAAGGAAAAGATTCGAAAAACTAAATAAAAATGTTGACCCGTTTTACACTAAAGTGGAATTGGAAACTTTTCCAAAAATGCCTTCCCTTTGTTTTGAAAGATTGAAACGCTTTCTTCCAGTTCTTTCTTTTCACAAACTTTTTTCCAGGTTTTGTTTCCTTTTTGTTTGTTTCATCCTCGTAGTTTATTCCCTTTTTGTTGAGAAACAGAGCAAACGTGCGGAAAGTCGGAATGGAGCTTCACAATCGAATAGACTTGATTGAGATTTCTCTAAGCCATACGTGTTTTGGTAGAGTTGTCTGTAAAGTAGTTGACCGGAAAATTTTATTTGAAGAGAGGTCTTTAAATAGTTGGAAGTACATTTGCGTCATTAAAATATTATGAGAGTCATATTGTGGTAGATTTACGTCGATCGGGGTTCAAAGATTTTATGCAAATCAGTCGAAAAAACAAGACATTTATTTATGAACAATGGGAATATGTTGTCTAAAGCAGAGCTTCTCAAACTTTTAATAAAGAGTGTGTTTTTTCAGGTATAGAAGTTTAAGTTGGCATTACTTTCCAAGATGGCGACCGATTTAACAGCTGTCAAGTGATTTATTCTAAGTTTGGTTTGGCAATTCATCAAAACGATCATCAAGCAAGGCGTAGATTCGTCGAATGGGCCCAAAACGAGATGGCCGTTGTTCCCGATTTTCATAAGCGAATTTTGTTTAGCGATGAAGCGCACTTCTGGTTGAATGGCTACGTCAACAAACAAAACTGCCGCATTTGGAGTGAAGCTAATCCACAAATGTATGTCGAAACACCGTAACATCCAGAAAAACTGACTGTTTGGTGTGCTTTATGGGCTGGTGGAATCATTGGTCCGTACTTCTTCAAAAACGATGAATGCCACAACGTTACAGTCAATGGTGATCGGTATAGAGCCATGATTACTAACTTTTTCATTCCTGAATTGTACAATCATGATGTCCAGGAGCTGTGGTTCCAACAAGACGGCGCAACATGTCACACAGCTCTTGCCACAATAAATTTATTGAAAGACACGTTTGGTGACCGCCTAATTTCACGTTTTGGACCTGTGAATTGGCCTCCAAGATCTTGTGATTTAACACCGCTAGACTATTTTCTGTGGGGCTATGTAAATCATTGGTCTATGCGGATAAGCCACAAACGCTTGACCATTTGGAAGACAACATTCGCCGTGTTATTGCCGATATACGGCCACAAATGTTGGAAAAAGTCATCGAAAATTGGACGTCCAGATTGGACTACATCCGAGCCAGCCGTGGCAGTTCTATGCCAGAAATCATATTTAAAATGAAATGGCACAAGATTATCTTTCGAATAAAAAAAAATTCATGTCAATCGAATAATACATCGTTGTTTTATTGCAATTTAAAGTTCTATACATCTAAATACATCTAAAGCTACAATATGACTTAAACCTCTCCGCCACCGGCGTATATAAACGTCTCTCTAAGCTAGTGCGTAAATTTCTCCAGACGTATATATACGTCTTTCTGTAATATGTTCACTGTTATCCATAAAATTATTCCGAAGACGTTGGATTGCATTAAAATGACCCTAACATTGTTTGAGAAGGATTTACTTATTTTAGAGGAATTTTTTAAATATATATATATTCCCTTTCTCCCTCCCCCAAAACACACCACATATGCGTGCATACGAGCAAAACGGTGGCATTGGGGAGTGACTCACGTAACCTTTAATCTGCAGTGAAGGGATTTATTATAAGCCGTACAAATGATCCAGATAAGTGTTAAGTTTTGCATATAATTTTATGTATGACCAACCGGCGTGGTCACTTTTAATTATTAAACTTGTTCTTAACTTGTTCTTCTAATTGTTAAGATAACTATAAAGTTCATTGTGTAGTACTGATTTCTAGAGTTATCATGCCCCCCTAGGCGGTGCGCCCCACAGTTTGAAAAGCAACTGGTCTAAAGTCCAATACTTGAAAAACAGGAATCAGCAGCAATGTTCGCAGAATAAATCTCAGGTCTTCACACCTTCAACAGCACTCAGACACAATTATCAATGTCTAAAATATACGTAAGTAAAGGGTTATTCACAAGCACCGCTCGTCCAATTAAACAGCTGAGCTAATCAGGGCCAAGGCAAGTCTACTAATCGAGCTATAATAATCAAAGCAATACTAACTAATCGCTGGCCAAAACCATACTAACTCGTTTCGGCGAGCATCTCTCTATTTATAGGCCCGGCGGATCCTTCGAGAAAGATCGGCTTCATTCATTGATCGTGAAATTAGTGTACTTCTCCACTAATTTCTAAAAGAATCTAGAGGATCCCGAAGTCACCAAAATGGCCGCCATAGTCAACAACTTGGTCACCAAAATTGATGTCCACTTGGCTCTATCGCCAAGATTTCGCCAAATTTCCATTCAATCGTCATTATAACCTAAGGGACGTCGTTGCTTGCGAATATTACAATTTTAAAATAAATTAAATATTACTGAGTAATATAAATGCATTACGCATCTCTAAATACAGATTATTTACATTATTTTACACAAAATTCATAACAATATAGTATATGCTAACGATAAAGATCAAAAGCCGTTAAAGTGTGGATTAACTGACTTGCACCGTTAAAGTGTAGAATCAAAAGTTTCCGCAGAATCCATTCTTAAATGTTGCGAAAGCCAACAGTTTTCCACTATTGGCTGGTATTTGGCGACACACACACTTCTCATGTATAGACATAAACCCTTCATTGAGTAAGAGAGTTTTAGAAAAAAAGTCACTGAAATTAAATTTGAAAATACTTTTATTGCTTCAAGTATCTCACACAGTGATTAATTTTTTAATCCTGATAAATATATCAGCTAAAGCTTAAACTTATGAAATAAATATCCATGAAAGAGAAATTTGTTTTCTTTAAAACAGAAGTTAAATCAAAGCATGATAAGAATTTTTAAGTCATACACACACACATAATTGAAAATGGGACTAATGCGAGTAAAGATGTGCAACTATATATAAGAAACATTTTTGCAATAATAACTTAAATACAATGTAGCATTGAAAAAGCCTTATTTGAATTATTTTTGTCTATTATTTCGTTGCTTCTTTCAAAACGGTAATTACATTAGGGCGGTAATATTTTTAAACATGTCCTTTAATACAATTAAATAAATTCTTTTCCTATTTTTATAGCCTATACATATGAATAAAATTAATGATTATTTCCCAAAGTTTATTGTGTTACATCTTATTCCTCTTCTTTCTCCTTATATTTATACTCTTTTTGTTTCCAAAATTTAAACTTTAATTGTAAAAAAATTGTTTGTTTTTCTTTTTCGGATCTAAAATAACATTTTTTCCTATACAATCCCATAGAGTTTTTATTATTATATTAAAGTATTCATTTTTGAAAAAAGGCATAGCAAATAGTACTTTTTTTTATTTATCTTTGTCTCATACATAAAAAGCATGATCATTTATAAATATTTGTTTTAAATGTAGCTGGTAGAATGTATTTAATGGATATGAAATATTTTCTAATGGTCCACCAATTTTTCTTTAACATTTAAATTTGGGATAAATTATCAAATAAAAAAAGAGATAGACATATATTTCTTAATACATCATTTATTTTAACTAGAAATTTTTGACAATTTTAGTTTAATCCTTCAAATGCATTTTTTGTTATATGTGCAAATACAATGGGACCCCGATTAAATTTTGTAATATTTATTTATATTTATATTTTATCTATCAAAAAACTATATATCCCTTCTTCAAAATATTTCAAACCAATAAGGAAATTCCAAATATATTTTGTGTTCCATACTTTTTTTTCATTCTATACTGTAATTATAACAACCAAGAACTTACTTTTAATCGAAAACTGTAAAAAATGCGGAAGCTGATTCATTACCATATCTAAGATTTCCTGATAGACCAATTAAACGTTATCAAGGTACTTTTAAAGGAAATCTTACTACTTTAATGAGTTGAAAAAATGTATTAAACCGCTGCGAATAAAAAAAGCCAAGAAGATTTGGTCTCAGTGTCATGATCGTCGGGTCAAAGAACTTATGACCGTTATGAAATCAAACGTCTATCGAAGATGATAAAAAAGAAGAAGCGGCATCATAATCGGAAGAGAAAAAAAAAGAAGGAACCGTTCATCCTTTTCTTGAATTTTAATAACGGTCCGACTTTTACTTAACGTGATGATGCCTGTAGGCAAGCTAACTACACTCTGTACTTACACTTTATACAAAGAAAAAGAAATGGCATACACTCCAAATTTCAGTCTCTCTTTATTTTTTTTGCTGCATATAATTGTTTTTTTTTTTTTTTTATTTAAATTATTAATGAGTTCTCGGTTTTTTTATTCTTGAGAAAAATTATTTGCTTGAGTTATTTTTCTTTGTACTTTTGATATTTTAATAAAACATTATTTCAAGTTTTTTTTATGCATTATATATATTATTCATCTTATGAACACTGCATTATGTATGTGTTGAAAAGTATATAAAATGCGTATTGGAAAAACATTGAGAGATTTTTTTTTTATGTTTAGGAATAAAAAAGATTAACTTTTAAGTTTACTCATTGACATATTACAGAACACTTTGTATCAAACAATTTTGATTTTTCAGCGTATAAATAGGCACTTAATTAGATATTTAATTATTTTTCAAATCAGAAGGCAATAAAAAATTTATTTTTATTGGAGTTATTTTTTTACCAAGTGGACCAGAATCATAGTCTTCTACCAAAATTCTAGGAAAGTCGTTGAAAACCAAAGCGTCATGACTTTTAAAATTGTGTATTATTTCAGTTATTAAATCATTTATGAGGAGGCAAAATCAGAGTATTATCGTATGTAGGATAAAATAAGAGGTATTTATATACGTATTATACCCTCGACCAATTTCTTCAAATCAAAAGAATTCACCAAAAGCCTCAATATACAGCTAATGATAGAAAACCGTTCCCGCTCTTGTTACAAAACAGCAAATGCAATGACAGCATTTGGCGACATCTTTTAAGCACACGAAGTCGTGTTTTTTTTGGGGGGGGCGAAATTAAATGAAGGATACGTAATAAGTACCAAAAAACACAGTAAAGACAATGCAAAATATTTCCTAAGAATAACTAAAGATAACTAGTAAACAATATAGCGAGTTCACACATTTTTAGTCTATAATTAATTCGTTTAAAAGAACTTTATCATCGCCACAAATAAATAACGTAGAAAATGATTAAACACTGAAATAAGGTTATGTGAATTATGTGTTACTTTAAGCGGCAACATTTAACACTTTACAGTGTAAGAAAATTATATTAAGGAAAAGTAAAATTTCAATTAAAAATAAAAAATACATAAATATTGAAAACGGAATGCTGAAGATTAGTAAAATTTTTACAATAATAAATTTTCTTCGATGATTTTTAAAGAAAAATGTTATGACTTAAAATGTCTGTAACTTAATTCCTGTAACTGCTCTTTTCGGGTTCTTCTGTTAATCCTTAAGGGGGGGGGATTCTTTCAAAAAATTCCTTTTATTTCAGAACCTCTTTTTGTAAAGGAGCCGTGAGCTATGTAAATGAAAGTTTCTATTTGAAGTTAAATTAAATGAGTTCGAGGAAGAAGATAGTAGTAAGGATTCTTTAGTGCTAGTATAAATTATATCTATGAGAATCGTATTTTTGATTATTAACTTATAATGAAAATTATTTAACACGAAACTGAGCTGGTTTTTTTTTTCATCTCTAGAAGGTGAAACCTTTTCGTGTTAAGAGAAAAAAAATACATGAACACATGCATAGTAGTTTTCCGAGACCGTTGCATTATTTCGTGTTAACCAATATTTTGACTTAAGCGTTTTTGCGTTAAAAGTATTTCACTGTATCCTGACATAGGACCTGGAACTTTGATATCAATGCCCAGAATGTACAACCCATGTAATTGCATTTCTTCACATACTCACGATTATTTAATGTTATAATAATTTTTTTTTATCATTAATAATTACTAACTGATTCACATTATCTAATTGCCGCCATATTGTATTTGGAATCAATTTTAATAAAGGTTGTTGTGTGTGTCTTAGAGATGTCTCTTCTTGCAGTTGCCCCTCACATTAAGGTTCCCTTTACAGTTACATAACTGAAGTGGCGCTTATCTGGACAGAACCCGCGACCTATGGAAACGTAAGCACGTAACATACCACTAGAAAAAGTTATCACGTTGTCAGGAGGCTGTTACTGGCTTATGTAGGTACCGCTACAGTACTCCTTCACCAGTGAGTCGGTGGATAGGCGAACAAACGAACGTGTGAATTGTGACTATTAATTGGAGGTGTGGCGTCAAGTGAGTCTGACGACTTTGCTGCGTCAAGAGAATCTGACAGCGTTGTTTGATGCGTCAAGAGGGTTTTGATTGCTCTTTTTGAGGGTAAATGGCGCCACGACAGCTGCGTGAAGGTTGTGTTTTTCGTAGGTCAGTGTCAAGGTCACCAATGTGGAGGATAGAACTCGCGATCCATGGATTAGTAATCAATTAACATACCACTAGACAAAAGTGATCTCCCCTGTCCAGAGGCTGTTACTGGTTTATGTAGATACCGCTATATAACTAATTGAAATATGAAATATTTCTTGCTTAATAAAATCGTGTTCTTTAAATATTTATAAATTGATATAAAAATAAAATAATTTACGGTTCTGCTACATAAGCATCTTAGAATTAACTAGAAATAGAAGCTCTAGAAAGACACGGTCTGGAATAAAATATGTCTTCAAATAAGAAATAAAAAAAAATTCTGAAAAATTCATGAGACTTATTTATTAACAATTCATAAGAAACAGTTAATTTTTTCCGGTGCATTAAACGTCGCAATTTATAATCTCTCCCAATATCAATTTCATTCTCGTTTTGAGCCAAACTATAATTTTTATTTTTTTCACTCTCTTTTAGTTAATCTGAATGGAGGCAATTTAGATTTATTTTCGAATTACCAATAATAATCTCAAAATGAATACCTAGATCTGTAGCGGTGCCAAACTATTTTTTTTCTTTTTTTTTACGGAGAGAATTTCTCCGTTAAACTAAGAAATAAAACATTAAGAACTTTCATGTGACGTGTGAAGAGAGGGAAAAAAACAGAAATTGGACAGAAAACATTTCGGAAATTCTCGGCAAGTTGCCAAATCACCCTCGTTTAGCTTTATTTATCTAACAAATCAAGTGAACGTCTTGTTTAATGCATTAGCTCTACAAATTGGCTCAATTAGTGCTTGTCAAACGCATTAGCGCTTTGATGCCTGATCTTTCAGATCAACACAGGCAGCTCCCAAATTACCCAAATACATGGCAGCTTAGATGCAGACATGAATATCATCAGATGCGTATTTGCATCCTATACATTACTATAAAAAAGTGCATCTGTTTTGCAGGTGTAACTATTAGTTGCTCGATTTTTGTGATAAAAGCGGATTAATCTCACTTGCAAAAAAAGTACAGATAAGATACCACGTTTACGTGATGTACGCTTAATCACTTGGGATCTGATTCGATATAAATTTTTAAATTCATATACAAATCTAAATCTAAACACACGTAGGTTATGAGGCTTGATAAAAAAAAAGTTTAAAGTAAAGCAAAGCAATCAATTCAATTTAATTAATTTAAATTTATTTAATTATTAAATTTAATTTATTAAATTTAAAATAAAGAGCAAAGCAACAAATAAACAATAGACTTGAAACCAAAAATAAGATTCAGTAGTTTAATAGCGAACTTTCTTAGTCTTAGGAACGAAGATTGTGGGAGGAAACTTAATTTTAAGGCCTGCCAACCTTCCACTGTATTTATCTATACCAAAGATAGACATTAAGTTGATCGTGATCGACCGTTGGACCACCAAGGTATTTTAGGGTGACCGTTATTATTAAGACCTAAGACGCGTTTACTAAAAGAAACATATTTATGGAATATCAGTGCCAGCTAGAGTGGAGAATCGCTTTTTCACAATCACAATGCTACTGTGTTTTCTTAAGCAAATGATTAGATAAATGTGTAAACGACACGTGTACAATTTAGAAGCGAACGATGACGCTTAACATATTCAATGTCACTGTAGGGGAAAAAAACGATCACTGTGTGATGTCAGCCATAGGAATGGGTTTTTCTGCACACGCCTATTTACAGGGAAACTAAATGTCGATGATCAGTTGTTCCGCGAGAGCACGGGATTGGTTATCGAGATATCATCCAACACGCCGAGCTTCCACAAAATTAGGTACTGGAGTTGATCTGTCCCAGAATGGCACTGAAATCGGCAGCTAACGTATTTTAGTACATACGTTGATTCCAGATACATCGGCTTACATTTGTTTGCTCGCTGCATTGAATACGTCCACGGTCTAGCAGTCGCTCATAGTTGTTCAACCATTCATCTTGGCAACTTTGTTTTACTCATGTTTTTGTAGTAAAAATAGTAATCTATCACATGTTAAGAGGCTACAATAGTAAAAGAAATCTTAAATTATATACAAAATGGCTACACCTAAGCTACTGGATAGTCCGCAACACCTTTAAAACATTAGAATTAGCCCGTGCCCCGGAAAAGTCCGCCCACCCCTAATCTATTCCAATGGCGAAAGGTAAAGACGATAGTACAGGGATACGTTTTTCAATTAAAACTGAAGATAATATTTGTAAAAGTAGAAATAAAAAAAATACCAAGGAGAAAAAAAATGATGAAATAACTAATATTTACCTAAACCAGAAAATCAAATATCTAAATAAAACAGTATTTTTAAAGAAGACAATATAACAGCACAAGAGAATAATTCCATCGTGGTAAGCTAACTAAAAAAGTACAGACCACAGCGCATCTGTGTACAATAAAAAAAATTATTGTCAGATTCTAGATCCAAATATAGACACAAAGAAAAAATAATACTGACCAAATAGTAGCATAGCAATAAGTATAGAATTATTGGTACTAAAATAATTATAAAGTAAGTGTATATTATGTTAAATATTACATTTATATGAGTAACACCAGGAATATATTTTTGCATTGCGTGCAACAGGGGTGTCAAACTCTCCGTCCGGCCAGTATTTCGACGCACAATAATATATAATCACAAATATCAAAATTTCTCTCGAAATAGGAAAGATAGAAGCAGAGAAGAGATATCAAGTGTCGGGACATCAACATTAACTTGTGTGTTCTTTTATATACGTTTAGTATAACACATTATTGCCGCCAAGCCAGTGAGGTGGATGTGACCCTCGGCTTGCAAACCGAGTGAGGTCGGGTTCGAATCTCGAGTAAGGCATGATTGTATTTTCTTCGGGAAAAGAAGTTGGACTTTCGCCTGTAATGGATTACTGCCTCGAATGAAAAGCAGTGCACCCTTTCTTGTTATATACTGGGATCATCATCTGTAATAAATGTATATATTATTATGTTTCTGTTATTCCACTGGTATTTCATATGTGTATCCCAGGATAAAAAAACCCGCCAACAACATAATATATTAATCGAAATAAAGCGACGTTTCTATGAATATTGATTTTTCTCTTTGCAGCCTACCTAAAGTTAAGTCTTCTTTGTTTGACTCCCTTGGGGCTTACAATATAATTCCAAGGTTTAAAAAATTTAATGAAACATATTATTTTTAAGAGCCCTCTATGAATTGAATATGTAGGTAATTAAAAGTTGATCATATTTAGAAATATGAAAAATCCCAATATATTCTTTAAAAACAGCATTAATCTACAAATAAGAATTTAATTCATACAATTTACATATAGAATTTTTTAATACAAACAACTATTCTATATTATTGTATAACAATGTTATTAAAATGTATCAAATTGAGCTAACTTGCATCGAATACGATGTTCCAAAATTACTTATATTTTGAATTTATGCTTAGCCTGATTGAAAATGAAGCAAAAAATATTTCGGGGAAAATAACGTAAGCCCTGCGGTAAAAAGCGTGATATTTATAGCTATTTTTTTCAACATCAATTTATAATGTTACATATCAAACAATAAAATACTATATGAATACATTAAACGTTAAAAAATAGCTTTCTCACGACTCGTATCTAAATATATATCCCAGACCTAGACGTTAACTAATAAAAAACATCAAATAAAATACCCCGTCATATGTGAAACCATATTTCATAATAGGGAATTCGAGTGGAAATACGTATTGTAGGGCGAAACTTTAATAGAAAGAACCTCAGCTTTCTAAATATCATTTCCTACATTTCAGGGTCGTGATCGTCAAGGTTGCCGAAGAATAAACTGGACTTGTTCTGGGCTGACCACTCGATTTCACTCTAGAGAGAATAAAAATGTTATTTTTTTTCTCTTAAGTTCTCTTTACAGGTTAATGCATTCTCATGCATGGCATTACGGTTTAACAGGGAGAAGTATGAGGAAGCGATTCGGTCAATATATCATCTACGTGCGGTAGAAATAATAACATTGTAACTGTTTTTTTTTCCGTCAGTTAAGTGTTTGTGAATCCTTTTTGAATCAAACTGCGCCCAGTTCAAAGGTTAGAACGGAAGAAACAATTGACGGCAGGGGGAAAAAAGGTTGGTGAAGACTATTGCCAGTTTGGCATAACGGCGAAGGTCAGTTCAAAATGGAAATCAAGGTGAAATCGATTTTCACCGAGATATACCTTTCAGAAACTTAACATATCATAATTAAAAGAAAGTGATTTATAAACCTTTTTAATAAAATCATTCAAAAATAGTCAAAAGATTCTAAAAATGTTTAGAAGTTGTAAATAATTTTCTGTAAAAGATTTTTAATGGATATTTTATTATATTAATTTTGATTCGAATAGATATAGTTATGTATACCATTTATTCAGGTGCATGACTCGCAACTATGCTTTCAAATTGCATTCGTTAATTTTTAAATATATTCATCGTATAACGCGCGCACTGGTTTTTACAAAGAAATGTAAAATATACATGCGCACTGCTCTTATCTTGTGAAATCATTTCTTCGAAGTATTATCCACGGCTTTCGAACAATAGTATGCTTATAAAACTACGGCTTTAAAGCTCAAGAAGAAAGGAGGAAGGAAACATCTATGAGGTATTTGATAGTTGAAAGTTTTTTATGCGTTATTTCGTTTAAATAAACAGTATTTAGATGTATGCAGAAAGTTTTTTATATATCCATTATTTTTTTGAAAGCTTTCATTTTTATATTCGGTGTGTAAATTTCAATTTTATTTTTTGTGTCAAAACTGCACTTTATTACGACGGAATATATCATAATTATCAATTGCTGCTATTTTAGGAAGAGTTGAAATTCTTCATACTGATGCATTTTTGTTTGTTTGAGGAAATTGTTTGTTGTTTTCAGACCACTTAATATTAATACTCATAAATTTTAATGTTTTAATATCAGTAAATAAAATGAGTTGAAATCCACGAAGAAAAATTTTTTAACAATCACAATTTCATTTATTTTTCTTTCCTTCCTTCTTTTTCCTATTACAAAAGAAAGAAAAGTTTTAATAGTAGCGAATACTGTTTTTTTTAAGTAAAAAAAAGACGACTGAGTAGAATATCTAAGTGCTCATGAATATTAAAGTGTGAAATTTGTTTTTAACATTTGATCAACATCAAGTTTTAATATTCATGCCAAACATTATATTACGAATTTTCCTTATGAAAAAGATTCAAACTGAGTATTAAAAAATTATATAACTGTGTCGTATAAAAAAGTCCTTTCGTTTGAATATTAAATAATAATCAACATTCATGTTTCACAAAAATTAGTTTTTAAGCAAGCAAACAACTCACCATCAGTATAAAAATAAAAACATGCATGGTGAAAATGCACTTCAATATTGAAGATAAATTACCAAGAATCTGTAATGCTTACTTTTAATCTATAAAAGAAGCTATAATGTTTCCTAAGCCTATTTACTCGTATTTTTCACTGAAAGACTAGTTAGAGAAAAACGTTTTCTTTTTCTTTCAATTAATAAAAAACTGCTCAATAAGATAATTGTTTTCTGTATTCAAGAATATTTTGGCAGCAAAGCTGAGAACATATGACAGTTTGAAATTATTCACGAAAAGACTAATGCATATATAATTTTTTTAACTTCTTTCGATATTTGTTATTAAATAGATGATTTTGCCTATTGTTTTTAAAACACAGAAACAAACCAAATTGTTACTTTTAATTTAGAATTCACAAATTAATTAACTCTAGAACAAAAAAAACGTTCCACAATACACACACACACAACACTTTACTATATTTTACTTGTTCAATTAAATTTTCTTAAATGTAATTCCTTAATAGATATACATAACAATGGTTACATAAAATTATTATTCACTAAATTATTTTAAAAAGCCGGATAAATTTAGCTACAGATTGGCAGTAAATTTTTCCTGACGGTTCTCAGGATTTGATCTTTAAAATTAAATCTTAAGTGAATTATTTTTTAATTTATGTATAAAAGCAATTAAGTTAAGAAAAAAAGAGAAATGTTATTTATACTTAATAAGCGAGCACATTCAAATTTTCTCGCATGTACTTATTTCGATACCTTTCTTACTGGTCTATTAAAAACAAAGTGTAAATGAGACAGTCATGGAACCAATTACCTTTTTGAAAAAAATATTTCATATATTTAATTCGTCATCAACAATTGTAATTTGTAATACAATATTTTTCATACTTTGATATTGAATTTTGTACAAATCCGATAAGTTGTTTGAAAACGATTAGAAAAAAAGTGAATGAAATTAACCAATTTCAAAAGCATTTTAATAGTTCATATAATACACGCGTCATACCTCACCAGAAAACACATTTATTGTGACGCAACACCTTTTTGAAAGTGCTACAATAAGTCATAATAATAAGTCTGAAAACGTAGCAATACATACACCGAAATTGTCTGAAAATTTAATAATACGACTTTATTTTATCCTTCCAAAAAGAAGGATGAGAGAAAAAAAAAGAACAATACGATACTTTCGCATTTGATGCAACTTGAAGCTCCAATTCAATTTCACACTTTGTTTCATTTTTATTGGACTCCAGTAAAAAACAATCCGAGGCGGTTTGAGATTCAATTTACTGCTTTTCCACAGTCGTGGGAAAACAATTAAGATTTTCTTCGGTTTCTACAGCGTTAAAAAAGAAATTGTAAAGAGAAAAAAATTTCGTCTCTTTTTCTTCTGATTGGTCTGTACCTAGAACTCATTTGAAAAGAGCAAAATTGTATCTAAGACACCCCCCACCCTATATTTACGCCTATCCCCTTCTCACTCGCAACACCCCCTCCCCTAAATTGTTTTTAAAGCGGCTTTCGATCTTGTGAAGCAAATTGTACTGTAGAAAACAGTTTTCTTTTCTTTCCAGATAAACTCAAACTTTAATTATGGCTTACACTTGAATTGAGTTGGAAAAGAAAGAAATAAAAAAATTATTTTTTACTAGGCCTTGTTTTATTGGAAAAACTTTCATCCAAAATAATTCCGTAAGCAGACTCACACACACAAACACTCAACAGCGGGAGAGAAAAAAAATTCGAAAATAGTTTTTAAACTTTTCTTTTCGCAAATCATTTTCTCTATTACAGTATTTTTTTATATAAAAAATAAACTCTTTTAAAATGAAAAAAAAAAAAAAAGGAAATCGAATTCTCATTAAAATTTTTTTTGCTTTGTCTATTCTAAGTTTCTCTGTAGAGAAAGAAAAAAATATGGTGAATTGGAAGATGTGTATTGGAGAGTAAATTTAATCTAGTGAATATTACGAAAATAAGTTAATTGAGATAATTAATTGGAGTATTTACTCTTATTAAATTAAATTACGATGCAATAAATATCTAAGAAATTAAAGCCACAAAAACAAAATTCTGTAGAAATTAAATAAGTTTAATAAAATAGTATTGAGTTCCTATTTAAAGAGTTTCTGTATTTTTTTTCTTCAAAAAAAAGAGCAATAACTATATTCTAAATTCAATATAGCAGAAATCTCATTATATATATATATAATCGTTATGTATTTATTACTTGGAATTAAATAAATATAAATGTAAATTATATGAACGCAACTGTAAACTTTTTTCATCATAATAAAACTTACAAATCATAATCATATAAAGTTTTAAAAGAAATATATATATAAATTTTTAAGGAGCTTTAAATAAGGATAACAACTTAATAACAAGCAGCAACAATATTAATAATCGATTAAAATGTATTTTAAAATAACATACTTCTTAAAAATATAATTTTATTTTTGAATGTATGATAATTGTTTATTATTCGACTAAAAAGTTCAGTGGATACTCTTTATTTTTCTCTTGACTTTTTTTCCCCTATGATTGACATTTTTTACTTGATTTCTATTTTTTAATATAAACGTCTTTGTTGAATTTATTTGAAAACCTTTTCAAGTTTTTATTAATTAAATTTATTTGAAATATTGAGAAGTATTCCTTTTGCAAATATTTTAAATTGGAAATCATTTATAAAATACATGTGTTAATATAAAGTAATTCTTTCATATATATTTTAATTTTTTTTAGAAAGTTTGTAATATATTGTTGTATTCAATGTCTAGAAGTTTTCGATATGAATGATCAAAAACGTCAATGAAACCCTAAGTTATTAATGTGTAAGTGTGATTTTTTTTAAGTGTTATTGTGTTCTACTGTAAATGTTTGCAGAGAATGACTACGTCCACGAAAGCGGGATTTTGGAAAAACATATTAACGTATAATATTTGTGATATCTATTGTTAGTTGAATTAGAATATACATATAAACTCTTTAAGATTTATATTTAAATAAAATACTTATTTTTAATTGCATTATTTCGCAAAAAATGAAAAAAGAATTACATATTTTCAAAATATTTTTCTTTCGTGAAAATTTTCCTATAACTAAAACATTTTTTCTATGCATACCTTAGACATCTGTACCGGGTTTGAACGAAAACTTTTGAAATGTAATTTACATATTGATTGATTCACATTTTATTATTTCAGAAAAGATAAAATTTAACAAAAACACCCGTTATTATTTTAATTGATCATAACTCTGATAACCATGCGAATTTTTCAAAAATGTTAGTTTAACCCCTTTATAGATATCCTAACTGTATATATAGATAGGTTTCATTTGTGTATGCTTTTTTTAAAATCACGGCTCCGAAAACAAACAGTTACCTTAAAAAACTTTTATCGCATTTTTGCCCTTTTCACAAAAATATTTAATTTTAAAAGTTTCTAATTCTTTGTTTTAAATAATATTTCATTTCAACATATTTTCTTTCTGATCCATATTAAATATTCGAATAATTCATCCATATTAATAATCCATCTATTTTAATCATTTTATACGATTTTTTTATCCTTCCAAATGATATATATATATATATATATATATATATATATATATATATATAAACTAACGATACCAAACGTACAAATATTATTTTTTAGTAGAATAAGTATAATTTAGTAGAATAAAAAATGTTATACTGTAAAAGTGGTTAACTTTTAGAGTTGTCACGTTTATTTCTTAGCAATTGCCACCATTAAATCGAATTTTACTTAACCATTTCAACAACTTCACAGCAACGCCATTACCGTATTCATTTCGTTATAACCTTAAGTTAATTAAGCACTTTAATCAACGACGTAGATTTGCACACGAAAAATAAAATCTCGCCGACACGGCTTTCAGTATTAATTATTCATTTCTCGCTTTATTCCTCTGAAACTGTAATGGGGAAACACTAAAATGTTTTAAGTGTACGACATTCCACCTTCCTTAAACGTACTTATCTTAACAGTTTTCTTCAAACGGAAGCCAAGTTTATAGTAAACGAGTTGCTGTGATACTACAAAAATAAAAATTTCTTTAGGAGACGCAGTCGTGAAAACTAATTTCTTTTTCCTATGCTTTTTTTCTCTCTTTTGCTTGCTACGTAGAGAAAACACATCAGAAACCGTGTTTATGTACTCTTTACCTATAGGGACAGCAGCTGCATGGAGTAGAAAGGAGCCATTTGCGTTGTAATGAACGGAAAAGATCTCAAAAACACACGACACATTTTTCTCATGAATCTTTAATGTGCCCATACTGTTAACTCACGAATTTCGGAAGCTCGTGCGTTTTTTTCTGGAGATTTTATCGAGGCCGTTGCTAGGGATTTCACGATGAGTCTCCTATCAGATTCGATTTTTCAAATTTTTCCGGATATCGTATCTTGTATCGCTCGTGATATTAGTAATTCATTAAATGTAGTTTATAGAATGTGCAAGTATGCTATTTTTCAATTTGGAATGTTTTTCATGTTGAGAGCTTTGATGTGCTGGAGTAGCGTGGGTAATACAATCAGACGTTTTGAATCATGATACATCGTAATTTCTATCATTAATATTGTTTTATAGGGTTGATGTAAAATTTCTTTTCGAGTTTATCTTGAACAAATCGCGAAGTGTGGACCTAATACCGATAATTTATCTTCATATTTCAGGCAACCATTTTTAACCAGAAGTTTTTGTGGGAAAAAGATAACCTCTTTTTCATAAAATGAAGTATCCGTCTGAAAAATGTTTTTATTTAAACTATTTTTAAGTACTTTTACGAAGTTTTAAAAAACTAAAACAAATTCGATTAAGATTTTATAAGAAAATAAACTTTAAACTATTCAACTCGCTTTTTTATATTGAGGAATTTTTCTTAGACTGTTCTTGTCAGATATAATTCTAGGAGTTTTTTTCATAAATGTTTTTATATTACGTAGGAAGATGAATATTTTGGACTTCAAATATCATTCAAGAATTATTCAAAACATTAAAAAAATATTTTGTTAAAACTACTTTTAAAAAGATCTCTAGAACTGATCATTATATTTATAAGTTTATAAATATATTTTTTATTTATAAATTTGCTCATTTTATACCAAGTCACTCTAAAAACTACCTACATTTATGTATCTGTAAGCATATTATCTATATATATATATAGGTAACTTTTTATTTTTAAATGAATCTATCTACACGTATTGTTTACAAAATGTATTGCTTATAATTTGAGATTATGAAATGTATCATACATCTATTTAAAAAACTAAATTTCACTCACTAATACAGTGGCTAACAATTTAAGGTATCCGACTACGTTCGGAACCGTGATTTTAAAAAAGCGCATAAATGGGTAATTTTCATGATATTTAGTGTCACTTAGATTAGAATACATGTATAAAATTGTTTTAAAGACATTATGACAAAAAATTATTTAAATACAATATTTTGGCAAAAAATTAACTTAGAATGACCTTTTTTCAAAACGTTAACCTTTCATAAAAATATCTCTATAATAATAATATTTTGCTTATATAATGAAAAGATTTCCTCCCATAAAGTCTGAACTAGGAATGTTGAAAAATTCACATTATTTTCAGAATAACCACCAATTATAAAATAACTATCGGAGTTTTTTACTTAAAATTTCTCCCCTCTGTTGCAGTAAAATATGGATAAATCCACTTCTAAGTTATATGTTTCAAAAAGTCTAGTTCAGCCTCCGTACAGAGGTTTGAACTATATACAGGCAAAGCATTATTATAATAGAAACATTTTTTCAAAAAAGAGAAAGTTTTGAAAATTGGTCATTCTATGTTCATTTTTAATATTGTACTTAAATAATTTTTTTTATTGGAACAATATTCTTAAAACAATTTTAAATACATTTTCTAATCTAAGTATCACTAAATATCATAAACATTATCCATTTATACGCTTTTTCAAAACCACGGTTTAGAACGTAGTCGGATACCTTAAGCTTTTATTATTTTGAAGCATATCAATTGGATGTGAGTGTTTATTAACGTCATGTTATGAAACAACATAAGGTCTATTGGCAATGGACCGCTTAATTTCGAGCCATGGTTAAGTACATGGACGACACCTGAGCAGGCACCCCCTTTCCAAACTAACACACCATGCCAACGGGAAAGCTTTGACAAGCACCCGCTACACTGTGGGTCTTCAGAGACACTAGGTTTCAAACCCGCGACTCGACAACGCCAGCCACAAGCTAAAGGCTATGTAGTTCCCAGAAAAAAAAAACTTCACATTTCCGAGCGTAGCTTGTAAACCAGTTATACGTTGGAACAATATCAATACCACTAGGTTAGTAAAGAGCTCAGGACGGCCTGACTTCGAACCTAAATTCGGTTAGTTTTTCTTCTGATTGTTTTTTTCATAATTGCTTGCCCATTGTGTTTTATTACTTCCAATAGATGAACACCTTTTCGTATTACTAACCAACAAATTTTCATCCCGAATGGAATTTTTAAAATCATGCCCTCTACAAGTTAATAAATAATTATAAATTTATTGTAAAATTAACTAATAGATAAAACTGCTCCTCAAATACGACTATCGAGAACCTTATACGTGCAGTATTCTAAAGTTCCCGGACTGAGTCTATAACGTGAAAAAAATTTGCAGTAGAGTGACTATGATAACGTTTCTGTGTTACTGCGTACTCCCTCTTTTCTATGAGTGGTTTGTCCCATATCACGGGGGCAGTAGCTCTCCACGGTGCATTTAGTACCCGTCGATTGAAAAAAATCACGTTTGTTGAGCAAAGAATAATATCAAATTTTGTGTTGGCTTGGAAAAGAATGCTACGGAGACTTACTAGATGCATAAGCATATTTAAGACAGTGATGCTTTATCGCAAACACGAGTGTAAGTGGCAGGGACGTTTCAGAGAAGGCAGGGAAAGTGTCAAAGATGACGAACGCTCTGGACGTTCACAGACTTCACATACTGCTGAAAACATTGAAAGGTTTTCTGAGGCGGTACGTAAGAACATGCTTCAAACAACGACGGGGTGAACATGGAAACAACTGTTTTGCCACATCCTTCTTACCCCTCTGATTTTGTCCCCTGAAACTTCAGCCTATTTCCTACTCTTGAATTTAGCTTGAAGATTCGTGGATTTCAATCTGCAGATGAAGTTAACAGTGCATCGCAGGCTGAATTAGATGACATGGCTAAAAATGGATTTCAAAAATGTTTCCATGAACTTTACAAGCGATGGGTCTTATTTCGATTCCACTACTTAACTGGCAATAATTTTAAGTTATTCACTCAGACCGGGATATTTTGAATCCTACTACGTATATATCAGCTTTTTTCCCTCTTTTAATGTCTAATGCTTCATCTTTAAATAAACATTCATGAAAAATACCAATATAATATAATATATTTGTATTTATGAGACGATTTAATGCAAATGAACTTTGAAAATTAGAATATAGTGGAAGTTCTTAAAGTGTGAAGTATTATCTCAAGTATTGGTTTCATAGTTCGATCATGAATATTTAAATTGCGCGTTCTATTATAAAAATTTCTTTTTGAGTAATTTTAAGATAATACTAATTAAATCAAAGTATAAACACATTGTTTCAGCTCACTCTAAATATATTTATTACTGGAACACAAATCTACATTCAAACACTACACTGTATTTATCTTAACAGTTAGACGCCTTATCGTGATACAGTGTTTGTTCTTAAGAAATCACGACCCAAGCATTTTTCACGAAAAATTACTTTTTCTAGCATGATCCAGACAACGATAATGTATTGTTTAAAGATCTATTGACTCATCCATTCCAGATCGATTTTTTTCACGATTTTCACATTTACCATCAGACTCTAATACAAATAAAAACGCATTATCATCACGACCTATGTCGAGTTTTTACCACATTGAAAGGGTGAACACAGATATTTAACGGTCCTTAATAACACATTGAATACTAAAATAAAGGATTATGATGTGAATCATCCATTATCTGCCTTAAATGGTGGCAGAATGAAGAAAAATTGCTCATAAGAGACTCCGTTAAGAAGCGGAACATGCGAAAGTTGCAAGACAAGTTGGGATAAACATTTAGCCTTACGGAAAGGTTCTTTTTTCTGTTACTTTTTTTAATGGCTTTCTCCCTTGAAAAGTTCGAAGGTTCATGATTCCAGTGGCTCACGACCTTTATCTATTTATATTTTTGTTTACTTGTTTGTGTTTTTCATTCATCATACGTGGTCTTGAATGTTTATTTCAAGAGCCATTCTAGGTACAACAAATACCAGAACGATTCCGATAGTTAAGATGGTTTATATGTTGATAATAAATAACAGGGATCCCACAACAATATCTAAGGGATGTCTATCACGAAAATTAATGACTGGTTTCTGTGTAAGTACTTAGGATTAGTGTAATTATTAGTCAAAACCTTCTCACGGAAAGACAATCGTATTTACAAGATTGATTGGAAAATAGTTGGATGCAGTAGTAAGGTCAAAGGAAGGATTTGTAATATTATGCTCGCTGTGTTCATAAACACATTATCGATGGCATCTGTATGGAGTAAAAAAAAAAACGTATTTAAACTATCACCTTCTTAGAATCAGTGAATATAAATTTGTTAACAGTTTCACACACACAATACATATATTTAAGCCATACCTTTTTGAAAATACAAGTATATTTATAATAAATCTGGTATAAGTGAACTTACAGGTAGACAATCAACTCTTAAAATTTTTTTCCTTAAATGCTATATGTCATTTTTACTAGTTTGTATTACACTCCAGGTAATAATAGTAGCAAGCCTGCTTTCATTATAATCATAAATTTCGTTAAAAAGCTTTTTAAACAAAATAACTCTCTTCCCATTCAAGCTTTTCGCAAAAACACATTTCACTATTTTTGTTATATAGTCAACTTTTCTAATAATCTTGCTCTAAATTGTTATTTGAACATATTTTTTAGATAGTTCAAAGACAAAATATTATCTACATTTTTATTTTTAACAAGTTAAATGCCGCCGTCTTATATATACTTCTCGCTTTGCCAGTGTGTTAACTACCCCAAGCGTATATGTACGTCTTTCCGAAGTACGATATTTTCTTTGAGATACTATCAGTAAAATTATTCTGAAGTCTTTGGAATGCAATAAAATGTCTTTGACAGTATTTGCAAAGGACTTAATTATTTAAGAGAAGGAATTGTTTATTTATGCATTTTCTCCCCCCTCCAATATATTGCATATGCTGGCCTATGCAAAAAGCGGTAGCACTGGAGATCAAATCACGTAACTTTTAATCGGCAGTTAAGGGGTTGGCAAGCAATTTATTTTTAAAAATCCAAAATGAAACACGCACAAAACTCTAAATAATGCACATACACGTTTTTTTAAAATTTAAACAACAATTACATATCTCATTATTCGTAAGAACACATTTTTATGAGATTTCATGATTTGTCGCTGTATTTAATGCCATCTGGTCGACAGTGTCAGACCAAAGTCCACAAAATTCGTCATGGTAAGGGGCTAGTTTTATGCTTGTCAGCCGCAGTTTTGAGCACCGTTTTGGTGAAAATACGATGCAGATCGGTTCCACCCTAATTTTGAGAGAGAACAACCCTGGGAGGAGAATGGGGAGCCTCCCACCTTTCTTCGCCTATCCACCAACCTTACGAGAGGACTCAGGTACAAAGAATATTTACAGTGCCCCATGTCGCAAAAAAGGACATTCATTTACAAAGATACATGCCTTATCCGGGGTTCGAATCCATGCACTACGATACAGTAGTCAACGTCACTAACCACTGTACCATCCAAGTATAGTCGTTATAAATCAAATAGTGTGTATAAAACAAATATTTCGAGATCTTTTGCGATTTTGTAACAATTATGGACAATTGTTTGAAGGATCAAATACTGCGAAACTTTTTATTTTATTTAAATGGTTTTGAAATAAGCAAAATTATTTAAATTAGTGTTTACCGTCTATGTAAGTTAATTTTCATTTCACAATTAAAAAAATCCTTACTTCTTCATTTTTGATTAACTACAAATGTTGTAATTCTGATCCATTTATTAGCAAACTATAAGAACACTAGCTGTATATTTATCTAACAATTCATTTGGAGGCAAAAATATTCACAAAATACTTCAGAAAAGTAATAAAAATAAAGTTAACACTCCTCCCGTATTGTTTACAAGTATAATTTATTATTATATCTAGAATTAATTTCAAACATTTGGATGAGTTGACACAGCTGCATCTTGCAGTAAGATGTAAAAAAATTCGCACAAGAAATAGGCGTTACGTCAACTCATACGGCAGTTAAAAAATTATCGATATTAAACCTTTATGTGGTAAAGTGGGAATATTATATAAATTTTAATTTAAAAGCATGAGTAAAAGAGAGAAGAAAGCATAATGCGCCCGCAGAAATTTTCATTGTTTGCTTGAAAGAGTTTATCAATATATTAACGTAAATTTAATTAATTCTGGAGCTACAAAGTGAAAAGAATACGTTGGCAATATCACAAAGAGTAATTAATTATCGACGTTGGCGCTTAATTCCTTTCTCTTACCTTTTATTGTTTAACTTAACAATATCGGAATAAACCAATTAAAGTTATCACAAATACATAAAGTACTGTCAATTGGATTAGGTATAATAATACTGCTATTTTCAACCAAATTATTTTAGAATAATTTCTATAAATATTTAATATAAAAATTAACCTAATTAGAAGAAAGGCAAAACTACGGAGCTTGGAAAATTTACATGCTTTGATTCTACAAATAATGAAGTAATTTAAGAATAATTTATCTCAAAAGGGACATTTTTCTCTTTTACAAGTGTATTGTAGTGTTTAAATACAGAGTTTAATTTCAATTAGGTGTGTTTATATGCACGCGTTTGAGCTCTTTAAATTAAATGTAATAAATAAATATGCAAGATTGGAGTGTTGATTGAGAACTTAAGTAACCCATAAAGATCGAAGAATCGCAATATCTTTTTTTCCCACAATACATCATTAAAATAAATTTTGATTGTAATAAAAACAATATGGATTTATTCTCACAACGTTATTTAATTTTTCTGGAGATAAAATGGAAAAAAAATTAATTATGTATAGACATTTAAGCGTAAAATAGCTTAGAATTAAGTATAGTGAAAATCCTTTAACACAAAACTGAGCGAACTGAAATACTTTTTCGTATTACAGGATATTGCATATATTCAACAAAATTAAGTTTATTAGAGTACATTTTATTTACAATGATATATATATATATATCTGTGTGTGTGTGTGCATCTTTGTAAATAAAATGTACAAACAAATGTACATAGAGTTGGCAATTGTTGCGATAATACATAAGTATCAATAAAAATATATTCAATTTCATATCAGTTTAGTATCGTTGCGAGTGTTTTTGTTAAAACTGACGAGTATTTGATATAAATTTAAGTTTATGCATCATAATTTTGCCATATGACACAATTTACTTAATATTATATCCAAATCATCCTTAATTGTTATTTTAATGTAAAACTTTAAGATCTTACACTATTCTTGCGTTTTCTGCTACTTTTAGTGAGTAAACTACTAATCAAATTGTAAAAATTACATATGTGTGGGATAAGCAAAGCAATAAAACATAAATAAATCTCCAAATTTTACTTTTAAATTTATTTCTGGTAGTTGTTATTCTTTGAAGATGAATATATGTACGATTATGCTACGAAATAAATACTTTTATGTGTTGACGAAAATAAAAAATAAATAATATTTAGAGGGTCTACTCTCTGTCTTATTTAAAAAACTCCTTATTATTGTTTGGAGGACGTAAACTAAATGCCACTGACTTCTTATTAAGAAGAAATGGTATTTACGTATTGTCGCAACAATCGACAACTCTATTAATAACTCACCAAGTTGGCAACCGACATTTCCTATGTGTCGTACATGCTGAATTGGCACCCATATGCTTCGTTTCATATAATGTCGCCAACAGGTTGCGATAATACGTAAGTACCGAAGAAACCTGGTGACTTTTGGCGACTGAATTTGTTTTAAGTTCAAGAGAGGAGAACGAATCGTAAGCCAGCATCCCAATCTCCAAATTCCCACAACACGACAACGTAAGGACTTTTAATCTCAAATGGTTTAACAAGCTTCAGCCCTATACACGATATCACAAACTGAAAGCACAGCCCAACAGGTATAGTAGCATTGTAAATAATGCTCAGAGTACTCCGAAACAACACACACTTAAATTAATTTTCAGACTTTAATTTAAAAGATATTTTTATAGTATTTTGTATATTAAAACCTTCATTTTAAATAAGAATTTTCAAGCCAAGTCATGATGCATCGTTATTAAAAAAATTTATCTTTGAACGGGAATTCTAATTCTTAAAATAGGTGGTAGACCGCTTTAGAAGCAAACCTATACGAAGAAAAAAACTTTTCAAAATCGTTATTCAGTATGATTAATTGTCGCTAATTATGCTGGTCACGCTCGAAAAATAAAAGGCCCTTCTTTTAATCACCTTGAAATTATTAAATTAGCTAACTATTTAAGTATTCATTACGCTTACGGTGTTATACATTAGCAAACACAACAAAGCATTTCGAAAATAAAGTCGTGAATGTCTTAGAGCAAGATCATCAATTTTGCAGCTTACAAAGTTAATCAATTCGATCGAGAAGAAAAACTTTTCTCCGTGATTGGCTCATCTCAGAGAACTAAACAAAACTTTATAAACATCGAAAAAAACCCTTCAAAATAATTCAATTGTAAAACAAATAAAAAAAAACGAACGTGTCCACTGGAAGCAAAACGTGTAGATGCACATTCTTATTTCATTTATTATCTTCGACAATCCATTCACTTTTGGCATGTTACAAATGGCGGAAGCATATTTTTGTTTATATATTTTCAGAGCAGTAAATCTGCTCAACAAGCCTCAAACGTTCCGACTGGTCAGGTGAGTAAAAGTATAAAGATAAAAGAGAAACACGGTTCATAATTGACAATGTTCATGATATATATAGTACATAATAAATATGTATATATAAGAGAACAGCAAAACTAAAGATAAGCATTCGAATTTTTTTGTATTGGCCGTGATAGAATTTTTCGATTGTTTGGCAATGACTGCTTAACGCCCCTGGTGGCAAAACTGCTTCCTCGTCGTGAGAGTTCTTTGTTTTCGGGGCATCATAATTCTTAGAACAAAGATTATCGTCAAAATATTCATCAAAGTTAAGCTTTGCCCCTAGTAATGATTCAGTAGTTTAAGCAAGTTATGCAAAGGCATTTATCATTGAATATCTGATGGAATATAATTTTGACAATGTACATGATTTATCCTAAAATGTGCAACGTAAGGTATCGTGAATGATGTAAAAATAGCTTTATGCTCGACATGTATAGCAATAAATGCATTTTAATGGAAATGTGAAGAAGAGTAAATCGTCTTAATGTGCTTGTTTGAGTTATTTTTCTTCGTTGTATCTTCAAACAACGTCTTCTGTTTCAAAATTATTACATCTATTATTAAACCCACTAAAATCAGTAATACATGATATGTTTATAATACAGAAAATATATTTGTTGCGTGAGAATTCTTTTATTAGGTACTAACCGTTACCCGCCCTCTTTGCTAGGTGTTTCATGACATATACATTCAATACATAAATACATAACACTATGAATTCTTTTTAGTCCATTATTGTATTGAAAAATATTTTTATCTTCTCAACAAAAGTAACATGCAAGCGAAATTTCAAGTTTATAGGTCTAATTGTTCAAAAAACGGATTTTTTTATCTATAGAACACCTGTAGCCCTCTTGGCAATCGATTCTCGCCAAAACCATTATTAGCGGATTTCTACTCTATAAAAGGACCATGTTTGTCAAATTTCAAGTCAGTAGGTCTAATAGTTCTAGAGATCTCGTGATGATGGAGTAAGTCGTGTTTCTCTTATTTTTATAAGAGAGAAGGAGATATGATTTTTATCTAAATTTGATGCCCAGTAGAAAATTGTGTTTATATTGTACTAAGAGTACAAAAGTATGTTTTTATTTTCAAACTTGCTTTAAATCAAATAGTATCATTTATAAGACATAAATATAGCTTTTATGGAATGTTTATTTATTTTTTATTACGCTTATAAAAAGATAAGTGAATTATAATCCTCATAAACTAACAGTTATTTTTTTAAAAATACGAATAAGCAGAGAAAAAATAGCATGGAAAATGAAAGTAAAAAAAATTACAGTATTTGGAGATTTTCAAAAAGTCAAAACATTCATAACACAATAACTTAATTTGATAAATATCAAAAGTGGAGAAATTTGCCAATTTTATGGCTTGTGATCTCTGACACCTTCAATTAAAATTTTCATATAATTGCTTTTTATAGCTTTTAACACACACATTTTGTGAAAGGTCAACAAGACACGAATCTGCTACAGTTAATATTACTAATACATTCTATACCCAATTTAATGTGCTATTTTTTTCTGTAATGCATTGTTAACTAGGTATCTCGACATTACACATTTACTTTATATTTATCAAACGTTTATAAATTAATTACTTATTAGAGAATTATCTTTCCATTGGCACGCTTCATTAATAGTAGTACAATAAATCTAATTTCCTTCACAATTCTCGTTCTAAATTCTATGGGAAACCTATAGTTTTATAGATTCCTCAAGAGATGGTTTAAACAGTAATAACATTTTATTACACATATAATCAATTCACTCGGGTAATAATTTTGAACCCAAATCCAATTAAATACATATATAAAATCCTTTAACAGTACTCTAAATATGATTAAAGGTTTCTTAAAAATCTACTCATGAACTAAACCCTTTTTAGAATCACGTGGATTCATCTGATTCATTGAAAAACGATGGAATCTAACCCTGTTGAATCATTTATAAGCACTTTCATGCCAGTTAAAAGGAAAATTGACAGAAAAAAATCGCGATTTATTTCCATTTTATCAAAATAACTAGTTCTATATCTAGAACTCTAGAATTCTCCAGTGCCCCAAAGAAAGGTATTACAATAGGAAGACATGTTTATACATGGGCAGAATTTCAACTAATGACACTGAATTCGACTTTGTATCGTTTGAAAAGGAATACAAGACATCGTAAATTCTATTTTCCTTTGTTCTATATGATTCATAATGGATGTTTTATACGAAGGGGTAGATTGTTAATGTCTTACACGCAAATAACGATTGTTAATGATAAGAAATATTTTAGTAATGAATGGAAATAGATGGAACACAGATTTAATAAAACATTATAAAACTGTGACTTTTATAAACTCTTTAGCCCTTAGAAATTGCTATATAACAAGCTATGATTTAGTTATTTCCTCTCTTTTTTTCAATTTCTACTATTATATATTTACTCTCTCCCTATATATATCTTGTTCAAATTTTCAATAATTAATAAATTACTTTCTAAACATCCACTGAAGTTATGCAGTTTTTTCAAATGTTAATTCATTAGTTAAATTAAAAGAGGAATAAATAGTAACAAACAAAAATTCGTCCAAAAGCATATATAGAAAGAAAAATTATTTCTGTGGTGCAATGGACAGCACGTGGACTTCAAATCCAAAGGTCGTGGGTTCGAATACCACCTAGAATGGCATATAATTTCTGCAAATATAATTTCTTTTTTTACAATATTATTTTATTAGAATAATTAAATTTAATTTATGAATAAATTGTATCAAACAAAAATTCGTCCAAAAGCATATATAGAAAGAAAAATTTTTCCTGCGGTGCAATGGACTTCTAATCCAAAGGTCGTGGGTTCGAATCCCACCTGGGATGGCATGATTTCTGAAAATATGATTTCCGTTTTACAATGCTATTTTATTAGAATAATTAAATCTAATTTATGAATAGATAGTAACAAAAAATTGTCCAACACCCAATATAAAAGGGATAATGGAAAATTGCAAGGAAATTCGCTTCCTGTTTTGTCATAATTGTGATTCTGTCATACGTATATACATATTTATATTAATTGTAACCATTTAATAAAAAGTAACAATAATAAATTTTTTCTTTGTTGTCCTAAGTTGGAATTGACTTAATTTTTTGTTCACACACACATATTACTTGTTTACTTTAATGTTAATTTATTATTTCTTATGTGTCCTTAATTTGCTTTTGTCTTTTTTACGGAAACGAAACGTTGTGACCGGCGGTAGTCGAATTCGCTCCCACAGGAATCATTTCTGGTCAAGAGTTTACTACCACTCACCACTGAACTTGTGATCACAATGTTTTTTCCATAGAGGCTCCCCGGCTTGGAACCTGTGAAGGCCTGCTATTTAGAGAGGTGATGGTGGTTAAATCATCAAAACTTGAGTAAGAGTTTACTTATGCCACACTTTAACCCTTTTGTGGGCAGTGGCTAACAGGTCTAGCCACATAACAAAACATTTTTCTCCAAGCAGGTGGTGGGTATTTAGTCTATCCACATTCGTTAATTGAAGATAAAACGTATGAAAATCAATACAGATGGCAGCACGATACCTTTTTTGCATTTCATGTCCTCTGATGAGTAGTTAGAAACCCTTTTTCTCGGTGTAAATCTACAAAGTAAATTTTGATTACTTTAAATAAAATTTCTGATCAGTGAAAAAAAATTCGACAAATCTTATGTATACTTTTCTCTTATATGAATAAATTAAGTAAATGTGCAATTAAAAAAAGATATTTTATTTAGGTTTTTGGAAAGTTTTTTTATATGTGGAAAGAGGCTCTATCCACTGCCCACATAGAACAGAAAAATGGCCTAGAATTTTTTGCTTTTTCTCCACTCGAGAGAGAGCATTTAGATTCATGTGAGAATGTTGGGGACCGGAAATATAAACAAACATTCTTTACAATATAGGTACAAGTTTCTTGGGTTCGAAAATATTTCATTACAGCTTTTCTGCTCGGAAAAAACGTTTGCATATTATAAAGTTCCACAGTAAATAGCTCATCAAATTTGTGAAATAACTAATTTAAATCCTCAAAAATATTATACTTTATTTCTAACTTGTTATACTAAAACTAAATAAAACTCAAAATGTGGATATATACTAATTTCAATGTATATTCTAAGCTTCTATGCATATTCAAAGTTAATATTCTAAGCTGCACAATTGATTATTCTATTTTTATTTTACTACACTTCTACTTTGTATTTAATTGTTATTGAAATATGTTATACACATAAATGTTAATTTTTCATAAAAATTTTATTGTAATATGATTTATTATTTCTGTTCTGAAAAGAAAGTTAATTGTTCTAAGTGCGCAGTGGCTATAACGTCTAACCACCACCCAGGAAAAAATCTCCTGATCAGATATTTTTTTGTGACTAAATAATGTTTATAGAGGATGAGAACATTACATTTATCAAGTACTTTACCACAGAAAAGTGTATTTCAGCTGTGTGCCCTTTAAAGGGTTGAAGCTGCACGAAGACCATTGATGACGAACATCATTTTAAACCATGGTCAAGTGACAATGATGACACTTTAGCTGGCACCCCCTTTCCTAACTTCCACACTACGCCAACGGGAGAACTTTGGGCCTCGACATATTTAACGTTCATCGGTTCCCCTCTGCACGGCGAGTCCTCAGTGGTATTAGGCTCGAACTCATGATATACCAGCCACTTGCTCGTGAACTTGGCAAGAAGTCTACAGCGCCCAACATGAAAATATTGAAGCCTACTCACATATCCTTACGAAAATATATTACGAATTACTTTACAATGAAAGACAATTTCAAAGATGCGTCCCCCACACTTGTATTGTTTTACAACTTGAAATGACGTAAATGGGTATATTTAAGGTAATTTAATTATGCTGAAACATACAGTATAAAGTGAACTTTAAAAAAAAATCATCAAAGTACATCCTTACATTTCAGTAACTTAAATAACAATTCTGAATCGAATATCTACTGATTACACACTGAGAGAGAGAGAGAGAAGTAAGCGAAATACACTTCAAACAAAACTTTCTTACTCATAGCTATTAAACGAAAATCGCTCGACATCAAAATTGAATCAAACACAAAAACAATTAATAGTTTCCCCTTTATAACTATTTAATTTGTTGGATCGAATTCTATCAAAGTCCCAAATCATTACTTTTAAGAAATAGTTTTCTGGTAAACTGAATGACCCCTCAAAAGCAAAATTGAATACTCCCCAGCGTTGGCTTGGCCCGTTTTTTTTTCTACTTTATTTTACCATCATTGTTTTTGTTTCCCCCTCACAGTGTGGTACATTTTCTTTTTGCCTTTCGCTGTCAATAACAGATTTGGCGACTTCATCCAATGGTAAAATAAATGGAAGATTGTTCTGTGAGTGTAGGAGTTCATATAGATCAGAAGCAAAAGTGGTTAAGTCTCCGTCTGAAAAAAGAACTTTTTCTATTTGTGACCGTTTTTTCTCTCGTCGTTTTTTGGTTTATTCGATTGTAAAGAATAATACAAAATGGCGGAAGTGGCTTAAAGTTGAACAACTTAGACTTTTTTAAAGTGAAGAATTGTAGCTATACATTTAGAAAAATAGAGATTTCATAATTTTTAATAAAACATTTCTGCTTTCTTTTCTTAGTTTAAATTTAAGGTTGTGAAAAATAAGATTAATTTGTGAAATTAGTTTGAATTTAAGATTTTCATTTCGTAAAGAATCAAAATGAAGAAGTTGCCTGTGTAAATGCTCTGCTTTTAAAAAAAAAGTGCATTTTTATGAATGTTTGGAAATACTTTTTAAGTATTTGTTTTTGTTTAAATTAATTCGATTACGGAAATTTTTTTAGACAGAACTGAAAAATGTTTTGTGTGAAATTCCACCAATAATGATCTTTTTTAAGTAAAGAATTCATGAATAAGCATTTTGTAGCAACCAGAAGGAATTTGTCTAGCTCTTAAGTATACTTTGATTAAATACTTTAGGTTAGATTGTTGAATAAAATTTCTCTGTTTTTAAACTGAACACATTTACTAATTTATTACTATTCACTAAAGGATTTTTTTAGTTATTTAGGTATACCAATTCTTCAAATGTTTCTTAATGTTCTACATGTTACTTTTTTACTTAATGTTGTAGAGTTTTGGACGCTAAAAATTAAACTAAATGTAGTAAATTCTGAGTTGGGTTCAAAAAAGTGTCTCTTTTGTGTAACAGTAATTTACACAAAGACAACACACATATCTTGAACATATCGCACATACAAAGATACCACATATCTTTATCTCTTTTTTTATGGGGAAGGAACATGGGCCATTTTTCATAGCGACCACATTGTCTTGGCCTCCACTGAAATATGTGCTCGCTAGAGGGGGCTTCTACTGCTTGGAACATCCACTTATTAATAACAAGAGTAGTTACAATGTTTTTTTCATATTTGTTTTTATAGATAGAATTTTACAGTATTTGCACACAAATATAGAATTATTTACATTTATTTATCACTAGTTTACAGGAAAAATTCCACTTTGCATTTACTTTCATGTATTTTACACAAAATATTTCAAGGTTCATTTGTCTTATTCTACTATTGATACGTTTTCTCCCTATTTTATCCAAAATTTAGGATTCAAATATTATATGTATCGTTATTGCTACACTAAATTCAAGAGAATACCATTTCAATTAAAACTAATTATTCTGAATGTCCAACTGCATTCATGTAGCAAATAGTTCATACTTTCAGAAATAGTAAATAGCAACAATTTATTTCTCATTAGCATTTATATATGACAAATTAAATAAGATAAATGTATAACTTGCAACAATGTTTTAGTATTAATTTTCAATTATAGAGTATTTTAAGTCTAAATGAAGCTATTGTATTTTACGTAATAAATACAAACTTAATTATCCAACTGAATTGCTCCTTTTCATGCTTCATGTACCCTTTTAAAACCGTTTACAATTTGCACGAGTAATTCTCTTTCATATGATAGCAAAGAGCTACTAAAGTATTATAAAGTTAATGAAGTTCACTTTGTATGTATAGACAAAATGTAGACTATTTGATGAATGTATAGTAAAGGGGGACGATTAATCATACTGTTTATTGTTAGTTCGATTGATATATATTTGTGAAACTCTGTTAGAAATAAATTAAAACATAGAAATATTTATGTTAAGTTTTATGTTTCAATTATTAAGTTTTTTGGATGTTATTCAAACAGCTCTATCTCTCTTATTCTTAAATGCTTGTAATGATTTGAAAATGTTTTAAAGAAAAATTTGATGAATATTTCAGCTGATGTTCTGTAACCTTCGTAAATTCATATGTTTGCAATATATCACATGTTGTGTAATTATGCTGTATGATTTAATTTTCATTGAATAAATATGTGCACATGATTATATTTAAAAGCAAATTGAATTTCAAATTTCAGTATTAAAGTACATGATAAGAAATGTGGCATATGATATATAAGTATGCATGCATAAGTAAGCATGTATAAGCAAGCATGATATATAAGTAATTTATAAGTATGAATGTATAAGTGGGAAATTTTACATTTTACTTAGCACTGGCGAATAGTAAGAGTGTGTTTATTATAGTCTCAATCTAAAGCAAAACGATAGCTGTTGACGACGTCCCACATAATCTTTAACGACGGTTAAGGGACTAGAACACCTGAAATAGCACCCACTCTCATAACTTTCACTCTACGCCAAAAGAAAAACTTTGAGCCACGGAATATTTAATGTGCATCAGAACCTCGATACAGTTAGTCTTCAGTGGCACAAGGGCTTGAACTCATGACACGCCGGACATGAGTTCTTGACCATGAACCCCAGACCACCTAGGTACCATTCAAATCGAAATGAAGTATGCATGATCTTACTGTCTTTATCATAACGAAAGTCCTAGAGAGCACTTTTTTGCTGTTTGTAGATTAGGATAGCTTAAATAAAATATATTCTAAAGCTTTAACATTATTCGTTTTTTTTTGTAAGGAAATATGTTTAATTTATATCCAATGCTTTAACATTTTGAAAATATAGCTAATTCAGATTAGTTATGATATTACCTTAAGTCATTGCGCATTCTCAACTAAATATATATGCATATACATAAATCCAGTTTGAGATCCATTATTTTTATTATCCACATAAGCGGTTGAAACCATAAACGTTTAAAATACCTTAATTTACATTTTTATTGCTTATAATGACATGTATTCAGCTTTTAAAGTTTATTGTCGAAATAAGAATACGTCAAAAGTTTGTAATTATAAGTTGTTCACCTCAGTGTTCAATACATTGGAAAGTTAGACAGACGCATGCTTTCCAATAGTCCGCCAACGTATACACTGCAGTGATCCAGAGATCACTGAGTCGCGAGACACTTAAGTAAGTTGCTTTAAACAATTCTGTAAATTATACTGTACAGAAAATTCCACCTTAAACAGTAGATCTTTTTCCACAGCTCGATGAACTGTGCAGAGTCCAGGATATCATGACTATTTACAACAAAGAAGCTGTTGTTGTCTTCGAATTGTTTTTCCTTTGCACACTGATTACAAGGCACATACACACACAAAGGGCGTTTGACATAGGATTCACTGTTGCTGAAAATGGATTCGTACACTGAAATGTCGGTTAGGAAGATAGTGGATCGAGATTTTTCTGGTTCGATGAAGGTATCTCAATGATACGAACTGAGGCTGGTAATGGCGTGTGACCGGAATGGGGAATGCAGGATGGTGTTCAGTGAATGGTGAAAATGTTTCAGAACGACTTTTAAATATCCCTTTTCCATTTTAAAATAGATCTCTCTGAAGGAAAACAGTGAAAGGTAATTCTTATTGCTCTAGTTCAGTGATTCTAAGTGTTTTTTCGTTAACATGTCAGTTTGAGGTCTTCTTCCGAAAAAGGAATTCTGGAAAGATTTACTTGATGTTATGTAAAAGGAATTCGTTTATCATTCATTTCCTTTCTAAGAACATCTGAATCGGATAGAGCTCAAAAATTTCTTATACAATTTTGCGCATATCGTTCAACACAGATATCAGGAAGATATAGCTATATATGCATATGTGTGTATAATAATTGTCTTGAAAGACATTTTATTGAATTCATAATGATTTTAAGCCCTCTAAGGCAGTGCTTACCAACCTTTTTATTGCCGAGAACCAGTCAACGTTTGATAATTTTACCACGTTCCGCTGAGGGTGGGACGTTGATTGTTTATACATTTTAAATTGTTTAGATTAAATAATTTAAATTTAATTGTATCTAAACTTGCCTTCAAAATAAAATATAGCCCCACTAAAACTGCATATAAAGTAATTTAATATTTTAACTCACTAGAACGCTGCACAGTACACCACAGTAAGTGAAATGGAAATCATTTAAAGCTTTTTGGACGGCCCGGAATCATTCCGGAGGTTGGGGACTGCTGCTCTAAGGCATCGCGTGATACTTGTTTCTTTTATTTACCCTCCCCCCAGCGAGAAATACAATTTTAACCACAACTTTATTACCTAAAAAAGTGCTGCTTCAACATATCGTGGTGAAATGATACAGTAGTGCATCAGCCACCGAATATGATTAATCACAGTGTAAAAATACAGAAATCATTCGCTTCAGATCATTCAGAAGCTTCGGGTAAAAGAAATTCATAGACTATGATCTCTGGATTATAAAAGAAAGTACGCTTTTGTCCATCGGGGATTTTATGCAATACCTTTTATGTAAACTATTGCAGAGAACCTTAAATTCATAATTGTAATCAAGATAACTCAAAATCACCACATCCGTGGTAAACATCAACGAATTTAATACTTTTTGTTGTAAAAGTTTTCAGAGTGATATACTTCTGGCTATATCAAAGAACTCCTGGTTTGCAGTGTTTCAATCGATCAACACATTCAAATGTAATTTATCTAAAAACTCATCATGTAGCATAACTTCTGCAAGTTATAAATTGGTTGAAGCTGGAAGTTCTCTCATAGCAGAATGAGAAAGAAGAATGCTTTGTGTGTCAGAACAGAGGTATCATCGCCGTTATTTTATCCATGGTTCAAAATTAAACGATCCGGTGTGCCAATAGTTCTCCATTCAAAGTGCAGCCTTTTTAAGCTATCAAGCAAACATAGAAAATGTAGTGAATCTTAGGTAAAACAAACGGATGAAATGATTTTATTAGTAACGAGCAACTAGTATGTCTCATTAGTATAATTAATGTAGTAAGCTTAACCCTTTACATACCGATGGTACTTATAAGTACCACTCAAATTAGATAGAATAACCATTTTTACGAATTCTCTGACGATACTTAGCAAGAATATTCTTTGAAATCCACTCTTCCAAGATATATGGAATCACGGATTCTATGATGAGTATTTTAGCGGGAAAGACGAGTAGTTTTAAAGCCGAAATTGCGTTTTCAGCGGATTGCGAAGATTGTCATTTTTGTTCCGAAAAAATAGTTAATGTCAAAATCTAAGTGTCTTATTTATTTTTGCATGTTAATGAAGACATTAAAAAACGATTGGACTATTTATTTTAAGTGAACAGTGTGTATAATTAATTTTACAGTTGAATATCTTTAATTAATTAGCTCTAACGGATTAAACTTCCCAAAGTTGAGTGTTTTGTTTTTGTATATCTCTTAATTTTCAACGTAGTGGTTAAAAAAAATTGCTTGAAATAAACTGCAGTTCATCATAATGCGGTAAATAAAGGGTTAACTTTTTTTGGGACGCATCTTTTGTGACGCATCTTTGAATTTAAAAATACCCCGCCATACGAAAATAAATGAATATAAATGAAATTCTCTCAATCAATAAAGCATCGTAACCCTGGAATACAAAAGCCGTGTGTGTGGATCCCCAATTTCTTGAAAATCTACTTCGAAATCAAAATATACAACTAAAGACGCGCCGTGTAGAGCAGCGATGCACGTTAAATCTGTCGAGAGCTGAAACGTCCTCCCGTTGGTGTGCTGTGGTAGTTAGGAGATGGGGGGTGCCAGCTCAGATGTCGTCCATGTCACTTGACCATGGTTCAAAATTACGTGGTCCGTCGCCAAAAGCCCTCGTGTAGCTGAACAGTGCGACGTTAATATTCAATCAATCAATCAATCGAAATCAAAATAATGGATTAAAATACGATTTTTATTAATCAGAAGTTATCGCGGTTTTCGAGTAGGATCCTAATTAAATCAAACGAACTAACGATTAAAAAAAAGCATTCTTGCTCTGAAATTAATATCCATTCCTCAAACGGATTTTTTTTCAAACAATTAATTACAAACTCCATTTAAAGGCAAACCAACTTTTCCAAATTGAGATAAATAGCCATTTTTTCCCCTTCCTTTTCATTTGAGCTCCTGCAAAATATTTAAAGCACCAATTTGCTTGCACTAAGTTTAAGAAATTCTGAAGGCCATCCATCAATACGGGCTGTGTAAACTTTGATAGATGCTCAAACCCGAACACACAGATTACTAACTGCGATATGAAGCTATGTGACAAATCTGGAATGTCAAAACACGAGAGTCGCTCAGCGTTCTCGTTAATGCGAAATGGCGAAGGGAAAAATGGTCGGAAGAGAGCGAGAAAAGTTTAAAAATTAAGTCGCGTCATACGGTTCGCGATAAATTACTCGACATCAATCACAGTGAAAATCAGTTACTGAGTCTTATGGAAAAGAATAAAATTTCATCCTGATATTGGCAGTGGTCTTTAATTGATGGGGTACTTAGCGACGTTTCATCTTCGACCACTTTCTTACCTGATTTATGAGTTTCTTCGACAGTAATTCCTACTTTTATGGTTTTCTTTTGTTGTAGTTTCTTGCAGGAGCAATGGCGTCAAACATAATTCTGAATTATAATAAAAAATGCGGTTGTTAGATTTTTCTAGCATTTGTTTTTTTATATCTTGTTCTTCAGAAGTGCTATCCTTATCTGTTAATAATAAGATTTTGAAGGTATTACGCCAGGGAGAATCTATGAACTACAAACTTCCAGAAAGAATAATTTCTTTATCAATATTGCTTATTTAGTTTTGATCAATAAGAAAATTGATGTAAACAGATTGTAATAGCTTTAATTACTACAACAGAAATCACTTATACTATAATACATCTTATATATCTTAGATACATACTTTTAGATGCCCTGAAACACCATATGTGCTTCTGATGTTTTTTTTATAAAATTTCATTATGAGAACAAACTTTTAATTGAGTGACTTTTCTAGAATTAATGTGTGATTATTATTTGTATAAAAATGATTATTAGATTAATGCTTATTATGGTTAATGAATTTTTAAATTTTGGAAACATAAAAGGCACAAAATATTGATTATTTAAAGCATACTGAACTGAAAGTGGCGTAACAGCCCATGAGGGCCAAAGCCTACTGTGCCTATTTGAGTTTACATGATCTTAGGTGCTAGGGTGCATGTGCAGATGTTTCAGTCAAGTGGTTAGTTTGATGCGATATTGCCAGTGTTCAGCTCCAAGGAAGCATGCTACACATTTATAGACCCACTGAGGGTATGAAAGGCTGAGTCGACTTTACACGGCCCGGGATTTGAACAAAGGACCTATAGCGTGGAAGCGTGATACACTACCACATTTAAAGTATATTCCTATTAAATAGTTTGTTGAAAAGTAGAAAAATTAAGTGTGGTTTTATTAGAATATATATTCAAGGAAATATTGAAAACAGTGCACCAAGAAATGAGCTTCGGATTGCAATGAGATTTGAAGCACATACAGATGATACATGAGCTCGATTCCAAACCAAAACAATTATTCAAATACATAATGAACACAGTGCAGTTTTAGCAGTGCGAAGCATCGCCTCATGCTGCAATACATGCCACAAGACTATCCGGCATTGAGTTTTTTAAACGCTGGATGTAGTCCTGAGACAGATAGACGAACAAATCGTGAACAGCCATCTACAAATCATGTACATGGCGGCATCTAGAGTTTCAGTTGGTCACACGAATGCTGTATGGGAGATGCGTCCAGAGAGCAGGCCAACCATGGAAGAGTGAGCATGACGCATAGAGTCTTAATCAACTGGAGTTGCACGGAGTGGAGCAGTGACCCGAAGAATAGAGTTCCAGGTTACAAAAAATATGGCAAAGGAAAAGAGATAGTTTGCTAACCTTCTTTTAGCAGATGTTGAAAATGACCATCATTCGTCACACTAATTGTTAAAAGTTACATTGTTAACAAAAATTTGTTAATACAATGCATTTAAACAATATTTTAAAATGTAGCTTGTGGGATTTCAATAAAACTCAATTTTAATCATGGTACATCAGTTCTGAATTGAGAAAACAGCTTATCATACAAATGACTTTTTAAATAATTAAAATGATTAATTTTCGATATCGGGTAAGCTTACAAAATAGTAATGTATTATTTTATCAACGAACGACACGAAGTAAATCAAACACAAAGCAAAACAGAACCTTTTCCAGCATCGCATTCCCTGTGGACTTATTCCTTGATGTAAAGCATAGACAGATGGATAGACACATACCTTGTTTCGTTCTTCATGTTTGTGTGTTCTTCCGTATTATGTACAGATGCAACTTTCTTTATAGAAACATGACTTTCACATACGGCAAGAGAAAAACCTAAAAAATCACTTACTACTGTACACGACTGCCAAATTCTCCAAGGCTTTTTTCCCGAATTTCGGTTCGGTATTAAAGAACAGCAGAAGCACGAAAAAATCTATGGACAAAAGGTGAAACACATTCCAACGCTCACTTGGTCGAATATCTTACGAAATAAGAATTTTTTTTATCTTTTCCCCCCTCCTTTTGTATTTTGCATCGGGACTTTTCTCTGCTTGCGCACGACTGCTCAAAGTTTTTAAAGAATTTTTTGTTCCATTTTTTTTCTTTCATGGCTTTCTTCCTTTTCTTTTTACTTTCCTCTCCTATATTCGAGATTATTTCCTCTACCCCTTTTATTCCTTTTGATCGTTCAAAGTTGCCCAATAGGTTACGGGTGCAGCACTCCAGAGAGGTCCAATCCTATTTTTTGGAACAGACGGTTTAATCTTTTAAAAGAGAGACTGAATAGTTAAAGAATGAGAACGAAATTGAAAAGCAGTACCATATAAATAAGTAAGTGGTTTTGTGGTTGAATTTTGAAGCATAGATAACTATTCCAGATAGCCATTGTGCATCTCCTTTCATAAGTAAAAATCTCTCAATCTTTCTCTTATATTTTAGTTATGAACACGGATATAGAAAGTCATTTTTGTAAATCCAATTTCAGGCTAATTTATGTCTAATTTTGAGTCAGATATCATTACAATATAACTTTTAGATATTAAAGGAGCTATTGTTAATAGCAATGCTTTTCATTGAATCAATTTTCACAAAAAAACGTTGTTAAAAATACACTTTTAACAACCCCTTATTTACTTTGTTTTTTTAAATCGTTTGGTAATTTTAACTATATATATATAACTATAATATATTCCTTTAAATAAATTATTCAGAATTACTTTCTAACTTGTAACGGTTTCCGTAACTGAGCTGCAAGAAATGTGAAAAATAATAATTCACTGTTGAAAATATAGTTTTGACACCTTCCGGTTAATTCTATTTTTCTAAATCATTTGGTAATTTTAGTTGTTAAATATGATACATTTACTGAAATAAATCATTCACTATTACTTTCTAATTGATAATAGTGTCCGTATCTGATCTGTAAAAAATGTGAACGAGAATAATTCTTTCGAATAATAGTCGTCTTCAACTACAAAACAATAATAATTCTTTGTTTGACAATTACAGATTAATTTTGTTTTTTTGAAAATCCTTTGGTAATTTTGATTATATATATATATAAATACAATATATTATTTTAAATTAATCATTACTGTTTATCTTATACTAATTCTGTAACTGATTTGAAAGAAAATATGAAAAATAATAATTCTACTGGATAATAATTCTACCGAATAATAATTATATTGAAAAATAATTATATGGAATAATAATAATCCGTTGCTGTGTGTGTGTGTGAAAATATATATAAATTTGACTACAGATTAATTATGTTTTTCTTTTAAAAATCGTTTGGTAATTTTTTAATTGTATAAATATAATGTACTTGCTTAATAAATCGTTCGGTATTTCTTTCTAACTGATAACGGTTTCCATAACTGATATATTACAAAAAAGTGAAAAATAACAATTCTATAGCGAGATATTCCTAATACTTGTAAAAACGATTAATAATCTGTATATTGTTGCAGTAGTAGTAGTATAAAAAAGAATGTATTGGATAAAGATAATTATATGACTTTCATTTGGAAATAAGTACATTGAGTATAAGGAGTAATAGTTAATATTAAATAAAAATATTGTAACGGATTCACATAGTTTGAAATGATTTTTGGATTCGATAACCATCGCATTAAAACTATACAAGAACTACTGTTGGTGTACTTATTGTTGATACTCTATATTAACAAAGCTGTTTCTTGCTCTAATAAACTAGTTAGAAGCTTGTCAATTTGTCATATAAATTACAAAAAAAATCAAGTCAAATAAGCTATTTATAAGTATCACGCATTGCTTTATTATAACTATAGCCATAGTTTGATTTTTTTAAAAAAAAACATTTATTAAAGCACAAAATGTGTGTGTGTGTGTGTGTGTTTTACATTGTCTGATTTAATGAAGCTCTATTTAACGAGTTTCATGATTTAACGAATTTTTCTCTTGCCTCATTTAAAAAGATGGCAAAAACTTCAATTTGATGAAAAATAAACCCAAAACTAACAAACTATTATAACAGCGAAATTTTTTTATTAGTTTGTATTAGAAAAAATTTAACTTTTTTTTTTCAAATTTCCCTCCTTTTTATTGAAAAGAAAAAGCATTTTCAATGTAAGTAGCGACTTTCAAAGGGAAAGAGTGTAGATAATTCATGAGTGCAGCCTATCCTGTGAGTTTCGAATAGGACAGGAAACTGCCTTCTTATCTCCTCCAACTCCACAACGCAATGGATATTTAAAGATTTTAATGATTATGTGAGGTTTAATGACGGACTGCATAGTGTAACTGAAGTTAAGGAAATCGTTCTTTTATTGGGACCATTGAATAGTGATTCTGATGCAGAACTTAATAATGAAACTCTATCAAAACTGTTATATTTTCTAATAATTTGCATTGTTTGGAAACTGTGAAAACAACAGGACTCATGCAACAGGATGCAAATGATGCAGTACTTTCTTCTTTGTATAAAGTTGATAATAGAGCTCTTGCCATTCAGGAATCAAAAAGACTACCATACATCTGTTAGTATTTAAAAATTTCCAATTAACTGGTGCGCAATAAGTCACTAATAGCATTTTTAGCTGCTAAATAAAAAGCGTGTAATTTCTAACTATGAATATGTTTTTAGTTGTTGCTTATTACAGTTTCCAAAAAGTAAGTGTAAAAAAATTGCATTTGTTTGGACCCCGATTTATATATAAAGTTGTATAAACTACAGTGCCATAGAAGAAAAAAATTGGAGCGCAAGAGACATAACAAATGCAGACACAAAAAGAGTCTTTGAATTAAAATATAGAGCCATTATGATTTCTAGAGCTGTTAATGAATTAGGCCAGCAATTTAGAATTAAGCAGTGCTTTATGTATTCACCTTCCCCGTACAACAGAAATTTTCGACATAGTAGAAAAAAACAGAGCCATGTTAAAAAGTATATATATATATATGTAATAATTGTCTCTAGTATCATTTTTAATTAACTCTTTTTAATAATATTCAAATAATCTTTTAATTATTTGATTCAAAACTAACACCCTAATCTCAATAATATTCGAATAACATTATTACATCAGAAGTCCCTTTACCGTCCATTTTAACCAGTCAGAGATTGTTAAAAATAGTCACGCGGTCTTCACTGTCGGGTATAAGAAGCGAGTTTATTTGTGATCACTCTCTTTGTCATTGTGTTGGTCATGTGAAATGTCGCTGCTGCTTGTCGCTTCTGTTATATGTGTCCGTTTTCGTGTTCTCACCAAATAGCTGTGAAATACAACTGTGAATTGTCTACCTACGTTATGTGCGTGTAAATAAACAAGCAGAAAATTAATTCTGAAGTTGTTTTTCCTGAGACCTGATATGCCAACAGTCCAACACCGGCCAAAGACACACACATATATATATATATATATATATATATATATATATATATATATATATATATAGTCGGACCCCTATTTAACGAATACATCAGGAGCAAACATTTTGTTCGTTATAATTATATATATATATATATATATATACCGCGTGGGCAAAAAGTCCGCAAAAATTTTAAAAATTCATAAAATCCGGAAAAATGAACGAAAAAAAAAATTGTTTGCAGGATCAGCATTAGTATATCACGGGATTTTTTTTAAGCTAGAAAAAAAATAATAATTCAAAAATCATCCGGTAGGTGGCGCTGATGTACGCAAATCAAAGAAACAATGCATAATTAATAAACAGAAAAATTTCACAGCTTTATTACACCAGAATATGTTCCACATGACCACCACCACAGGGAAGAAGACATTCCAGACGAGTGAGAAATCCAGCAACGGCAGAGTGCAACATGTCCGGATGTATGGAGGATGCTTCTCTGCGGATCGCATCTTTCAGTTCCGACAGACTTGATGGACCGGATAGATACCCGTGAGATTTCAAATATCCCAACAACCAGAAGTCTGCTGGTGTTAAATCTGGAGACCGAGGAGGCCATGGGTACCTGCAGCGCCTACTAACGATTCTGTCTTCCCCGAACGTCTGTATCAGGAATGCCTTAACCAGGTTAGCAGTGTGACTGGTTGCTCCATCCTGCATGAACGTGACATTCGAAATCTGACCTCGTTGAATTAAACATGGCACGACAGTCTCCCGCAGAAGCGTTAGATAACGCTGAGCATTTACCGTTTCCGTTATCCATCCATTTACTGGGCACTGCGTTTCAAAGAAGAAGGGTCCTATGAAAAATGAACCCGTGAAACCACACCATGCTGTCACTTTTGGGGAATGCAATGGCTTCTGTGTGTACTCACGCGGATTAGAGGTCACCCAAATGCGACAGTTATGGTTGTTAACGTCACCATGAAGCGAGAAATGAGCTTCATCTGTCCACAAGATGTAAAAAACCCAGGTGGGGATCCTGTTCCACTTTAGAGAAGGCCCTTCGCAAATGCTTCCCTCTGTTCGGTATCTGCTGGCAAAAGTTCATGGCACGATTGCAATTTGTATGGGTACAGCTGGAAGATTTGACGAAGAATATTGTCGACCGATGATGGTGGTAAGCCCAATCGTCTGGCAGCTTCACGAGCACTGCTGGTCCCTGAAACTGCTTCGGACGCAATCGCTTCCATTTCGACAGCAATGCAGGCTCGTGCTCGATCCTCCAACTTTCCAGTTTCCTCAAAACGTTTAACAAACTTTGAGAGACCTGCAGGTGTTAAAGGGCCTTTTCCACTCTTCACATTTTTCTGAACTCAGAATTTACGCAAGGCAATGGTCGCTGATTCCTCGTTCATGTAAAATAACTTCACCAACAAAGCTTTATCCGGCGCACTCAGCATCCTTGTTCACATTCATTGTTTTTAATGGTGAAATGAATGTGGATTCATTGAGAGCAAAGGTTTTTATAGCCGTCTAATTTGCATATTTCCACCACAGACGCTTGTAAAAGCGCCACCTACAGGATAATTTTCGAATTATTTTTTTCTAGCTTAAAAAAAATCCCGTGACATAATAATGCTGATCCTGCAAACAGTTTTTTTTCGTTCATTTTTCCGGATTTTATGAATTTTTAAAGTTTTTACGGACTTTTGCCCACCCGGTATATATATATATATATATATATATATATATATATATATATATATATATATATATATATATATATATATGTTTGCTCCTGATGTATTCGTTAAATCGGGTTCCGACTATATTAATATTCACTTAAAACTTGTCATTGGACATTATTTTAAAAATTGGATTAAATAATTACAGTTGCAGTATTGGTGGCCATCACGCATAAGCTATATTGTGCTTAAATTAAATCTGCTGGCAACGTTTTTGTCTCAGATAACACAAAAAAAATCTCTTACTATACATAAATATTTCCTAACAATATAAAGGAAAGTGTTTGCAACACAGAATAATGTATTTTCCTCTAATGATCATCTTTTTATCCTCCTTATTCAATATCCATTACCGGTCTCATGACAGAGATCCGAGATAAATAGAGCTGAAATAGGTCAGAAGTTATGATGTAGAAAAATGATTATTCGATGATAAAATGATTATTTAGAAGTCATAGGGTCTCTAAATTATTTTAGTAGTTGAAAAAAAAGAATACTTTTGTATTATATATAAATTCTTATCTTTGATTTTTTTTAAAAAAAATAAATTTGATAGTTAAAAATCAATATGCGTTTGGAAAACACAACACAGCAGAGCTCCTCATAATGTTAATAATGGTTGAATGTTAATAATGACTTCTAAATTTTTAAGCGATGTTAGAATAAAAATAATATTGTTTACAAAACTGTATGCGCATTTTCATGCTCAATATTTTTAAATAATATTTCTAGTCATGAAAAAACAGTCACTAAATTTTAGAATTTAAGTGATACTTTGACATCTCACAGAAAACAAAATCAAAATTTCACGATAAAACATTTATATCAAAGCCATTTTTCTATTAAATTTTCTAATGGTCATAGTAGACAAATGGTCAACGTCTCAAGCACATGGTTGACCTGTCACGAGTTTTTGAGTCCTAATACCACTGAAGACTTGCCATGTAGAGGGGCTGATGCACGTTAAATCTTTCGTGGTTTAAATTCCTCTCGTTAGCATGGTGTGTACCTGGGAGAAGGGGATGCCACCTGTTTTGACCTTGGTTCAAACTAACGAGGGCTTTCCACAAAAACACTAGTGTGGTGTTTGGCTTTCTCATAAGACTTTGTCTGCTCGATGGCTGTGAGGTAGCATGACTGTCTCGTAAGCCTAAGGTTGAGGTTCGATCCCGGTTGGAGTCAATAGATTATCTGGATGTGAAAATTGTAGGCATGAATGCCATAAGATTATGTGGCATGTAAAAGATACCTTGAATATCAATGTCGCTCTGGTTCTCTCAGGAAAATTAAATCATGGCATATTTAGTATCCGACAAGGACTTGAATTAAATTAATTAAAGCGTCAGAATTCGGTTGCGAGAGCTACCATTAGATGGTGCCATCATCAAATGACTCTCACATTTTGGGACATTCCGTGTCTTCAAAGGCAGCTTAGTTGCTGATATGCAGCCCATCAGAAAGACAGGCTTTCAATTTGGCAAGCATGTTTGTTTCATTGAGTAGAGATCCACTGAAAATAAGTTTTGCAGAAATAGACTGGTGGGTACACCAGAATTTCGTAGCGCCACCACTAAAAATTTTAGAGCCACCACTAGATGGTGACACTAATGAAATGGTTCCCACTCTTGGCGATTTGACATGTCCGCACATGGCTTAGCTCCCAAAATGGACCAATTTCAAACAAACAAATAATGCGACGTCAAAACACATTTCTCTTTAATTTCTTTAAGTATTTAATTTTTTCATTCTGTTATTGCTTTTTCTTACTTTTAAAGAGCCATGCCACTTATGCGACTTTCACTGAAATTCATACGTAGATTAGACTACAGTAAAGCAATGCCTCAATAAAAGGCAGCTAGACCCCCTTTTAGAAGCAACCTCGGCATATAGAACCTTTTTTTTCTTTTATATACAAGTTTTCTTCCTATCTTTCACCCTTTTTTCATTTTTTTAAATTTTTTTTTGAGCAGAACAGTGACTCAGAAACAAAATGTTAAAAGACCCTAGCATCATCCGCAAGATCTTGTTCCAATATTTGAACTTTGGTCAAAGCAAGAACTTTTTCCGAGACTGCCCTTGCTTCTATATATCTATTTTACTCTCCTAAGACCCTAGCTGTAACACAAGATAAAACTGAACTCACGAGCCAAGCTTATGTTTTTGCAAGCACTGCTGTTTTTTTTTTTTTTTTTTTGCTTTTCTTATTTTGTTCTTGAATAAGGTGCAAAGCGTGCATATGACTGCAGCTATAATCTCTAGTGTAAATATGCATCGGGTTTTCTAAGCTTTTAGTTCTTTTTTTATATGCCTTCTGCATACGAACCTTAGCTACGAAAAAGCTCGAGTGGGGAGGTGGTTTTAAAAAATGAAGGAATGTGGAGTTTAGTTGAAAAAATATGCATTTTGTGTGAGTATTTATTTTCCATTTTGACATAATACTCTAAGAGCAGTTTTTTTAGACCTAACTTTAGATGGAAATATGGCATATTTAAACTTTTATTCGCTCTTATAGTTTTTTTCAAGACTTTGGCTATGGATAACTAGTATGTTTGAAGGATTAAGTATGGCAATGATATATGTTTTAACTTTAAAAGTGTTCTGGGTGCATGATTTATTTTGCGTTCTACTATTATCTAACATTTTATGCAGAGTAAGTTTAAATAGTTCTGTTGAATTTTCCACACCGTACCTTTTCGTTTTTGCTGATCGTCTACGATTAATTATATCATTATTTTTTCATTTTGAAGGCAGAAGCCAAAAAGATTGTAGATCATTAGCATTTATTCAGGCATTTTGATAAGTTTTTCATTTAATGTTGACATGAACTATTTGTTTATCATATCAAACCTGTTCTGGTTGTTTCTTTTAGACTGATTTAATTTTGAATGATTACGAGCAACTTTAGTTATGGAATAGAACAGCAGTCTCCAACCAGGGGCCATAAAAACATTTTCATAGCCCACAGAAAAAATAGGACTTTATTTCTATTTCTATGAAGATTTTGTTTAAAATATGACGAGTAACAAAACGTGTCATGAAATATGGATTATACCTTTTGTTGTTTAATTTTAGCTACTACATTTAGCGAAATTCCTTCTGAGTTTAGCGAATTTTCAGCTACTTTTTTGTAGGCGTATCAAGCGATATTTGAAAGTGAGAATTGCCAACCATTATAAATTGACATCATAACGGTTTTGTTTACATTGCTTTGCTTTGCTGATTTGTTCTTAATTTTCGTGAAATTCCTATTCAGTTAAATGTAAATGTAAATAAAGACTTAAATAAGTGACAATATAGTTATAGTGGTTCACCATATAGTAATCAATCATATTAGTCGTCCACCAAATATAATTCCTACATTTAGTACTCTATAAAATTCTAAACTTAGGTTATCGCTAGGATAGAATATATATGAAGAATATTAAAGTTTCGAATGAAAGTGAAGCGATGAGATTTTGGGGTTTTATTAAAATACTTTATCTCCAACGATTAATTTATCTGAAACTGTAACGAGTTTTGAGCGCATTTTCAAAACCAACCTCTAGGTAAATCTGTAATATGAACTATTTGAATAACCTGAATATGAAAGATACTTCAAATTTCTTTCGAATTTTCACATACTCTTAAATAGCATCTACAGTACATTGATTTATGCATAATGGCAATCGAAAATAAAGCGAGGAATATACCCCGTAATCATTTGTTTCAGTAGAAGTATGTGTAGGTTTTGTTTTAAAACACAGATATGTCTGTATTTATTTTAAGAAATCTGAACCAACTGTTATTTAATCTACAATTAAACAGTTACAAATTCTAAAGCGAAGAAATTGTAATAACATGGATAGGGGCATGAACCGCACGGTGAAGAGCTCAGCACATTACGGATTATTTCAATTCAGGCCAGTCTCAATGTAAGAAAAAAATATTCCACTAGTAACAAAATACAACTGGATCCCTTTTCTTCGAACAGTTGTCTTCCTTTAAACGATCTAAAGGTTTACTGCCTCCGCCATGAAATTCCCCCAGATTCGGCCAATCGCCACAAACTAGGCAAGAAACCGACACCATAAAAACAATCTGGATTTAATCGCATTCCTGAGTGACAGGAAATCGCAACGAAATCGAGCATTTTCTAAAAGAAGAGGAACGTTCAAATGTTCGAAAACAGAACGTGAAGATGCACCCAAACGATCCTCACCAATCCTAACAGTCTACAAAAAAGAAGAAATAAAAAAAAATAAGACACTATGTTCCTGTTAAGTTGAAAGGGGCATGAGAACCGGAGGGTGGTATGGATGTCCACTTTAATGCTGCAAAAGACTAATGGAAAGGATTCATTGATTATTAAGCAGGAGTAAAAAGGGGAAAAAACCAATACAGGAAAATCATCTCTCTTTCGCATCAAGAATGGCTTTATTCGTGAATAAACGTTTGGTTGGATTTTTCTTAGGTTTTACGTGCTTCATGTGATGGGATCTTCTTTAGAAGGGTGGAAATGAAGGTCTATGGGTAAGTAGCGTTTTATGACTGGTAATAGAGGATAGGAACTTGACTTGTCCAGACTTCATTATTGTGTTAGGGTTCAGTTATTTTTATTGAGTCACACACATTGTTAGAAAGCGTTTGGTGTTACTAATGGAAAGCTAGTTACTCAAAAAATAAACCTTTTGAACTTTTTTTTTTTTTTACTTTAGCAAAAAATCAGTCTGGGTATGTGAAGAAACATCAACAATAAAAGTGTTACACCACTTGCTTATTTTCAAATTAATGATATTTAAATAAGAGAAATATTATATAGGGATGATAAAAAATGTTTCTTCTTTTTTATTTATTAATTTAATTGAACAATTTAATTAGCCATATACACAGTCCAGTCACATTAATGTGACCACCACGTACTTTCGACTTTGACGTTAAATAACCAATCACAGAAGGATGCTGACATTGCAGTGCTATTGAGAGTATATAAAGGGTGTGTGAGGGCTTCGGAAAACACTACAGTCGTTGGCGTAATGCAAACATGTAAAGAGTTATCCGAAGTCCAAAACGGCATAATTTTTGGCTTTCGGGAAAAGGTTGGAAGCATTTCCTCAACGGCTAAGTTTGTGGACTGTTCGGGTGTGACCATGGTTAAAGTATACCGTGCAAGGCAAAATGGGACCGTCTAAAATCAGAGACGTGGCAAATGTGGTGTACCACGGGCCATAGGTGATAGAGGTGACTGACGGCTGCAGAGGTGAGTTCGGGAGACTAGACGTGCTACCGTTAAGCAACATACCACCCAGATGAACCAAGGGGCTACCAACAGTGGCTTCCAAACTACTGTTCAGCGATCGTTGTTGCGTCTGGTTCTCCGAAGCAGGCACCTGGTTAATGCACCTATGCTGACTGCTGTTCATCAGCAACGAAGACTGGAATTTTCACACAGGTACCGCAACTGGGCATCCAATGAGAGGCGACAGGTAGAGTTTTCTGATTAATCACGCTTTATACTCCATCGGACGGATGGTTGGTGGCAAATACGGCATGAAACGTCTAAAAGCAAACACCCTGCAACAATTGCTGGCAAGGTTCAGACTGGAGGCGGGAGCATTATGGTCTGGGGAATGTTTTCCTGAAATTTTCTGTGTTTATTCATCATTGTGGAAAGCACGATGGATCAATAGAAGTACGCATCTGTACTTTCAGACCATGTCTACCCCTTTATGCGCATTATTTTTTCCTCAGGATGGTTGCATCTACCAGCAGGACATTGCGGAGTTTCATACAACTGACAGCGTACGTGCGTGGTTCAAAGAGCACCAGGATCAGTTTATCGTTCTTCCGTGTCCAGAAAACTCACCTGATTTAAACCCAATCAATAATCTATGGAACTCTCTCGATCGGGTTGTTCGCGCCATGGATCCTCACGCGCGTAATCTAGTGCAGCAATAGAGTCGGCATGGCTCAACATCCTAGTGAATACCTTAAGGATCCTAAATGACTATTTTCCCCTTTGCGAAAGATGGTTATTCTGGCTTTTGACAGTGGTCACATTAATATGACTGGACTGTGTATGTTGAAATATATATATATATATATATATATATATATATATATATAACTCAAATTTGCGTCACATAATTTTTTTTTCTTGCCAGTATCATTTCAATAATTTTACACTACCAATAATAAAATTCCACAACGGAACACGCTATGTTTTTGGATAAATTTTAAGGCAATATTAAGGTGTAATGTGGGACAGAAAAGGGATATAAAGTACTAAATTACTAAAGAAAAATATAAACAGGGAAAAGTTTAAGAGTTAATAAATAAGGATGCTTATATGAATGATAAACGATGTTTTAACCTACCCTGGACAGGGTTATTAGTTAAGTTTTATTTTCATAGAACAATATCTGGTTTAAGAAGGAGTATAATAATTAATGGGTACTAAGTAAATCTTTTTAGCTATCATGTAAATTTAGTTCCCTTAAGTAACAATATAAGGAAGCATTTAGTAACCTTAAATGTATGAATTTTTATTTTTAATACTGGGGGTTGGGGTTCCCCTGTCCACCGAATGGTGGATCAACCCTCATTTTACAGATTACATAGTTGTTCATACTCTTGCCCAAATTGTTAAAATGAAATTTCATGTATTATGTAGTTCTATGTTATGTTGTGTTGATCTTTGAGCTTGAAGTAGTTGATTGGATTGAAAATTGCGCTTTATCGCCAATGAAATCATAATAAGGACTTACTGCCCTTTTCAATTCCTATTATTAATTCCCTCTCTCTATATATATGTACAAATATCATTATCAAATTTCCAGTCGTTAATAAAATACTTTCTATTCATCCTTTCAAATTAGGAATTAACTTACTTTTTTATATTAATTGTTATCATTGTTTTTGTGTGTGAGATAAATAAATGAATTTATTACATCACCACGAAAAACTTTATATGTTAAGAGAGAGAGAGAGAAAGTTTAAAATAAACTGATAAATGTATGTACAAGTTAATAAGAAAAACAGAAACACAAACAAAATACCACGTAAGGAATTTCTTTTTAATTTTCAAAAAATATATTTATGTATTTATACATTTTTCTTGCAAAATTTATCAGCAGATGCAAAAATATAAATGTTATTCGTCCCACTAACCTTGTTTCTATCCGAAAGCAATATTTGTATATTTTTATTACTTTTTATATAAATAGTCGGAATTTGTAGCACTCGTAGAATGAAAATGTACTGAGAAAGCATGCCAGCAATGAAAATTTTGTCACAGATAAAGAAAGGTTATAGTTACGTTCCGAAACGATAAAATAGGTTTGGTAAAATTAAAATTAAAAAAATAATAATAAAGTAAATAAATAAAAACACTATTCAAAGGTTGCTAACGGTGGTAAACTTAGGCCTAGCATGGTCAACGGACACGACGTAATGCAGTTTTGGGTACTTATGTATTATCGCAACAATCACCAACGTTCAAGATAACTCGCCAAGTTGGTAACCCCAATTTCTCATGTGTCGCATGCGCTGAATAGGCAATCATGTGTTTCATTTCATATAATGTCGCCAATTGGTTGCGATAATACGTAAGTACCCAGTTTTGCTACTGTTACCAGTAGACATATATAATTCGAAAAATCCAGTGTTTCAGTGTCCGGGAAGAACATTTGGTGATTAAAATTATTCGGATAATTATCTTTTTGAAGCCAAATTGGCCCATACGTTAAAATGTCCCTGACTGAGATGTTTGGAATTAAATTTTGTGAAAGACACCTAAGCTGATACCTCCCAATTCGAAATTCTACATAACACCTAGAGAAAAACGTGAAAATTAATTTCAGACATCTTTAGAGAAATCAAAAATAAATCTTTAAACTTAGCTTAAAATTTGACGGCTGTGAAGTGTAAAAGCTTGGACAGTTTAATACCAACCGTAATTGTATAATAATCTGACATTGTTAACTTCATCAAAATAAAACGAATTAAAAGTGCAGGTTACGTTGTCAGAATGGAAGATCACACCACTACAAAAGTTTTCAATGCCCAACCAATTGGCTCATGAAGAGAATTCAGACCAAATCTTAGATGGATTGATGGCCTTGAGAAAGATCTCCTAGTTTTGAGAACCAGGAATTGAAGAACATTAGCATGAAGATATCTGGCCTAGAAGAGTCTTCTTGAGAAGGCCGAGGTCCACCCTGGGCTGTCGAGCCACTTAAGAAGGAATAGTATAATGAAATAGGAAGAAAAATATACGTTTTTAAGTACATCTAATTAAGCACTTAAGAAAATAATACTGATTTTGATTTTTTTTACTATTATTTCTCGTTTAAAAGCACAAACTGGTATCACCATCGACAATAAATATATTTCGCACTAAATTTAATAGCAGAATTGTATTTAACTTATATATGTCACATTTTCAGTATTTGTATATGCATAGAGTTTTCTATTTAATTTTAATTTAGTCTTTTGTGTACATATATTATAGTGTATGTACTTTAATTTTGTGTATATAGATTTAATACTTTATTCAAATTTATCTTTTTCACAAGTAATATTCTTTGAGGTAATAAATACACGAATAGAGGAAAAACTGTATTGTATCAAGATAAATCAATTTTCAGAAACACATAATTTACATCTGGGCTCAAATGTAACCACACCATACCATGCAAAAAATATTCTGTATGCCTTATTCCTAATTCTCCATTCATTTCTTCGCACCTGGTTTCAAAAGGGCCCTGAATGAATTATAGCCGAATCTGCATCCATTTCTGGCGGGCATATATGTAATGGCGACAGCCAATTTGGCGTGAAAACGAAATATCAGTTTTCCCATAAACATGGGTTGTCAAAAAGGCGCCATGCGCTATACATCAAAAGCCCTTGCGCACGGGAGAGACCCTCCCACCTTTGGAAATGATTTACGGTCCGGCATTAGCTCTTCCCGGACCACGGCGTAACTTTATTAACAGTTGGAAATTTTCGGTAATAAAGCTCCATTGATTAGCCCCGCTCTAGCGATAGACAGAAAGAAAAGAAAAATCAATGATTTTCATCGGTCTTGGCTTACGTTTTTTATTATTATTATTTCCAGAGAGAACGACGGCTTTCCAATGTTATATTTTTTCCCCTGATATATATATATATTATATATATCCCGTCTGTTTCAATGTGTGTGTGTCGCCACGATAAGGGCCTATCTGTGGGAATGGCTCACCTAGAAATATTTTTATTAGATCCTCTCCACCAGAGTGTGTATGATAGAGAGTTGGGATGGGGACATCGCTGCACCCCTTATAGGTAGGTGATTGGGGGTGATGAATATTTTAGGTGGAAAAAAAGTGTGGTGTAGTGAGTGGCGATTTGGTCTCGTTATTTTATTGCGCATACTTTTAATAAATGAAACATGCATTTTTTTTGGATCTGTTATGTTTTTCGTAGTGTTTCTTTGAGATAAGATAGAAAACGTAAAATATTTGGAAATGAGTATTTGATCTCAGGGTAATTGTAAATGAGTATCATTTTGACTGATAGTTTAAGTAGATGTTCATCCCTCTATGATTGTGAAATTGCACTGAGTATCTAATTTTTTTTAAAAAAAATGCACAGTCCAACCAACATTTTACGAACTTTTCCGTGGAAATATTTATTTTTATGTCTAATGGGGCTGTGAATTGATGTTTTTTTACCATTTCAGAGTTAGTACATTCTCCGGGGGCTGGTATCTCTTTTTAATACGGCAACATATAACAGGGGTGGCGAACCGTTTTGGATCAACGTGCCATTTTTTCTTTAAGAAATGTTTAATGAGGTATATACGTGTCGTCAAATAATTTTGACTCGTGATTATTGAGAAAATAATGAAACTAAATACTAGGAACTCAAAACTCTTTATTTACGACAAAAAAACCCGCAACCTTAGGTGCAGAAGGCCAGTGACAAACCAACTACGCCACCCAGTCGGTTTTTCTTGGAAACACAAACCTCGTATATTGAAAAACGAGTCTTTATTAAACGAATTTTCCACTTAACAAAATTTTTTTGGGAGAGGGGGGGATTTAGCGATTTTGCTAAATAGGTCTTACTGTACTTATTTTAAGAAATTTTTCATTATTGTTAGCCATTAATAATAAAAAATGGGAACTTCCGCTCCAGAATCATTTTTTTTTATCTTTGTCTTTTAACGACATCAGACTGATCTTGCTTACCCTACTACAACAAGTGAATGAGTGAGTTAGTGAGTGTTTATTTAAGTCAAACTATGAAACAACTCGTTGGCTGTTAGCGGAATCCCCAAGGAAACCGAGCTCACCCGAAAGGGGTTAAGAGCTACTAAACGATTTTCCAGAAAACAACCAACCGCACACTTTCGGTCTTTATTAAACAAAATCACAGTTTGACGGACCTCGTATTTTTAAACCTCGGTCAAGTGACGAGGAGGATAAGACGTGAACTGTTACCCGCCCACCAAATTCCCACACCACGCTAACTGGAATTTTTCAACAAATTTAACGCGCACCGGCATCTCTACACGGTGGGTCCTTAGTGATGCAAAAGCTTACATATTTTATTACAACAGAATTACATATTTTATCATATGTGGGATTAATTTTGGATTGGTTTTTAGGTGAGTATTTTAATGTCGCACTTTTATCGTACACATAAAAAACAAGTACCATACTTATTCGAATCTAAGTCGTTATCGATTCTTAGCCCTCCCCAAACTCTCAACACATTTTTGTGAAAAATAAATGGTATAAAATAGTTTATCAATATCCAATATTTATGAAATAAAAAAATAATTAAAACTGATGTGTGAATAATAAATTTATTGTATCAATATTAAAGAGTTTTATACATATTTATATACATGAACCTGTTAATTGTTATAACCGACAGTATCATGTTGCCCAAATTTTCACCAGCCAATGAATTTTCCCGCCTTCGATTCTAAGTCGCGCCCCCTATTTTAAGTAGCATTAACATTAGAAACAAGTAATAAATAAAAAAAAATTCAATTCCTACTGAGGTCAACAAAGAAAATTTTTGTTTTAGTTACCTTTTATTAAATAATTAAAATTAATATAAATATGTACATACATATGACAGAAAAAAATATTAAATGACAAAGAATAGAAAGTGATTTTCCTTGCAATTTTCTATTTTCCTTTTTATATAGGGTGTTGGACTATTATTTTTGTTTGTTACTAAGTATTCATAATTACATTTAATTATTCTAATAAAATAGTTAAGTAAAAAGAAATCACATTCTCAGAAATTATGCCGTCCCTGGTGGGATTCGAACGCGGTAGGGATGACCTTTGGATTGGAAGGCTAACGCGCTATTCATTGCGCTATAGGGACACAACGAGTGATTTCCCTTTTTATTTATAGTGTTGGACTATTTTTTGTTTGATACTATATATTCATTAATTAAATAGAAATAATTTATTAACTAGATGTATTAACATCAAGTGTCATCCACTACAAGTTTAAAAAATGCATTTAAATTTGAGTGGATGGAATGAAATATAAACATGTAGGGAGAGTGTGAACTAATAGTAGGAATTGAAAAAAGTAGCTCAGATTCGAATAAATACAATAATTCCAAGATTTTTTGCTTTCATAAGCAGTTTCTACTTCTACAAGGATTTGCCATAGAATACAGTCGAGAGAAAATTTTAATCAAAGATTCCGCGCGAACAATTTACTAATTAATCAATTAAATTTGAAGATAAAACCATGAATGTGTGGTTGATCAAAAATAAATCCTTCGAATTCAAAAACATAATGTTTAATCTTTTTCGCTTTTTCCAAGGAAACTTGCATTTGTTTTTAATGAACGAAATACATAATATTCATTTTAAGAACGTAGATTCAACAAACTATGTAGCATTTTTAAAGATAATCTTAATTCAAAATCAAGAATTACATTTTTATTCTAAAATAATCAGCATTTTCCACAAGCATCTCAAATTGAATATATATATACAAAGAGCATCTACTTTAATCATCGCAAAAATGTTTTTACTAAACTAATGACACTCAAACATACTAATTGGAGAAAAAGCTTGTTTGCCAGGAAAAGAATCCGGGTCCTTTGGAAATCTTGATAAGCAATTAAGAAACTGATGGGCTTGTTTACAAGCCAAATTGTACACTCTGTGTTTATTAACGAAGAAATACAAAAACAAATGTCACAATAAATCCAAAAAGTAGAATCGTAATAATGGTGATTATCATGGTAATGAATGAATGAAGTGTCGAACGCGCGTTTTAAAAATAAAAATATATTAATTAATGGTTTGTTAATAATTATTCCATCACGAATTCCAATTGAATTATAGGTTTGTTTCGTAGAACGTCGACAGGTAAGTCACCTGTTCTAATAAGTTTTATTTTTGTTTTGATTGTGAAAAGTTATGACTGTCATTTCTCGAACGACACAGCTGTAAAGCTTTATTAAATATTAATTATATGTCTGACTTTCGAAGATGATTCTACTGATGTTTATTTCTAAAATTAACTTTCTGTAATTGTCAAAAAGATTTTAATGCTCTTTGATTTTAAATCCTGAAAGGTAAAATGAAGGCAAATGAAACTATAGCTTTTGCATGGAAAAATATTTCAGGTTTTGTTTAGATAAATGCCATATTCACTATATTTTGTTTATATACCAATGTCATAAATACCAAACGTATATGTGTTTCTTTTTAGATTTTAGTAACTTCAAAGATTTGGATTATTAGTGTACATAAGCGATTCTCAAACTGTTTGACATGCTTCCCCCCAGGGGGCCGTGATAATCCTACGGGGAGATGAGCATATCAAAATGTTGAAAGTAAATGATTTTAAAATATTATTAATTTACTGAAAAGAAGCAAAACGAAAATTTTTCTGACATAATAAAAAATAGAATAAACATTTACATTGATATATTATACGTATAAATGAATCAATAATTGATATAAATAATTTACCAGTACTGCATTAAGAGCATGTTCAATAATTACTAGTGATTCCAATAGACTTCTCTTAATGGTTGCACAGATGTCTGCGAGAATGCTATATATATATGGTGTATATAAGATAGAAAGCTTAAGAGATTAAACTATTTATCTATGGACATTTGTGCTTTTAGAAATGGATGATTAAAGAAGTAAATATTTAATTTAATTTAATTAAAAATTATTCTGCAATTTGTTCCAATTTCAAAATTAGAAAGGAAAAGTAGAATACAACTTATTCCTTTACTTAAAAGTAACAAAAATTCGGAATTTAATATTTATCTTGATAATTTGTACGGTTTATAATTAAGGGCGTATGTAGCTTTTGCGTCAATGTACATTTTTATAGCGTTCAATACACTGTTATTATATGGGGGCGATGAAGATTATGGTTGAGAATGGGATCTCAAATATATTGAATTTGAGAAGCACTAGTGGAAGTGGAGAAAATAATAATATTACAATTAATGATATTTCCTGAAAAAAACTTTTTTTGGTTCATTAGTTTTTATTTTTGTTTCTGTAAATATAAGTGAATGCTAGAGAATCATGGTCACTTTCACTTTAGCAGTGGGGCACAGTATCATATGGTTATGGTCATAAACTCGTAGTCGGCATGCCATAAGTTCGAGCTCTACTGAATCTGAAGACCCTTCATGAAGAGAAGCTGATACACTTTAAAACTATTTAGTTTCGAATTCTTCCAGTTGGGGCGGTGCGATATCTTAGAGAGGGGGTTGCTAGCCCAGTCATCATGCCTTAAGATGACTGAGGTCCGTTACCAATAGTCATCGTGTTGCTTTACAGTAGGATGTAAATAAACAATCACTTCACATTAATGGAGACACTGAGACTCACTTGAATTTAAACAATATACCCTTTACTAATATATACCATGATTCATTAGTTGAAACGGTACTAAAACGTTTGATTTGGTATAAGCGTTCTAACACTGCAGTTCACAATATACAATAAAAATTAGTTTAAAGCAAAACAGTAATAAATATTTAGACTAAAAATGATAGTTTTAAAATTCTTTTTTGTCTTATATTTGTTCTTTTATGTACCATAATGTAACATTTAATAAAAAAAAATAAAATATTTGAAAGTAAGCATATTTCATGAATATCTCGAAAAATGACAAAAATTATAGTGACTGAACTTTATGAATATACTTTATGATCACAAGAAATCAAAAATTAATCAAATTTTCAGTTTACTAAATGAAAGTTTAAAGTTAAAATATCCTACAACGTTAATTTTTTAATGTGCATTGATAAAATTGCTTTTATAAGGAAGTAAATTTTTATTTAACTCTAATTAAAGTAAGTAATATTAATAAACTAAAAACAATATATATATATATTTGGAATTTCCTGGCGTAAATGTCAAATTTATATTCTAAAAGAAAAAAAAGAATGCCCTACATTTTTATTACTGTGATATAATCTTTTAGTTCTGTGTTGTGAATTTAAGTGGAATACTTTAAAATACCAGACTTCAAAAAATTATATTTTTTGATAAATTTTATATCTTTTTCTGGATTATCTTTTGAAACTGATAATTAAAAATAATCAATTCAGCAATTTTCTTTGGAACAAATAAATTATATACTAACCAATAATTCTTTAATATATCCTGAATTCCTAATACTTAAATACAAAAACATTATTAAAAAATCCTCAAAAGGGCTCTAATATTTCAAAAATTAAAACTTTATTGCTAAATAAATCTTCAACTTACAATGGACGAAAAGGCACGCAGGTAGGATTATAGTTTGAGATTTACGGTTTCTCTCAATACATAACCTTATTAAACAACAGAAAGACCGGAAACCTTCCTAAATTTGGAGCAATAAAGGGCAATTGATTAAAGAGACTTGGAGGGCCTCTCACTCCGAATTATGACGAGACCGATCGATCTTATCCCTCCGGACAACTCAACTTAACTCGACTTCGTGAGTAATGTAACTCGGAAAAAAACCCAGGAAAAATATTGGACGCATTTGCGTAAAAGGATATGGACATTACTATCCTCCTTTTCAGCTAAACTACAATTTATTTAGATCCGCGGAAAATTTATTTCTGCTCGTTATAGTAAGAATGTTAGAGGGATTGTTTTGAGAAAAACAAAAGAAAAACAAAAGCGGCTTTCGTGTAGAGTATCTATTGGTTGTGGTATATGTGTATGTTATAATTTACTTTCTAAATTGGTTTTTGTCATTTTCATCGGAGCGATGTGTTGTTTATGTTTTCAAAAATATTTTGAACATATATGGATATGTAATCATTTTTCTAGCTTAGTTACGTACAATTTATATCGAAGATATATCTTTACTAAATGGAAAAAGAAATTTATAATATATACCGAAATAAAACTTTTCTTAATGCTTATGAGATATATATTTTAATATCTTTGAACATTTTACATCATTTTAAATGGAACAGAAGAAGAATGATATGTAAAAAAAAACTCAAGGAAATAAATATTTCCTCTGAACAAAAATTGAGCTCATAATTAAACTACTGCAGATCTATTAGTTTGAACGCTACTTACGTATTATCGCAACCTATTGGCGACATTATATGAAACGAATCACATGGTTTCCAATTGAGCACGTACGACACATAATACATACGGGTTGCCAATTTGGCAATTTATTAATAGAGTTGGCGATTTTTGCGATAATACCTAAGTACTGATTGAACAAATAGTTTTTTTCCCTGAAGACAATTAACGAAGAAGAATCTAAAAAACAAGCAAAATAATATATTTTTAATACTTACCAATAGGTTATGTTTTGTAGCTTGATTATGAATTCGAATATTTAAATTTGGTGAATTTGGAATGTTTTAATCACATTGAACGTAATATTATGAAGAAGGAAATAAACTACCTAATATTAAAAGAATTCAGCAGTACTTTGCTTTTAAAGATAAGTCAACTTCAAGCCATGCTTCCATGGTTGCTTTGTTTTTAATTTACGTCGCACTTTGAAGTAGCACTAGAGCAATTGGCGATGGAACACATAATTTTGAACTATATTCGCCAGTGCCGAGGACGAACATCTAAGCAAGCATCCTCTCTCCTTACTTACATATTATGCCAATGGGTGAACATTGAACCTCGACAGACTTTACATGAATCAACCTCTCTAAACGGCGGGTCTACAGTGGCACTAAGACACGAACACATGACACACCGGGTATGAGATCGTGAGCAAAAGTAAAAGGCTACTGCGCCTTTTGCATATTAACAGAAATGAAATACAGTGGGTCTTCCAAAACTGTTGGTTTCTACTACATGACGGGACCTTCTACACCAGCGGTACTCAACCTTTTTTCAGTCGGGCCACATGCATATGATAACTATTTCACGCGGGCCGCATACATATGATAACTATTTCTCGCGGGCTGCATACATATGATAACAATTTTTCGCTGGCCGCATACATGTGATAACTATTTCTCGCGGGCCGCATACATATGATAACTATTTCTCGCGGGCCGCAAAATGAGTATTAACGAGGATGGGAAGGTTTAAGAACAGATATATTTAAAATGCAAAAATTGATTAAAATATTAATAGTTTTGGATTTCATTTTAAAACTATATTAAACTTCCTCAAACTAAACTCGCAGAAGAAAAAGGTTTAATGTATTTGTTTACCCTGTTATGAGGTAATTTTGATTTCATTTCAACAATGATCCCAAGTCCCCCAACCCCCAAATATTTTGTTACTGAAAAAAAGGAGGCATCGAAAGATTTATGCTTAGTGGTATAGTAACGAGCAAAATTATATCTATATTTTTTTTAAATAAAGCATTTTCATGACAAATTAAACAAGTTGTTGATCCATGTTTGTTTTTTCTACCAAACAGTACAGATCCCAATCGTCTTGAAATAACAAATATTCTTTAGATATTTTTCGCTTGGAAGGCATGAAAGTTAATTAAAAATTAGTTTCGCCCATAAAATAGTCGCTCTTCTACTGTTATTTGTTAACATTAGTCGTTAAAATTACAAAAGAAATAAGTTATCCCTCAATCCCTGCCTGCCCCACATCGATAGTAAAATCGATAAATGGGATTGCTTGATTGATAGAATTTCTCGCTAAATTTTTTATACATTGTTCGTTAAAAATTGAATTTGTCAGTGAAACGGAGAATGACTGAGCCACTCTGGAAGGTCCGGGGGGCCACATGCGGCCCGCGGGTCGCTGTTCTATACAGTAGGTTTCGAACCCGCGAATCGACAACGCCAGTCACCAGGTAGCGACCATGACAACTCGACTACCACAGCTTATCCAGTCATACGCGACGCAGAGCAAATGCTTTAGAGTTTTAACTTTTGGATAGCTTGGGAACAAATAATACATTATAACACAAATTTCACCAGGTAAGCTTTCTTGGTGACCACACAAAATAAACACAGAGAAAAATGTTTATTCTCATTGGTTTTTCTTCTATTTTTGATGTATTATAAAAAGGCATTACTGATAAGAAAAGACCATGACTTGTTTTAAAAATGTGGTAAAAGGATACAACTTTTGAATTATCTTTTGGCGACTTTTTCGCTTGCCATATATATATTACAAATACATATGGATATATATATATGAATATATTTTGAAAGTAAGTATATATATATTTTTATATATGGTACGGTGGTGTTATATAAAAATTAACGTGTTCAAATAAAACACAACATTTTATTAACAGCACGATATGATCTAAGTAACTTCTTATGAAGGAATACTACCATATTGTGTTTTAGTTTATTAATATTAAATACTTAAACTTCAATCAACATCTAAAACTAGTCTTTAATACTTTATGTATAATATAAGAACTTATCTGAAATATTACTATTTTTCCCATGTGTTTATAATACATCTTTTTTAAAAATAAAAATACCTGTTGTTAATCCCTTATCACGGCGATGAATGGCCACAATAAGAACGAAAAAAATTCCACTTTTTTCCCCGCCCTCACACATAGTTTTATCTGAACAAGAGACTTAAGAATAAAAAAAATAAGAAATAAATTTCCGGAATTTACTAAAAATCTCGAGATAAATCATACGACCGCAGAGAACCATGAATTAATTTTCACCTTCTGAATTAAATTTCCTTTTTTATTCTTTCCTTTGTCTTTTCACACAGAATTCCTTGCACGCGAATCTCATATCAGCGTCAAAAAACACCGCAACTTTCATTTTTATTCGGAGGTGAGAATATTTCTTTGCGTCGGAGAGTGAGAAAACAAAAACACAAAACAAAAAATAATAAGTGCTACATGAGCTTAACTCAAGCTTGTGATATCGTAGAAGTAATAAATGTATTTACAAAATTTGTAGAACAAAATAGATACACATTGTATGGGAGAATTTCTTGATCGATAAATAAAAGAGGATCATTGTTGTTTTAAACTGCACGCGAAAAAGAAAAAAAAAAGTATTAAGTATTTTGATTGTAGAAAGGGAAGCTGATTTATTCGCGTATACTCAGCTTCTTCTAGTTACAATGACCTTGACTGAGCTTAATGATCCGTAAAATCAGACTTACAACTAATAGCTGAAATTAAACTATTAAATAAGTAATATTTTATTTTATAACAATATTTCATTTTTATTAAACATATTGTACTTGGGTTACACATAATGAGATTTACTATTTTAAATTTTTTTAAAGATATTGTAGTAAATTATAGGGTTTTGTGGCTCTTTTCTTATGTAAATGAAGTTCTTTGAGTATATATGTCTGAGTATCAAAATTGCATTACTTTTTCATTTTCAATTAATGTTAAGACATTAAATGACACTTTTGTAGTTGTCTGAATATCTTTTGTAACTCCTTACTTCTGGTTTAATATTTGAATCTATTTATAAAAAAAAAATTTATTACCTTCTAACTAGCTAATTTTATAAATACCTTGGTGAGTTAATATATGTTGCTTGTTAAATAAATAAAAGCTCATATAACTTACAAACACGTTTATCATAGTTGATAGTAGAAATAATCAAGATAATAAGTTTTAATCTTAAATTCACGTGAACTCTATTGCTCTCTCTTTATACATATACCTATATATATAAAGCAGGGAAACTATTCACACACTCTTCTCTACAAACCTATTAGATTCGTATAGATTTTTGAAATTTCGCAAGCGTGTTACTTTTGTTGAGTAAAGTTGGGCGAAGAAAGGCTTGTAGAAATCAACTCCTAAAGGGGATTACTGGGAGCATTAGGTTTAAAAAACCCCTTTTTTACTATAAGACTGATAGACACTTAAAATTTGATAAGCATATTTCTTTTTTTGAGCAGAGTTCCTCTAAGAACTGTTTTTTTTTTTGTTTGCAAATCGACTCGCAAGGGAGGTTATGGAGGACATCGAAGATAAACACTTTCCGTTTTGGAACCTATAGAGTGGCATTTTCTAAGCATTTTCCTTCCTTGAGTAGAAATCCGTTAAAAACGGGTTTGGCGAAAATCGACTCTCAATGGCGTTAAACATATAATATGTAATTATGCACATCGACATACTTAAATTTCTTGATATTAAGCCATAAAGTGTTAATTAAAAACAATTACAGGTACTTACGTATTATCGCAACCTATTGGCGACAGTATATGAAACGAAGCATTTAGTAGCCAATTCAGCGCGTACGACACTTAGGAAATCAGAGTTGCCAACTTGACGAGTTATTAATAGAGTTGGTGTGTGATTGTTGCGATTAAATACGTAAGTACCCAGTTACTTTTTAAATATTTTTTGATTTTTAACTCCTAATTATTCAATAGCAATTAAATATTCACTCTTTTTGAGATATAATCGAATTTCTTACGAGTCATGATTAGTTTTTTATGCTGTTACGACTATAAATACTCTGTGAAAAAACATTACACATCACATTTTAGTTCATTTTATTACGTTTTTTTTTAGTTTCAAACACAATTATCATGGAAATTAATTTTATCAAATAAGTTGAATAATAGAGAAAAAAGATATTTTTCTCATTGCTCTTTACATCATTGATCTAATCTAAATTAGTGAAGGTGAACCGACGATCATTAACTAGCATTTAACCGGTTTTCTGTCTTTTTAAATACTTAGTACTTTTCTTGTGGGATTTCCGATCCGTTAGTTAAATTAGTTTAATCTCTTTCCAAATTGTTTCGTTTTCGGTGATGGGTCGCCAATTGCATCGGAGGACTGCACGTTAAAGTCTAATTGATGATCTTCGGGAAAGATTAATGATACAGAAGTATACTTTTGCTCTTCTTTGGATTTGTCATTGATTGTCTTCGAATACACTCTCAAGCTTCAACTAAAACTAGTTAATGTTTGAATGTTTATTTGGTTAAGGCATGATTAATCTTCTCTCGACAGCTGTTGACTAGATTTGGGATTAACTTAAAGAAAAAGCAACGAAACTAAAACCTGTAAATTAAATATATATTTAACTTTTCATGGAAATCTCAACTCGTATTTAATTAGCTTACCGTAAAATCCGGCGTATAAACTGCACTTAGAAGACAAAAAATAAGATTGAAATTCGAGGGTGCTTGTTCCACGCCGGGTATAAAAGTGATAGCTTCAATTTTTTTTAATAAAAAGAGATGAGTACTAAAAAAACTAGACTTCTACATACAGCGTTTTCAAATGAAAGAACATGTTTTACAACACATAATGTTTATTCAAAAGAAATGGCATACCTATTGAGAGAGAACTTATAGGGTTATACTTCTAGAAGTGTACTATTTTTTCATATCTTGGGATAGTAAATACCTTGAATAAATGACTTTAAAATATAACAGCATTGTGTATGAAAATTTCTGTTTCCATCGTTTAAAAGGTTGTGCACGTTATACGACGAATATACGTAAAAATTGAAAAAAAATGTAGCTTTAAAGTATAGGTGCGCGTTATACGCCGGATTTTACGGTATTATATCATGAATAAAAATACTCCGCAAAAACTAAAATAAACTATCTGTTATTTTGTTTCTTACATTTTGGAATCAAAGTTAAGATCTCGATTATGTTTAAGTTGTACTTTATAAAAGTACTAACATAATAAATATTTTACATTGGAATTTTAGCTAACAACTATAGACTGAAAAAAATCTCTTATTTAAGTGGCCGCGGCAGCCTAGTGGTCAAGGTTCGGATTCATGGCTGGTCTGTTAGAAGTTCGAGCCTAATACCGCTGAAGACCCGCCATGCAGAGCGGGCCGATTCACGTTACGGATGTCGAGGCTCAAACATCCTCCCGTTGGTGTGGTGGGGAAGTTAGGAGAAAGGGGAGTGCCAGTTCAAGTGTCATCCTCGTTCCCTTGACCATGGTTCAAAATTACGAGATGCGTTGCCTGCAGTTTACAGTGCTACGTAAGGATAACCCTTTTTTCTTATTTGGGTACATTTGCATTTCGTCGGCGCAGGCGATAAAGTAGCCAAATTGATACAACTGACGTCAAACGGGTATATTCCGCTAGTAACTTTTTACGGGCACATTTTCAAACAAGTTGCCGAGTTTTCTAAGAAGTAAGGTTTTTTCCTTAATACGTCAAAAATGAACGAAAACCAATGAAAACTTGGGCTTAGCCTAGAACATATGGTGTGAATACTGTGTGTGTCCAGTACACAGATGAGATTTGCGCCAGCGAAATGGAAAAATACTCTTATTCATTCTATATTAGAGTCCTCATTTAAAAGTAGACTTTCTGATTACGATACTTATGTCTTTGTACCGTCGATCAATTTCGTTAAGGCTGTCTTCGGTTAATGTTAAAGAATAGAACCAGAATTTTGAACATTTTTTCAGATGTAAAAGAAATGAAACATTAATATGATATTCTGGCTTCACTATCCTTTAGATAGTAGAATTTCTTATCAGAATCCCCGTGTTTAACCGATTTTATTCATTTTTTCTGGTATAAAATGTGTTTTGCGTTTTTTCTCCTATACCGTAATGTTAAATGGGCTATGCCTTCACGTATTATAACAAAAAAAAAAGAAAGTATTCATGGAATATTTTGGCATTTTTAAGAACACTGCATTGTTAACAGAGGTATAAGTTATAATACTACAAATTTCCACAGAAATTGAGGCATTTTTCTGTCTGAAAATGTGCTTCGCGTTTAGTTCAAGCTCTCGTACTTTTACCGAAGACCGCCTTAAACCAAAAGACATCGCCAAATCCAATAATTTTTTCCTCAGATGCACGAAAATAAATTCCTGCGTATGTTCCTTCTATATTAGCCGGTCGTCAGATAAATTGGCGAAGACGAAGGTGAATTAAATGCGTTGTTAATAACACGTACACTTGAAATCAACGAAAGATCTAATAACATCTACAAACTCCGTAACTGCATTCAAAATCGGGACAAATATATGAGTCGTATACAGGTCACCACACAAATCCACATAAGTACAAATGTTACTCCGCAATTCTATTTCTTATTTCACCATTTTGTTAAACCACGTAGTCTCTCGGGCATTTATATGTATTAGATAGTATTTCTGGAAATACTCCACGGCTTTCCCTCCTATAGAAAACAGGTTCAAAAGTTTAATCACTTTTCCAATCAAATAAGAGAAGAAGAATACAGAGGAATTCACACAATTTTAATAAAATGCTATTAATTTTTAGAGAGCGCAGTCAAAATTATTACGTTTTAACACGCGTGGGAACGGTTTTCACTATTTGCTGCATATCGCGGGATCTGGTGACGTTTTACGATTCGAAGAAATTGGACAACGATATAATACATAAGAACCCAAAATACGCACCGTAAGGAAGAGTTCATCTGTTCACAGATAAATGAGCGAAACGTCTTTTATAAACAAACGATTTTAGTGCCATAAAGTTATTAAAAATAAAATTTGTCGGAATAGAAGAAATAGAAAAACCTTTGGGCTTTGTGTTCATACAGTTGCATTAGAGAAGCAATGAGTTGACAGCAGTGGATTTTAAAGATTTAATCAATTTCAAGAGATACGAAAGATGTTAAATTTGAAGTATGTCTCTAAGACAATTATGAGGTAGCGGCAGTTAAGTCGTCGCGACTGCAAACTCGAAGCTAGCGTTATTTCTGGCATGAATTCCAATCCTGTTGCCACTAATGATCATCAAGCAGAGGGCTGATACACGTTAAATTTACCAAGGTTCTAAGTCCTCAGTTTTGGGAACTAGGATGATAGCTTATATATCATTTTAGTCATTTGACCACGGTTCTGTGTTACGAGGTCTGTCGCAAATTGCCATAGTGTTGCTACTAAGAACGATGTTAATAAATTATCAGTGTTTATGAGAACCCCCGTATATCTCCTTTTCAATAGGTTTAAGACCTAATCCTTTATAATTATTCGCATTTTATTTCTACGTTGAGCACGTGAATGAAAATAATATATTTTTAAAAAAAATTCTTTATCAAATTCGGTTTGTATATTTATTAACATATATATTATATTTCTCTCTATTTTTAATTATTTCATATACCTTTAAATCTAATTCCCTGTGATTTAAAATTGAAAAATAATAATTTCGTAAAAATTTTTTTAGCACGTATTTGAATAATACAGAGAATGCAAAATGCAAGAGAATAAGAACTAAATCATTGCCAGAATAGAAGAAAAACTAAACTTTGCCATGCTTATATTATCCAGAAAAGCTCTCTATTCATTTTTGTTGCCAATTTCTCGGGAAAATAATTAAAACTCCCATACAAAATGCTTTATTTTATTATTAAATGGCATATTTTTATTAATTATTGTGACTTAAAAGTAAGAATTTATTTGCTGAAGGAGCTTTTTGAATATAAAACATAACTTTGTGTAAATAAATATATTTAAAATAAAAAGCCGTGGAAATAGTTATATGCTTAAAATACTAAGAAACTGAATCGCGCTAAAAAGCACCCTACTTGAATAGTTTTATGCCACAAGTCTCTCTTTGGATTACCGACTAATCTTATCTTAATAATGGATATTCCTAATCCTCACAGCAGGTAACTGATAGTCTATCTTAATAGCAGATATATTTCTTAATATTCTCTGTAGAACCGTCTTTACATATAGACTTTAAACCTCAGTTGTGGCTATAGTAATCAAGTGGTCATAGTTTCATGTTCGAGGCCACCGTCTTCGAGTCACGGATGGAGGCTAGTGGTCAAGGTACTGAAATCGTGGCCGGCATTTCATGAGTTCAAGCCTAGTACCGTTGAAGACCCACTGTACAGAGGAGGCAGATGTACAATAAATATGTCGTGGCTCAAAACGTCTTCCGGTCGACGTAGAAGATAGGATACAGGAGTGACAGCTCAGATATCGTCCTCGTCACTTGACCATGGTTCAAAATTCCGAGGTCCGTCGTCAAACGACCTCCAGTAACTGAATAGTGTGACGTTAATATTCACTCACTCGAGTCACGTATTCGAAAATTAATGCGTGCCATGCCGATTAAAGCGTGCCGAGTGGTTAAGGTCAAGATCTTGTAGTCAGCGTGTCATGAGTTAGAGCCTAGTGCCGCTGAAGACCCACCGAATAGAGGAGCTGATGGTTCAAAATTACGAAGTCCATCACTAAATAGCTTCGTGCAGCTGAACAGGGCGAATTTACTATTCACTATACACTCAAAACCTAGTGCCAGTGAAACCCAGGGGCGTTTTACGTTAAATCTGTCGAGACTAAGTTCTAGCCGTGGTAGTGCCATGAGTTTGAGTGGCCGTGTTAGCCGAGTGGTAGAGGTATCGGATCGTGGCTGGCTTTGTCCCGAGTTCGAGCCCAGTACCACTAAAGACTTACCGTGTAGGGCAGCGATGCACGCTAAATCTTTCGAGAGCTGAAACGTCCTCCTGTTGGTGTGGTGTGGTAGTTAGGAGAAGGGGTGCCAGCTCAGGTGTCGTCCACGTCACTTGACCATGGTTCAAGATTACGTGGTCTGTCGCCAAAAGCCTTCGTGTAGCTGAACAGTGCGACGTTAATATTCACTCACTCGCTCACCATGAGTTCGAGCTCTAGCGCCAATGAAAAGCAGCCGTGTAGAAATTGTAAAATCTCTCGAGGCTCAAAGTCCTCCCCTTAGCGAAGTGTGTCAACTCAAATCCGTCCTCATCACGTGACCAAAAGTTACGATTTTCTTCAAATTAAAAAAAATGGTTGGTTTAAAACTACTGGGTCCGTTGCCAATAGCCCTTGAGATGTACTATAGTGTGACGTTAATAAACACTCATCCCCGCAATCTTTGGAAATACTTCATCACGCGCGAATCCAACTGCATCTTAAGGAACTGGAAACCATATCTCATAGTTTAATTAAACATTTCCACAATCCTTGCTTATATCGTTAACCCGGACCTTCCAGTCCTCTAACCATTATTAATCATTGCAGGAGCAAATGGAAATAGAAGATCAAACTTACTCTTTCTTCGTCATTTAAGCGGCCATTTTTACCTTGCAGAGAAATCTCATCATTCATTTCCCTGAATAATTTTTTCTCTCGCTGAAGAATTATCTTTAGCTGGCAATGAGCCGATTTCCCTGATTAATGATTATCGGTCGCTTTATCCTACTTCCACTGAAGAGATCAGCTCACAACACACTTGAGAATCCCTCCCACCATAGACGACCCCCCTTTCGTCAATTCCTTTACCCGACCCTCCCACTCCGACGGAAGCGTTATTATGTCAGTGTGTAAAAACTGATCCATTCCGAAAGCACATGCGTGCTGATTAATGGAAGTGGCATTAGAGCTGTTCAAACATTCATTGCAATATTTTGCCACGCAGAAGAAACTCATTCGTCACTCTATAAATACGTATGAATGTTTCCTTTTAGGGAAAAATAAGGGATTTTTTTAGAGGTGGGAAACAGAAAGATATATTGCGATTGTAGAATAACAATTAGCATAATGTAGTTTGAAATAAGCCTTTTCTGTCTTAGTGATATTTATTGCTATTCTTTCTTTGTGTTCTTTTTTCCTAAAGCAAACAAAAATTATTCCGCAAAGAATGTTGCGAGAAACTTTTAAGAGCTTGGATATTTTGAGCTTTAATATATAAAACTGTTTAACAATGTAACTTTTTCTATAAATGGAATATCGGAGAATATTATCATCCCCCTTCACCTGAAAAGTCAGGCTTTGGACCACAAGCTGGATCTAACAAAAAATTGCAAAGCCATATGCATTTGGCTTCAGTCAGGCTTTGGGCCTCCTAGAATCCTGCCCCATCCCCACGATGTGAATGTTACATGGATGCACTCTGCATCACTGTTTTCTATGTCAGGATATGTGCATCATACGTTTTTTTATTAGAATCGCTTAGTACAAAAATCTAAAGCTTATTTGCTGGAACTTCATAGTTGAGTGTATGTTTATTAACGTGTCGCACTTAAGGCAACACGAGAGCATTTAAATTTCAGTCAAGTGAAAAGAACGATACCTCATCTAGTGCCCCCTTTCCAAATTGCCATATTACGCCATGGGAAGGACTTTGAGAATCGACAGATTTAACGTGCATCAGCCCCTCTATATGGTAGGTCTTCCTCGACCCTTAGGCTCGAACCAGGTCACAATTTCATAACAATAACCACTGGGCTTCCATGGTTATTAGCATTCATAAAAATAGTTACACATCTCGCAGTTACATTTTTTAAGAATCGTACAATTTACATGGAATTCTTCTGCAGGAATTTGTACCGTCAAGCAGTGGCGTAACGTACACCCCCGTAACACCCGCATTACGGCGAGGCCCAGGGATTCTAGGGGGCTCAAACCCTGGTTGACGCCAAGTACGTATTTGAGCTTTGGGCCCAAAACCTGACTTTGCAAGGGAGGGAGGCTAATAGTCTTCATTATGCCACTGCCATCAAGGAACTCTTCAGCATTAAAGACCGATATGCTATAACCGAAAACTGCCAGCATTTAGTTTTTAATGTTTAAAACGGTATTCCATTTTTACGCCTTATTTCAAGCAAATTCGATTTGATCTAATTTGACTTATGTGGAAAAAGCAAACACGAAGGCTATTAGTGACGCATCTGGTAAATTTAAACCTCTGTTAAGTAACAAGGACGACACCTGATAAGTGTGTCGTCTTCCTCTCCAAAACTCAAAATCCTGCCCCGTAAGGGCATGAACGGATTAATATTCACCAGCTCTCTAAACAGCGTGACCTTTACCGACACCAGGAATCGAACAAACGGTTCGACTAAAACATCGCTTACTAGCAAAATTATTCTGCTATCGAGGCTATTTTAAATATCAACGACATTTTTTTCTGCGAAATGAATTTTGAACGAAAGTTTAAAAATATGAAATGCCACTAATGACTCTAAGAAATAATTTAAATAATATCCCATAAGGTCTTTCAAGCAATTATCGATATCAGCCTCCCTACTGTTTACTGAAGCTAAATATTGCATTTCGAAGAAACCAATTTCATTGATATTGATTTAAATTCCATTTAAATATACCTTAGTAATCAACGTAAGATGCCCTCAATACTCAAGAAAAACAATAATAAACCACTTTCGTAATTGATCAATCAGTAAAACCAACAGATTAATAAGCAGAAGCTAGGTTATAAAAGCTCTGCTCTATAGTAGTTTGACCTATTGTTAAAGACCAATAAATATAGAGTCTAGTTTAAAAGGAAACGGTTGAGTGATCGGTTCTTAACAAGCACTCATAACTATATATTAAAGAACGGCTTATTAAGGATTCATCCAAGCGATTCCATTCTTTATTTCTTATGGAAGCAATAAAAAAGTTGAAACCTAGTTAATTTTGTTGTTGGAGATTTAAGAAGGAAATTTCTAGAATTGTTTTAGAAATGTGAGAAGAATTGAAAATTTCTTTTTTTAGTATGCAAAGAGGGTAGGAGAAATGCCTCAAGAATGAATGTGTTTCAAATTCCCTTCCATTCAAGCAATAGAATATTTTTCAAAAGTACCCATCGATGATTTCTGTTAGGATTATTTTTAGAATTTGGAAAAAGATTTACATATGTTGAATTAAAAAGAAATAAGGAAACGAGAAATAACTATTGCGGATATCCTCTTTCTGTTAGACTTTCATCTTTTTAAAAAAAATAAATGTTTGGGGGTAAGATTCAGAGGCCTAACGCAGAGTATTAGGGCCCTCTGTGAAGTCAGGTTTCGGGCTCCTAGCCGGATTTTACAAAAGATTGCAAAACATATAACCTTTGGGTCCTCTACAATCCTGAACCCCTCTTCGAGATGCGGGAGTTGCGGGGGTGTACGTTACGCTACTGGTAAGATTTCATTTTTAAGATGGCATACCACATGACCGTTAAGGCAATTAAGTATCGATTTACTACAGTACAAATTTGAACTGCGAGAATTTCATTTTAAAATGAAAATAGTTTACATTCTGTTTTATAAAGGTTCATGTACACTGCTGGACAATTGCTAAGGACGGATAACACTATCATCCATAGCAACCCCAAAATGAAAGGAAGCAAAATGTGGAAAATTAGAATAAGTGCGGGATATTAGTAAGAAGAAGTATGAGTATGCAAATTTTTTTTCACGTCTGTTCATCACGTGATAGCGTTCATAAGAGCTTTAAAGGTTTTGACGCGTGTGGACAGTTGTTGTTTCAAGTCAAAGTTTTACAGGAAAGATTTAATAGACGAACTTAAATTTTTTGGCATGTCTTCCCGACATCACATAGATGATTTTATACGTAGCCGAATTATTGGAAAGATCGAAGAAGGGCAAAAAATAACAGATGTTGCCAGGGAGTTCGACATCGCTCACAGCGTTGTTTCACGGCTGTGGAAGTCATTTAAAACTACTGGAATGTGTAGTAGACGGCTCGGGGGAGGTCGTGTTAGAAGTACGACGCCTGCAGAAGACAGATATATCGTCCTATCAGCAAAAAGGAACAGGCGCACCACAGCTCAGCAGGTGGCAAATCAGTTTCTTGATGCCTCAGGAAAGCAGATCTCCCTAAAAACTGTTACCAGACGTTTGAGGGGAGGAGGACTATACACACGCAGACCTGTTGTGTGTATCCCATTGACCAGACAGCACCGTACAGCCCGTTTGCAATGGTGTCGTGAGCATCACAATGGGACTGAACAGGACTGGGCATGCGTACTTTTCTCAGATGAGAGTAGGTTCAGTCTGTCATCGGATTGAGACGCCAACTGATCTGGCGCGAGTGTGGTACTGCTTATCGTCCAGAAAATATCCAGGAAAAGGACCGATATTCGACTTGCAGTATCATGGTGTGGGCCGGCATCATGATCAATGGCAGCACGCGCCTACATGTGGTTGCGAATGGGACTATGACGGGCCAACGATACATTGATGAAGTTCTACTTCCTCATGTTCGTCTTTTCCGTGGTGCTGTCGGTAATAAATTTGTTTTTATGGACGACAACGCAACATGTCATCGAACACTCGCTGTTCAGGATTGTCTAGACAGCGAGGGTATTCAACGTCTCGTATGGCCAGCGCGTTCTCCAGATCTAAACCACATTGTAAATGTGTGGGATGCTTTGGGGAGGCAAGTTGCTGGTCGAAACTATCCTCCGACAAACAAGAACACCCTCATCCGTGCACTCACAGAGGAATAGGATAAATTGCCTCAACAGCTGCTGGATAATGTTGTGCAAAGTATGGCACGACGTGTGGAATGTTGCATCACACTCCACGGTGGACATATCCCGTACTGATACCTTTCTTTAAGGTGCGTGCTTAATTTTAGATGCATTGTTCCATTTCTCCGTACGCAGATCAAATGAACATTTTTCTTTTCTTTCAGATGTTTCACAGCTTTTGTACTTTCCAGAACAATAAATATTCTTTATTCTAATGTCTGAACAGTGTGGCAACTATATTTTATCCTACTAGGCCTCATGTCTCGCTTAATATTATGCTATATAGAAATTTGTGATCCGTCCTTAGCAATTGTCCAGCAGTGTAGTATAGATGAATTTTTAAGATAAGGAGCTCCATATTTAGAAGGAGACATGAATTTGAGCCTTTACTCAGCTAATTAAGTAGTACGGGTCTCTATACATTAAATATAAATAAAAGCCAGACACATCAAAAACGTAATTATTAATTAAGATCAGTGGGCGTATTTTAGATTTTATTGGTTATTGCATACGAAGTAACACGAATCTTCTCTTCGGTGTGATGAGGAAGTTTTGAAAGTAAAGTGCCAGGTTAAATGCCCTTTTTGTCACGTGACCGTTGTTCAAAATTCAGGTTTCCATCTTCAGTAATATTCGTGTAGCCTCTGAAAGTTAAGTCAATAAAAAATCAACCAATCAATCGAAGCACGGCCATGTGACGAGAATAACAACGAAACTGGCACCCCCTCTCTAAACTACCACATCACGTAAACGGGAGGTCTTTGAGACATGAAAGATTAAACATACATCAGCTTTCTTAAACGGAGGATCTTTAGTGAGTGAGTGATTATTAACGTCGCACTATTCAGCTACTCGAAAGCTATTGGCGTCGGGTCTCGTGATTTTGAACCATGGTTAAGTGACGGCGACGACCTCGTCACTTGAGCCTGACCTGGCACATCATCTCCTTACTTCCACATCACACCAACAGGACGGATATTTAGTGACACTAGGGCTTTAACTCATGCGAAACTGGGCATGAACTCATCACCATGACCATTAGGCTTCCGCAGCGACGAAGCAACACAAGGATTTGTGGCAACGAGCCTTCTTGTACTAGGCTCGAGTCCTGATGCCACTGAAGACCTTTCTTTTAGAGGGATGATGCACATTAAGTTAGTCATGGATGGAAATCCTCAATTTAGTGTAGTATGGAAGTTAGGAGAGAAAGTGCTAGCTTGGGTGTCGTCTTCATCATTTGACCGTTGTACAAAATGACGACATCCATCACCAATAGTTCTCATGTTGCCTTAGAATGTAACGTCAATATACCCTCTATACTTTGCAAATCATCTAATAGCTCAGATTAAAGTTCCTTTATTGGTATAGTGTATATAGTGAGTACGATGCCAAATGACTAAAATTCAATGCTATGTTTAGTGGACCTTTGAATCAAACAGAGAAGAAAGGTTATGATAACCGAATGCTCGTTATCATGACCTCGTAGGGGCCGCGGTAGCCTAGTGGTCAAGGTATCAGATCGTGGCTTACGTGTCATGAATTCAAGCCCAGTACCACTAAACATGCCATGTGTAGGGCAGCTATGCACGTTAAATATGTCGAGAGCTAAAACGTCCTCCCGTTGGTATGTTGTGGTAATTAGGAGAGGGGGTGCCAGCTCAGGAGTTTTGTCCTCGTCACTTGACCGTAGTTCAAAATTACGAGGTTCGTCGCCACTGTATTTGAACAGTGCGATGTTAAAATTCACTCATTTACAATCGTGACCTCGTAGCCGACAATGTTTTACTCAAGTAGCATGTTCGAATCTGGATTCCACGAAAACTAACCTATTACATGGCTATTACTCGCTTAACTTACTAAGGCTAAAAATCCTCAAGTTAAAGTGCGTGAATGTGGAGTGGAAAATTTAGGTTTGGGCGTCATTGGATTGATTGTTTGAATATTAATGTCGCACTGTTTTAGCTACACGATTGCTTTCGGCGACGGACCACGTAATTTTGAACCATGGTCAAGTGACGTGGACGACACCTGAGCTGGCACCCCCCTCTCCTAACTACCACACCACACCAACGGGAGGACGTTTCAGCTCAGGACAGATTTAGCATGCATCGCTGCCCTACACGGCGGGTCTTTAGTGGTACTGGGCTCGAACTCGTGACAAGGCAAGCCACGATCCGATACCTATACCACTAGGCTACCGCGGCCACTGGGCGTCATTGGAGATGGAATCAAAGTTGTCTGTGTTTAATAATTTAAATCAATCACAAAAAGCGGAAGAATTCGATTAAATAAATAAACCAAAATATGCTTAGATTAATCTTCTTTTTATTGATACCGTCGTTTTATTAAATTGAAGAATAAGAAATAATTTACTAACACATGAACATAAAATATGCCGCATGCTCTGAACCTAAAATATAATATAAAATATAAACGTAAATCAGCTCAAAAAAGACTTTTTTTTCTGTTAGTAAGACTACATAAACTCATATTTATAGATCGCATTTATATTTTTGCAAAAGAAGTGAATATAATTCAGATAAATGAAAAGGAGTAAAAAAAGTGTCTGGAAGTGTACAAGTAAAATATGGATTTCCATTTTGGGACCATATTCGAGCTTTCACGAATAAAAAACAAAACTAATTTATATAACTATAAATATGACAATGGGGAATAAAGAAAAGTGCGACTAGGATTATTTCAATGAATTATTGACTACTCAGAAATAAGTCAAGCAAAAGTTATTCCATGTATAGTGGTAGAAAGTATTTTCTTTGCTATCCAATAATATAATTTCACAAATTTTTCATACATTATAAGAATCAAATCCTTTTAGATAACAGTAATTATTAAAACTCGGCTACATTATAGAAAGCTTTATTATACGTTGGTTTAAACAACAAAATTTTGCTTCCTGAGGATAAAACTTCATTACAGTATTATTTTTTTCTGAAAAAGCCTTAAAAAATAAACGGCTGTTATTAAAACGATATTATACGAGGGTTGGGCAAAAGTCATGGTAACTATTTTTTTTTCTTGAAGATACCAGTCCGGTTGGAAAATGTGACATGCAGACAAAAGGACAAGGTGTTAGCTAAATGTGTGGACAATAAATAGCTTTGAAATATTGTAACACACTAAATTATTACACTAGTATACAGTGCAATATGGCCTCCACTGTATAAAAGAAAGACAACAAAGTACACTTGAAGTTGACATGACAAACCTGGGTCTAAAGACCCTCAATGTAGTAACCTGCTACTGTTACCACACGCGTCCAACGATGTGGAAGCGCTGAAAACCATTAGCCTCAAAATTTGCCGCATCATGTGTGAATCGGGTCACCTGTGGAACACAGTATTAGCAATGTCCTCTCGTGTAGCAAACCGTCTTCCACGTGTTGGTTCCTTAACTTGGAAATGATATCAAAGTCACAGGGCGAATTTTTCCCTTGGAAAATGGCTATTTTGCTGTAAGCGCGCTGCTCAACACGGGTTACTTCCATCTCACACGACACTCACCAACTGACTGATTTCACAGCCCTTGCTACTCTACTACCAGCTATCACAGATCCATCTATTGTTCTGCATACACACAATGCCTGCAGAACTGCCACTCGTCACATATAGGATTGTGATCCGTCACATACGTACAAGGAAAAAAATAGTTACCATTACTTATGCCCCAACCCTCGTATTTAGAAAGAGTGTGTTGGTTATAACATCGCACTACTAAGTAACACGAGGGTTTTTCGTGACGGGTAATTTAGAACCATGGTTAAATGATGAGGATGGCCCCAAAGCTGGCACCCCGTCTCCTTATTTTCACACCAAGCCAACGACAAAACTTTGAGTCCCGACACGCTTAACGACATCAGCCTCTCTACACCAGAGTAGGTCTCCATATATATGCTGCCGCGAGTGAGTATTAACGTCACCCTTTTCAGCTACTCGAAGGCTTTTGGCGACGTATCTCGTATCATGGCCGAGTGACAAAGACGATATCTGACCTCGCACCCCACTCTTCTAGCTTCCACACCACATCAAAGGAAGGATGTTTGAGCCTCGACAAATTTGACTCATCTACACGGCGGGTCTTCAGCGGTTCTTGGCTTTTACTCATGACACGACAGCCACGAGTCCGTTATATTGACCACCAGACTGCAGCGGCCACATATATACTGATGCAGTCAGTGTTTAAAAGTCAATACATTCTGATATATACTTAGATTTATACTAGGGAAATATACCTAAATTTATACTTTTTTAACTTTTGGAATATACTTAAACTTTTGAACTATAGTTAGGTTTGAATGGTTTAAATTACAATTGTACCAATGGTAACACTCAACTATACATACTGTGAGTGAGTGAATATTAATGTTGCAATGTTCAGCTACATGAGGGCTTTTGGCGACGGACCACGTATTTTTGAGCCATGGTCAAGTGATGTGGACGACACCTGAGCTGGCTCTCCCTCCCCTAACTACCACACCAACGGAAGGATGTTTGAGCCCTCGACAGATTTAACGTGCATCTCTCCTCTGCAAGGCGGGTCTTTAGTGGTACTGGGCTCGAACTCATGACATGCTTGCCATAATCCGATACCTTAACCACTGGGCTACCGTAGACCTCATGTGAGTGAGAAATAATTATACTAGCGTCGCATTTTTAGCTGCACGACAGCTTTTGGCAACGGATCTGGTAACTGTGCAACATAGCTAAGTGATAAAGACGCCACCACGCTAACGGGAGGACAGTAGCCTCGAAAGATTTAACGTGTGCATCAGCACTTCTACACTGCGGATCTTCGGTGGTAGTAGGACTTGAACTCATAACCAATAGGCGATATACATGTGCACATTTTATTTCAAAGTGAAGCTGTTTAAGCATGTGAAAAAGATAATTTTTATGATAAATTATTCGATAGTTAATTTTATATTATTTTGATGTCTTAAAAATTGTGATAATTGTACTTTTCTTTGAAGTTTTGTTTAAATTATAATTGATTAAAATAATACTGAACTACACATACTACCTAAGTTGTAAAATAGATCATTTTTAAACTGAAGCTATTAAACTGAACAAAATAAATTGGAACCCATGATCGAACAAAATATTGCTTTATGAAAACGCCCAGAATCATCCCCATCTTTACTAAAACTATTTTTAAATGGATTTATATTGAAAAATATTTAATTTTTGCATTGATGTAAAGATTCATCAAGTTAAATCATAATTAATAAAAACGATTAGTAGAAAAAGCATGTTTAAAATCCTTTTATTCGAAATTGCCAAATTCTTCGGAATGCATGAAACAAAAAGATATTTCTACGCAGTTTTAATCTTCTCGATTAACAAATTATTCTACCAATTAAAATAAAATTGTAAAAAAGCAGAAAAACAGCAAATGTAATTAATTTGAGAACACTTTTAATTTCGGGAATATTATATCAGAAATGATCGACTTGCACAACAGTATAAATTTACAAGCTAATAATAAGATCGTGTGAATCATCTCTTACATTTTTTTAATATTTAAAAAAATAATAGCATCACAATTTTATTTTTATTACTTTAACGTTTGGTTAATAAGCTCCAAAGATAATAAAAAGAAAACATTAATTGGATTAACTTTCAAAAAGAATCAAGTACGTATATTTTCAACAGTAATTATAAAAAAGTTAATATATTGGGAAACACGACATGCCTTCTTAATTTTACGATATTTTCCCATTATCGAAAAGCATTAACTAGGAATTATATTTTTTTATCATTGATAATTTATAATTAATAAATTTCTTGTTTGCTGATCGATTAAAAGTCCGATATAATTGCAAAGTCAAAAACATCTGTTTCGAAAAAATATTATTTCTCCAGACACAAACAACGATTTCTCAGACGCAAATAACTTTTTTTTAAAAAAGTGAAGTAGATTATAATTCGTTTTTCTACCAAACTTCGAAAAACAATCTAATAATTCTAATTTTATACAAAAGTTGTTTTTAAAAAAAAAACATTTTTTAAATTATTATATTTTGTTCAATGTTTTTCTCCTCTGAATTATTCATTGCCTCTTATAATTTGATATTCCTTAGATTTGCAGTTGATTCGTGACAATTTTAGAATAACAACAAAACAAAAAAAAAGGATGAACATTGTTAGAATTTCCGAAACATATGTTCTTGTTCAATTTGCATTAAAAACAAACAAATATCAACAATTTTTTTAAAAAATAATGATGTTTAGAAATACGTTAAAAAAATATCGTTTGGCCGTAATTGTAGAAAATATTTTAAAGCGTAATATGTGTTTGAGTTATTTATTCATAGAAAAATAATAAAAACTCTTTTTGAACGAATTAAAACAATTAACCCATTCTTGAAGTAGAAAAAATAAAAGTAAAAGTAAGAATTCTAAAATAATGAGGCCTAGCTTAATTGAATATGATTTTCATATGGATAACAACTCTTTTTAGAAGTATGTGCAACAAAATATCATTTTCAAATTGCAACTTCTGAAATTATTTCAATTTCTCTCTCTCTCTCTATCTCTTAAAGAAAAATATATTTCAAAATAAATCTCTTAAATGTTTCATCATTCGACGGATTCACAATAGGAGTGAATTTCTTAAAAGATTGTCTTATATTTAATACAATAAAATATAATGTGAAAAAAATAACTCTTTGTCAATATACACTATTTGCATTGAGACAATCGCTTAAAATTCACAAGACAAGCTACGATCAATGGAAACAGAGAATTTGCATTACCATGATGCACACAAACACGTGTCTTCGAAAAAATTGATCTTCCTATAAATGTGTACCATTCAACACTTTTCCATTTTCTGAAATTTGTTTAGTTTGATTCTTTTTTTCATCATCAATTTCTTCCATAAAAAGTATTTAAATTTTTAATACATTGTATGTGTTGAAAACACAAAACCACACACACACATTATTTATTAATGTACGGTGCGTGACTACTATAGCTTTGTTACATTATCATTTTTATGGCACATTATCGCGGAGATATTTTAGTAGACTTTACTTCTTTTCAAACATATTTTTAATTGTTACCTTAATTCATTCTACCAAAAAAATTTAACTCATAATACTCTTGTAATATGTTATTAATAGGAATTTCCTACTTTCTTATTAATTTCTGTTATCTATAGATCTGGAATTTACGAAATCACGTAAATTTCAATAACGCATTACACGTTTTGATGATATATTCAAACCTTTAAACATTATGCCTGATCATGGTTAAAAATTACATATTCAAAAATTATTGTGATTTTATAAAATGCTAGTATTGGTCGGTAAAATAAACTTCGAAAAAACATAGGAGACATATATTATAAAAACCTTTTAAGATTTTGTAGTAAATGTGATAAAATTCTGTATATCATGTTTTTGTATATTCTTTATAAACATAATAACTTATAAGTGCTTAGAATTTTAAAAAAGAATGTTTTGTGTATTTTCAATCTTTTGATAATCAAAATAAAATAATTCATAAATCTACAAAAATAAAATTTGAAAAGAATATAATTAACTATGTAAAATCTATAATTAAAAATTTCAAATTTTAAATGTGTGTGTGTTCTATTTTTATTTTAAAAAAATTAATCTTTATTCTGCTTGAGACATATTAAGAAAATCAATTGTTAAATGTTTGTAATACTTTCATTATTTGTTTTTGCATATTTTTAATAACATGATTTCAACGAAATCAATCAGGATTTAAATAAGAAAGAGTTTTAAGCAATTTTTAAAGCATAATGTCAGATTGGAACTCCAAACACTTTCTTAGAACTCAAGTATAATTTCATTTATATATATATTTTGTCTTTACAAGAAATTTAGAATATATTTATTTACTTTAAAATACAGTTATTTAAATGTGTGATTCTAACCTGCGTACTATACTCTTTCGTAATGCTCTTTCATTATTCTTAAATATGTAGAAATTTAATCTTTTAACAGAGGATCATTTTCGTAAGAATCCTTATAATTTACATTACAAAATTATATATATATAAAAATTTTTTACTCTGGTTTAAAGAAAAATGTTTCTTTAGTGAAACTTTAAAAACTTGGCAAATCCATTTTTAAACAGTTTTTTCCTGATTTTTCCCCTTGTTTCCATAATTTTATTTCAAAATAGTAACCAAGGAGGGGAAAAAAATTGACAACTTACCCATATTCTCTTCGAACACTAAGACAGATGTAACGGAATCTTCTCTTTCAGAACGCAAGAACTGTTCTTAGAAAAATATATTTCAAAAGCAAACAAGTCTCCAAGTGTCTCTTTACAAAAACTGAGAATGACTCAATCACATCTAAATCCCGAACATGTCACTTTCATCAAAATTTCGACCTCTAAAAAGAACGTGCAAACAAACTTCTAAGATAGAGAGAAATCTTCACAGCTGACCAGATCAACAACTATCATTCCGCCGCATCTCCTGCAAGCGGCAGACGACTTTTTCCCTTGATCGTCTGTTCGGAATGGAATGAACCTCCCCAATGCCCTTACACTTCCTTTTGCTCTGAAGATCGTTTGAGAACTGAACGAACAGCTGCCATTGCGAACCAACATTCCATGCTCACTCTCTCTTAGCTCTAAGCGGGGCTGATTGTTCGATCGGTTGATAATAGATGGCGCTGCCGATCACGGTAGATGGCAGTAGCAACCGTATCGACAATTCAGAATTTTTCTGTCGTGAGATCTATTAAAAAAGAAGACGGATTTGATGGAGGATATATATTTCGAGGATTTATATTTTTTATTCTTAAACTGTCGCGATTCTGGATAGCGAATTATTATGGTTTTTCTTTTACATTAATATTGCTCTGTTAAACAACTTCAACCGTACTTAAGTTGATTAAAATCGTGTTATATTTGCTTTGTATTGTTTTAAAAATGTTTTTAGTAATTACATTTGTTCTGGTATTTGTGAAAAAAAATGGATTGGATATGAAGTTATCACACCTCTGGGAATTAATCATACAATAAGATGAAATATTATTATTACTTCTTTTTATAAAAGAAATTATCTGCAATAAAATTTACGTTCAGAGTTTTAGAAAAAGGAGAAAATGAATTAGCTGATTAGTTTTGGGATTGTCAGCTTCAATTATTTTTGATTTTATCATGTTCTCATCACAATAAAATTATAATTTTTATTGCATTTTAAATTACCATTTTTCCAAAAGGATAATGGTAATTTAAATTAAGAATTATATGTGAGAAATAGTACCTAATTTTTTTAATAGCATTTAATGTTTGAAAAAAAGCCATTCCACTTCAATTTTTTAAAAAGTTGCATAAATATAATAGGATTTTGGTATACATAATTAAAGTTGCGATGCTTATAATTATTTAATTTTTGAGTATTTTTCCTTAGATTTTTGGGAAGGAAAGGTATTGAATATGAAATTCCATTATGGATAAGTAAAATTATTCTGTCATCAAATTTATAACATTTTATCCTTTCTAATTATAATTTATGAGTATGGGGTTCTATATATATTGTGCGTTTAAAAATAATATTATAATATGTATTTCCCTCTAGAACGTTTGTCGTAACGTTTTGGAATGTTATTATACACATAAATTTGGAACTTGATCCTGCCTAAGTCTATGTTCTAGTACTTTTGAAAAAAATTGATCAGACATGACATTGTCACATCTCTGAGAATTAATCATAATATAATATTAAATATTTAAACTTTTTTTTTTGAAATAGAAAATAGCAGCTTCTTATAATTTTTAAGGGGAAAAAAAGGAGCTGTGAGCTGAATTTTTTCCATATAAAATTTCTACTACATTTTCCTTTGTATTAATGCTATAATGTAAATTATTTTAAATTGGAACTATTATTTTTTTAACACAGTAAATATGAATGATCGTTAACTAAAGATGTTTTTTGACTATTTTTATCGTGAAAATACCTTTCTTTTAAGTATAATAACCAAGTTCTTACACAGAAACAATGGCTATTTTTATCAATTTTAATTAATGACATACATGTTTTTCATTTTATTATACCCTTAATTATTAGTATTAAGGGTATGATAAAAGTTTTAAATTTACTACTAGATGTAATATTTTAAAAGGTAAAAAGATATTTATATAAAGCCATATTGTGCTTCTTTCTTTCAAAAAGTGCATTATAAGGAGAAATGGTGCAAATGGAATTGCTATAAAATGGGTTAAAACTATAGATATATGTGGCTCTTGTAAAAATACTTTAATATATGGGTAGCGCGTGTTCTTTAGAAATTTCAATTGCTAGAAAAGTTTAATCGCTTCCATAAAAGGCTTCTGCACGTAACATTTTGTAGCGAGCACAGAACTAGATTCCACCTAAAACAGTTAATTAAAATAAGTACCTTTTGCATTCTTTTGAAACTAGACTTTGAAATACTGGCATAGAATCTTCTTAATACTGTAAACTGGTTACAAACTTTTACCACCAATAATCCATTAATTTTATTATATGTGTTTATAGGAATATATTTATACACATATTTAGATAAAGAGAGAAAATTTTAACTATATTATGGGCCTATATAATGGAAAATCAACATATTAAAACTTCTATTCATTGTATTTCGCTCAATATTGTAAAAAAGGAAGGGGTTAAATAGCCTTAAACACCCTTTTTTCAAGTTTAAAAGCTATCGGTATTATTTATAATACTGCGACACCCAAATTTTTAGGTTTCCAAAATTATCAATGATATTTTTTTTATCTTGAATATTCAAGCCATTTTAGTCTCAAGTAGAATTTTAAAAAAATTCTATATTTTATTTTTCATATACATTCACATGTGTATAGAAATATTTTAGATTGATAGATGTACATTCATTTTTTAATTAACTCGCACGTTGAAGTAGCTCGATATGGACTGTTGACGACGCACGTCCTTCATAATTTTATTCCTGTTTAAAATGACAAGGCTGATATCTGGTGATCCACTCTTCCAACTTCTACGATGCCCAAGCCCCTATATACGGCGTGAATCCAGTTGCACACACACACATATATATATTTGAATACATGTGTGTGTTTGTATATGTATGTATTTATGTTCAGATTTTTGAATGCAACAAATTAATTATATCAAAGCCTTTTTGCTCGGTAGCTTTGAATTTTTTTTATACATCACTGGATTTGGCTTTAACTGGTTAGTTTTTCACTGATTTGTACATTGATTATCCATATTTAAATACATTTTATAGTGATGTACATCTAATGGATTCAGATGATATATCCAATGCATTTTTTTTAGATTTCGCTCAGTACTTTTAACAATAGGAATTTATTGGCTAGCCAATAAATTCGTATTAACCCTGCAAAGCCTGCTTAGTTTGTTGGTGTTTTAGGATTTATGTGGTATTACGGGGTTTTATTTGTCGTGCGGTAGTACATTAAGAAAAATTGCATCTACAAATAAACGTGTAATGACTAATACATTTATTGCGTTCAAAGTACTATTGATTATGCGTATGAGTACAAAAAAATCACCTTAATTCTTTATCTACCGCATTATGATTTACTGCAGCTTTTTTCACGCAATATTTTTTTTTGAATCATTACATTTAAAATTAAGGCATATACATAAACAAAAAATACTCAACTGTGGGAAATTTAATTAGTTAGAGTTAATTAATTAATTATAAATATTGAACTGTAAAATTAATTATAAACACTGTTTTTTTAAAATAAATAAGTCAAATCATTTTCTAAGATCTTCATCAACATAGAAAAAAATATGACATTTAACCTTTTGATATCAACTATTTCTTCGGAACAAAAATGACTATCTTCGCAATCCGCTGAAAATGCAATTTCTGCTATACAATTATTCGCCTTTTCCACCAAATTACTCATCATAGAACCCTTGCTGCCAAATATCTTGAAAGAGTGGATTTTAAAGAATATCCCTGCTAAGTATCGTCAGAGCATTCGTAAGAATGGTTATTTTATGTAAGTTTAAAGTGAGTGATACGTATAAGTACCGTCGGTAGATAAAGGATTAAAGTAAATGTTAAGATTTTAATGTAAAATAGTTGTGATTTGAAATGTAGTATATTCAGTTGCTGTTCCACTGGTGAATGTTCTTTAACACACAATATGATAAATATTAAAGGAAAAATATTTTCCATTAACCTCACCTACGTGAATTTAGTAACTACTGAGATGCAATTTTAGAATGTAAAATAAATGCAGCACCAATAACACTGGATTAACAACTCGTTCTCCGAATCCCTACACCTCTTCACGCGAGTATTTGAAATCCAGCTCTTTTAACTAGCAGCTAGTATCATTAGACAATAGATCTTCAATGAAATCTACACTGAAGCCCTAAACAGTACCCGTACACAGTTAGTCTCAAGCTCATGAATCTCAATAGATCACTACAAACCTAAAAATATAAAAAGGAGGTATTTTATAGTATTACTATGCATTTGTTTGTGAATATTTTAATCACTATTGTGAAGAACTTCACATTACTAGTGCTGACAGAAGTGAGTGCATTACTCTTCTCACATTTATCCCTCTCACGCAGCATTATTTATTAATTAGTAGTAGTCCATCACAGGTGTGGCAAGGGAAGTGAATTTTTAAAGTACGTCCTATTATCGTACATGTGATGAATGATCGCTTCAGCAACCACTCATCTTCCAAATATAAGCTGAAGTAAATTACGTAAAATATGCAAAGATGAGACACCATGTAACAAAATTGTCTTTTGTGTTTGGCACCCATCATCTATCAACGTATAGATTTTTTTAATGTTAAGGGTTAGACTAATTTTCAGAATATGTTAATGGAAGGTAGTAACTATAAAACAAGTTGAAATATAATAATTTTTCCATCTTTTCATCAATTTAATAGCAGAATATATATCGTATAATCCACCGTATGTATGATACGCACTTTTACCGCAAAAAAATATAATCAAAATTAACGGTTTCGCGTGATATGCCGGATATCAAAAGGATAGTTTTAAGAATAAAAGAATTATGTGAGCTCTCTCTCTCTTATAAAAAAATTAGATTTCTACATATATCTAAATATTGTTGAGTAAAAACTGTTGTGTTGTTGTTCCTGCCGTATAGGACAAAGTGCACAAGCAAAATGATGATAAAAATTAGATAGGGCCAAAGGCGTTAATCACTGCCTTGACAATGTCCTCGGGCTTGTCTGTGTATAATGTGCCCAGTCAATGCCATTTTTGAAAAGGACACGAGTAATGTAAGGCAGGTAAAAAAGTTTTCCCCGGGTAGTGCTTACCTGCACATATGTTCTTGATCCGCCAGGCAATATCTTCATTTTTTTGAAGCAATGCTTCTCAAAATTTCAATATTCGCGACCCAATATTCAATCATAATTTTCATCTCATCCCCCTTCATGCAACAACAATGTATTGATTTCAATAATACTATTCTTTGACACTAAAGCTACAATACAACTTTAACCTTTTAAGTGACACAGGCGTATATAAACGTCTCACTCAGCCAAAGCATTAATTTCATGACGTATATTTACGTCTTTCCGAAGTACGATCTTTTCTGTGCAATGTTATCCATCGTATTATTCCGAAGCCTACGGAATGCAATAAAAGGATGTTGACAGTGTTTGCGAAGTATTTACTTATTTCAGAGGATTTGCTCCCCTCCCCCCCAAAAAAAACACATCACATTCGCACCCTTACGTGGAAAATGGTGGCAATGGAGTGAATCACGTAACTTTTAATCGGCAATTAAGGGATTAATTGTAAACCTTACAAATTATCAAGACAGTGGGGTCACTGGTAATTAACAAACTTGTTGTTAATTCAGTATTGTTGAACTAATTATAAAATACGTTGTACAGTACTGATACATTTATAAGTGCATTACATCAATGCGAAAGTGTATTTTTTTTCTTGTTGTGTCAGAATGTATTTTGTTTGTTTACTTTCAGTAAATTATTAATTTTTTTAAAAATAATCTTTTGTTTTTCACTTTTCGATATGACTTTCGATATATTCCCAAGGGAGAGGGCACCCAACAGTTTCAGAAACATTGCTTTTAAGTGATTTATTCTTAGTCTGGTTATGCTCATCGTTTTCTTACGGTTGTAGTTTAATTCTTGAAGTGAATATTTTTTTTCCGAGGGTATGCTTAGAGTTTCTGTTTTGCGATCAAAAACTACAGCAGAGAGAGGTGCAAGTTCTATTATTCTGACTTCTTTGACAAGAGAGTCAGCCAACTCGTTCCCCTCGATATCAACGTGGACCAAGATCCAATGAAGGGTACGGGATTTTTTCATTACCGCAATCGAGAGCAGAAGGGAGTTGAGGTCTTGGATGAGCCTTGTTTTTCTTTCCAGATTGGCTTCGAGAGTGGTTGTGCAACTGCTGTGTATTTAAAAGAAAGGACCTACCTTATTAACTTTTGTTACAGGATAACATGAACATTTCGGCATATTTGTATTCCCTCATATCTTTAGGAGTATTAATGAATTTTATTTCATCTGTTACTCTGAGCCATTAGCAAATAATGATCTTTCGTTCAATCTAATGTGTTAGATATACAACTTTTTTAGATGATGTTTAAATTATGTCAGGTTTTATTTCATTTCGTGTTTTATTATCCTCTCACACACTATATAGGTAAAAGCATTGTACACGTTCGTACAATGTATTATCCTTACAATGTATTACACGTATTATCCTTCGTAAAAAAGGGGTGCGCGTTATACGGTGAATATACCTAAAAATTAAACAAATTCAGTTCTAATGCATTCGTAGGCGATATACGCCAAAATATGCGGTATTTAGTTAAGAAATATATTGCAATATCTTCTTATATATATTTATGCCAACTGCATCCCTTAAATTGTTCCAACATACCTTTTTATATTCAACTAATAATGGTTACAGTTAACACCAAAGAACCTTTGATGGAATCGTTTATTTTTGTTTTAAGAAATATAATAATTAGTCAAAATTAAGTTTATTTATCAAATTATTAAAGGATGGAAATTAAATTATTGTTTACCATTTCAATTTAAAAAATAATCTCGTTTTCATATAATCTTTGTCATATACATAGTGGTCAAGGTATCGGATCGTGACTGGTCTTGTCACGAGTTCGAGCCCACTACCACTAAAGGCCCGCACGTTAAATCTGTCGAGAGATCAAGCGTCCTCCCGTTGGTAGTTAGAAGAGGACATGCCAGCTCAGGTGTCACCCACGTCACTTGATCATGGTTCAAAATTACGTGGCCCGTTGCCAAAAGCCCTTGTGTAGCTAAACAGTGCGACGTTAATATTCACTCACTCTTGTCATATACATAATAACGTCTTAAGGCTTCTTGTAGCCTTGGGCACTTTGCAAAAGCACATCCCTCCTGCAATGCTTTTAAGTAGACAGTGCATGTCATACATTCCTTGTCAAATTCTCGTCCGTACAGTAATTCGCAACAAATATATAAGCGTAACTCAAAATCTCGCAAACTTAGGCACAAACCGAGTCGTTAAGGTATCCGACTGTGTTCGTAACCGGGATTTTAAAAAAGTACATAAATGGATAATTTTCATGATATTTAGTGTCACTCAGATTAGAATACATGCATAAAATTGTTTTAAGAACATTTTGATAAAAAAAAATTATTTAAATATAATATTTTGACAAAAAATTAACATAGAATAATCTTTTTACCAAATGTTCTCCTTTTGTGAAAAATGCTTCGATTAGAATAATATTTTGCCTGTATATAGCTCAGACCTCTCTACAGAGGCTCAATTAGAATTTGTGAAAAATCCACATTACTTTCAGACTTACCACCTATTGAAATAATTATTGCCGTTTTTTTTCTTAAAATTGCTCCCCTCTGTAGTCGTAAAATATGAATAAATCCACTTCTAAGTTATATATTTACAAAATTCTAGTTGAGCTTCTGTACAGAGATCTGAGCTATATACAGGCAAAATATTATTATAATAGAAGCATTTTTCACAAAAGGAGAACTTTTGGAAAAAAGATTATTCTAAGTTAATTTTTTGCCAAAATATTGTATTTAAATAAAGAATGTTTTGTCAAAATGTCCTTAAAACAATTTTATGTATATATTCTAATCTAAGTGACACTAAATATCATGAAAATTATCGATATATGCACTTTGTAAAATCACGGTTCCGAGCGTAGTTGGATATCTTAAACTGTCACTTTTCAAATTAAATGATGAGGGTACATGTAATAGGCTTAGGCCGAGACACGGATGACGGACATGAAATAATAATGAAATATTGCTACCGTTTGGAATATACAGTAAAATACGTTTAACGTGAAAATGCATAAGACGAAATATCGAAAAGCTGGAAATAATGTACAACGGTTGCAATAAGCTACTATGTATTTTTATGCATTGTTTCTTTCTTAATACGAAAAGATTTCCCTTTTGGGAATGAACAAAATACGGAAAACACCAGCCGGATTGGGCTATTATATTGTATAAGAGGAAGAATTCAGTGCTGTAGATGATGATAATGTGTGTACATACCTAATTATGGCAGACAAAGACATTTCGAAGTTTGTTCAAAGTTGAAAAGTTATTATTGATGCAGATTCGGACTGTGAAAATGAAATGAATAATGCAGCTCCACACACACAACATCATTCCAAAATGAGGAACGTCATGAAAAGTATGCGCAGTTATTTAGACGTACATTCTAGCGGGGAAACGGATAACAAAATGGACGATACCAAATAGAGCGTTGATAATTTGATGCTTAAAAAACAATGCAAAGGAAAAAACCAGATTATTTTCCAAAACTCAATTAATGTTTTGGTTTTCAAAAAATTTGAAAATTTTGTATTCAATTTCTTTTAGTTCTTATGAACGATTTTGTTTCATTGATTTTCATTAAATATATACATGTATACATATCTATGTAAATAAAATAAACTGTAATAAACTTAATTTTGTTGATGTATGATTTTTTTTGCACTATCCATTAACACGAAATTCTTTTCACACGAAATAATATTTCAGTCTCTTTAGTTTGGTGTGAAGCAATTTTCACCGTAGTTTAAAATTGCTAGTTTTTTTTTGGAGAATATGCCCTAGAATAAAATTTGAAAATTGAAACTATTCTGTGTGATCACACAGGATCTTATTGAAGCCGAGTATAAAATGAGAAGAGGCTACGCTGCTTCCCCCCTGCCCCGACGCTCATGCACTGGCCCAGTTGGCCCATGCTTTAAGGTAACACTTAGCTCACTTAGTTTTTACCATATTTGTCATTTATATAATTAGCTTAAACTTTACGCAATTAATTTCGATATTGTTGCGTCTTTTTTTTTTAATTTCGTTACTTCATTACATTTTAAATGCATTAAATTATAAAACAATATTTGTTTTCACCATTAGGATTAAATAATAGGTCATTTTTATATTATTTTCAAGAAAAAAAATCTGTTATCTTTATCATGCGAAGACTGACAAACAAAAGAACACTTTATAGTTTTCGTTTTACACACTAAGATACTCATTAATATTGTATAAATTTAACCAAAACCAAACGAAAGTTCATATTCAGACATACGCTAAATATACACAGTAATGTCTAGAATATACATATATTTAGCTAATATAATAAGTGGGAATAAATTCACGCACGTACGCCGTAATTCGAATACGTGGAAAAATTCGATTTCCCAAGAACAACTTAACATGTGCATTAAGCAATAATCCGTATAACAAACATATTCTTGCGTGAAATTATATTATTCTATGCTATATGCATTAAAATTAACGGAAACCTTATCTAAGTTTAAAAATCGAAAAAACTTCTTATTCTATACGAATTTGTTTTAAAATTTCTATACACATTGGCAGTCATTACTACCCCCACTTCGCTCGGTATTTCATAATGTTGTATCGATACTGTGTGTGTGAGTGCAGGCGTATGTGTGATATGTCTTGCGTCTTTGATATTTCATATAGATTAAAACATATTCTTAGCGATTTCACTTCATATTCTGAAAAGGACACACTTGAATTTTTAAAACTGAAATCTATTTATTTTTTACGTTCCCGTAAACCATCTACGGAGTCAATTTCCGTAAAACCCATTCTTAGCAGAAGTCTATTCACCAAAGGGAACATTCTCATTTCAATTTTAAGTTTGTACGTCTAGCAATTAAAAAAAAATGAATTTTTTATCTATGTCCTCTTAACTCGTTTGCTTCTCCTTAGCAATCGATGTGGCCGCGGTAGCCGAGTGGTATAGGTATCGGATAGTGGCTTGCCTTGACACGAGTTTGATCCCAGTACCACTAAAGACCCGCTGTGTATGACAGAGATGCACGTTAAATCTGTCGAGAGCTGAAACGTCCTCCCGTTGGTGTGGTGTGGTAGTTAGGAGAGGGGGTGCCAGCTCAGGTGCGTCCACGTCACTTGACCATAGTTCAGAATTACGTTGTCCGTCACCCAAAGCCCTCGTGTAGCTGAACAATGCGATGTTAATATTCAATCAATCAGTTAATGGGCAATCGATTTCAATAAAACTCTGCTTAATGCAACTCCACAACAAATGAACCATGCTTACCGAATTTCGAGTCTGTATGCCTAATATTCCAAAAACGGGAGTCTTTTATCCCCCCTCCCATCTGTAAACCCCTTGGAAGCCGATTTCCATAAAACCCGTTTTTAGCGGATTTATAATTAACAAAAGAAACATACTTACTACATTTCAAGTTTGTAGGTCTAATAGTTCAAAAACGGAAATTTGTTTATCTATAATGCTTCCCAATCCCTCTACCAAATTTTTGAAGTGTACAACCCCTTTTTTTTAATTGTTGATTATAATCTGAGAAAAAAAAATAAAACCTGAAAATAATTCGGCTGTTTTATATATTTAACTACGTTTAACCGTTATGGTATATTTAACTTATGCTTTCGTGAATAGATGGATGTAAAAAAAAATTATTTGGTCTATAATCCATTTGCTTACGGATACATCAGTACATGAATTAACTTTGAAAGAAGAAGAAATACTAATTTTGCTCTGTAATAATCGAGATTTAATTTCAAAACATTTGTAAGAGTCAATTAATTCATTTTAGATTTAAATTAGAGGTAATAACCTCATAATAACCAATGGAATTTTAAAAATATTGCTGCAATTTTCGACATCTTATTTGCTTAGATTTAAATTTTTAGCATTAAAAAATACAAAAATTAAAAAACAAATTGAAGCTTTTAAATGTAGATGACGAAATCAGAGTAGCAGTATCATTTTTACGACCAAACATAAAAGAAATCATCAAAAGTTATCAAGCTCAAATTTCACATTTATATATATATTCTTATAATTAATCTATTATGATTTACTGTATACACATTTTGTCGTCTTTGTCGTGCATGTTGTTTCATATAACATTGAACATTATTATCATAAACTATTTTACATAGTGTATTACAGATAAATCAAATTCTTCAAACTTATTGTATTGTTTGTGTGCCGCCAGATTTTGAAATTGTAAAAGTGAGCCCCCCAAAAAAGGTTGAGAACCACTGCTCTAGATAGTCGATTTCCGCAAAAGCCGTTTTGCGAATCTCTACTCAAAAAGAAAAACGTGCTCACCAAATTTCACATCTGTAGATCACGTGACGAGTAAATGAGGTACTGATTCGCTATTTCCCTTTATGTATACAGATTAAAATTCGAGCAATGTCGCTATATTTTCAATGTAAATTTATACTATTGGAAAGTTAATGTTTGGAATCAAAGTAAAATTATTAAAAATTCTAAATGATTTACTTTTTAAAAAAATAATAAAATATCAATTTCTCTTGTTAATTACGTTCTCTAATAAAGTACTCAAGTACCGAAACGATTCTCTCTCATCAAAGAGCAATACAATAAACTATCAAATCATGTTTGCGTTAAAGGAGATGATTAGCCGTAGCAATCATTTTGCTCAACTGAGTTGATAGCAGCAATCAAGTCTCTCATATAAGGGGTATTAAATCTTATTTTCGCTCTAATAAGCCAGATGAGACTGCGATCGTTATTGTATGTTAAGCAAAAAAACTTGTTCCTGATGGCTTATAGAGTTATTGATATCTATTAATTTTTCCTGTTAAATATATGGCATTTTTGCTTTTTTGGTTTTAATTATTCTAAAGTAGTCCTAAGGTAATACGTGAAGTAAATACCTAGGTGTGATCATTTATGTGTTTAGAATTTTTATCTTTAAATTTTCCAGTGTGTGGATATATGCGTTTATTTTGAAAGTAAATCATAAGCAAACTATATTAATTGACTAAAAACAAATCTTAATATCTGAGAAAGATTTGTATATATTTTCAGGTTATTCAATGAGATGTATGCGTGGCATGTGTAGGCGCTCACGTGTGTGTGTAAGACACATGATACTTAACATTAAAAAATCATGATTAGCTTTGAAGAAGCATCCGACAGCATCAGTGAAGAAGTTAAGATAGTAAGAAGCTTTTTCTAAAATTATACTTAACAGAAAAAAAAATTATTAAAATATTTGTATCTCTCTCTCTCTCTCTATGTGTATGGTTATTATTAAGCTAGTACCGAGAGCTTCTCAAACTTTCAATATTATACTCAACCAAATATTCAATCATAATTTTCGTCGCCCCCTCTCCTTCAATACAATACCAATGTATTCAATTTAACAAAACTATACTTTATAACGCGAAGGTTAAAATATTTCTTTAACCTCTTAAATGCCATCGGCGTATATAAATGTCTCACTCAGCCAAAGCGTTGATCTTCCCGAACATACATATACGTCTTTCCGAAGTACGATCTTCTCTAAGATCTGCTATCTATAAAACTATTCCGAATGCAATAAAAGCACCTTCACAATGTTTGTGAAGGATTTAGTCATTTCAGAGAAGGTTTTATTTATTTACTCCTTTCCCCCCCCCCAACATCACATACTCGCGACTACATGGAAAACGGCGGCATTGGGATGAGAATCACGTAACTTTCAGTTGGGATTAGTTATAAACCGTACAAGTTATCAAAATAGGTTAATCAAGTTACAATTTTTGTAAAAACTTTATACATGACAAGCTCATGGGGGGTCACTTGTAATTATTAAACGTGTTCTTAACTTGAGTATTGTTAAATTAATTCTAAATTAATTCTAAATACAATATGATGTACTGTACATTTATAAGTGTATTATACCAGTGAAAATATGTATTTTATGTTTTATTATCTCAGAATGTATTTTGAGTGCATGTTTACTTTCAGAAAGTTAATACTTTTTTAAAACAATCTTTTTTTTTTCGACTTCTCAATATGTTCGCACCCCCCTCGTAGTACTATCACGTCCCCTAGGGGGTTCATCACATAGTAAACGCTGAGCGGGTGGCTTCCTTGAAATTAGCCTGAAAGGATGATATGTACACATTATTGATAAGGAATATGTTGGGAATCGCCTAATCAAATGGAAATATTTTTGTATACAGATATTTATTGTAAATGATCATCGTACAGAATAATTTCCCATAATTTTAAGGACAATCTCAGCTGTTTTACATGGAGTTCCGGAACAGGGTTAAAAACTTTTCCACTTCAAGAAGTTTGGCGAAATTCTATGTCTAGTCTTTATCATCTTTTCTGTCATGCGTATCGATAATGACAAGAATCAAAGAGTGAAAATGACGGTCGTTATGATTTTTCTTCTTTGCGGGAAGACACTGTTTGCATACTAACAGCCCAGTATTTTAGTTACACAGCTATGGCATTTGCTTTTAAATAAAATAACAATTTATTTTTCCACTTTATTGTTTTCGCTCATCTTTTAAATTCTGGGGGAGTTTCCCAATCGTTTTGGTTACTTTGCGTTGTTTAACGTAAAATTTGAACTTTTACTGTCACTATCGTGCAGTTCAAGAAAAGAAAAATTGAAATGAGGAAAAGTTGCCTGAATGATCTGGGCAGGGTAAAGAAAAACTAAATCATTTAAAGATCACATAAAGCAATAGTTTTTTTGTGTGTGCAATGTTTTTTTTTAAAATTAGTAACTATATAATTGAATAACCATTATATCTTCTTGTCTAACATATAAAAAAAGGCTTTAGTAGAAACGATAACGCTAAAGATGTTTTATAGGCAAAAAAATATATTATATGTAGTTTACATTAAGAACCAGCGTATAACACGCACATATACCTTCAAGCCGCATTTTTTAATTTTGATGTATATTCACTGTACAATGTGCACCCCCCCCCTTTTTACGAATAAACCTGACATGCATGTATGCAAAGCTCTTATGTTTTGAAGTCATTTATTTTAGGTATTATCCCAGGCTTTTGGGGAAAAAATAGTATACTTCTAGAACTACAACTCTTTAAGTTCATAAAGTATGTTATTTCTTTTAAACAAACAGTATTTCGATATGTGTAGAATGTCTAATTTTTTTAATACTCGTCTCTTGTTTATTTTTTTAAAGGTATCCTTTTTATAACAGGAGTGCAAGTACTCGTAAATTTCGGCCTTGTTTTTTGCTTTAAAAAGGCGCGTTATACGCCGAGTTTTACGTACACAATTAAAGAAGTAATTTAAGTTGTATTACATTAAGTCAGGATTATTCCATTATAAAATTAGGCTCATTAATATCAGGATTATAAGCAGTGAGAGGTTCATTCATTGGACTCTTGGGGTGGGTGTCCAGGGGCCCGATAAGCTGAACTTAACCTGATCCAAGAACCCCTCCGTGGATCCACCAGTGCCAAGGGGCCCATAGATCTTCAGCGCCCAGGACCCGACATGAATTTAAACTGGCATTGATTATAAAGATAATTAAATCAGGATTATCCAAAGGTAAATAAATTTGATAAAATGTTTCACATTTTGATTTTGTGGAAGTGGCTGCAAATTTTAATAATTTCTCTGAATCCCCCCTAATCAGATACCTTAATTTTTTTATTAAACTTTGTGTTGATCCAAGAAATAAGTTTGACAGGAAACTAAAGTGATTTTAAATGTGGGGACATGAATATCATGTGATGCATGAGATATCCATATCTAAGAATATATACAGTCCCTGGCCAAATTATTAGACGCACTTCTGTTTTTAATAATTCATTGATTTATATAAGTTTATATGCAATACTTTCGTATTTAAACATATATCAATGGATTTTAAATGAGTAAACTTATGATATATTTTGTATTTGTATTTATTTTTTTTCACACATGGCAACACAAATTTAATAAATTGTCACACGAACGTAAACAAGTCAAAAACCTGCCAAGAAATTCGAAATTTAAAATGGTTGTTAAGTCTCTTAAACTTTGCATCAAATTATTTTTTTAGGTCTGAAGATATCATTCCCTCAAAACATTACCAAAGAGATGACTGAAGCTGGGAACTACTGTGTTGTTTTACTACGCATAAGTATTTTTTTTTATATCAAGCAAAGAGAAATAAGCTAATATTATATACATTTTCCTGTTGTTTACCTGTAACATGGGAGTAGAAGAGTACATAAAAAATTCAAAAGATAGCATTTTCTTTATGTCTGAATTATGGTTGTTATTTAGTAATCAAAGGATCGGTAGTTAGAAAATTACTTCCACGAAAATCTGCTTTGTAAAATAGTTAGGAATGTTACTTTGTTAAAATTAATACATATAGAAAGTATCGTACTGCATTGTTATTTATTGGATAATAAAAGAACGGTGGTATGTCAGATTAAGGGTAATAAAAAAGAAATGTAAAGATGGCCTAACCAGATGGTTTTGGTTCCAAACTAAACTATTAGGTAACTGCAACCATTTTTCCTGTAGTGTAAAAAACACAAAATGTGTATATATAACTAACATTATACATATCCATCACCAATATTTTTATTTTATAAATGCCACCCTACAATAGCATCTATGGCATTAGTGCACGTGTTCTCCAATATTTTTCGACAATTGTATTGAACAGTAGCTCACACAGGAATTTTTCAAGGCTGGGGGAGCGTTCGGAATCGAAAGTTCACCATTCTTGTATCATGCTCATTTTGGTTTTGTCGATTTTCGGGAACAAAACACAGTAAAAAACTAATTTTTGAATAAATAATTAGCATTAATTAATAAAATTTATCAATTATAACAAATACGTACTATATACTTAGAATTATAATCAATCGGAAAAAATATCAAGGGCTTTGGGGGCCTTGTGTGCGCCACTGGTATTGACTAATTAGTATAGGGCACACGACCAAATGTTCAGCACTCATAGGCTGACCAGTGTCTTATAGAAAACAGTCTGATGAGTCGGTGATACCAATTCTGTAGAGAGATCTCAGACAGTCATACCCTGTCAAAAGTCAAAAATGAGCTACAGTAGCTTTTCTAGGAGCCTTAGGAACCCAGGACGGGTTCTTGTTCAAGATTGCCCTGTTCTTGTCCTTCTCGACATCTCCGTAACCATTTTAAAAATAATAATTAATTCATCACTAATATCTATTGTGACGGGTCTTTGCGCGACTTTCAACTACTAATCATCTTGTGGAATCTTTGGGCTAGCATGTGCGTTTATTTCATAGCCATCACTCTCAAGAAGAAACCCTGACATGCAAATTAGTTAGTGTATATAAGTTAGAGTTAAAATCGTAGGTCAAAAGAAGCGGAGCATCTGAACGCAGTGTTACTATGGTAAGAATTAGAATTACGCAACTTCACTAAAGGACGGATTTGGGCTACTAGACTAAATTAGTGAATCCAGAATTATTAGGATAGGATTGTTTAAAGCTATAACTAATCTGATTTCGCCCGCTTATTCACGTAAGGTAGTTGCTTTCTTTATATCACTCCTAGGGTTCCCTTTTATAGATTACTTGTTCTGTAATACTCTAAATCAGTGTTTCTCAAACTGTGGGGCGCGCCCCCTGGGGGCGCGATACACCTACAAGGGGGCGCGAGAATATCGAAAATAAAAGTTTCAAAAAATTTATTTACTAGAATGAAGAGAAAATCAAAAAATTTCTGACATAATAAAAATATACACATTTACACGGAAATTATATATATATATATATATATATATATATATATATATATATATATATATATATATATATATATATATTATCTGCGATTTTACATGATCGAAAAAAAAGCTTTTACTTCAAAACCTCATTTTTTAGCTATCTTTGATACTATAACCAAATAAAAAACGTTTTATTCGATTTGCTGTAATCCCATGATGAGAGATTTTTTTATTACGTTTCCTTTTCAAAGCGAAAATGCTACTCTTTTAGAGGAAAGACAAAATCCAGAGCCATAATCAAAAAACATTTTATGAAGATAAAAAGTTTTCATCACTGTTATATATTATTGCCATCAGCTGTAGGCAGCAGAATGTATTTGCTGCGGTTTGACCTTCGAGCTTACTTGTACGGTTAGTTACGACCCTGCTCTTATGTATTTGTTTTTTCATTTAGGGAAGTTTGAAGGATTACTAAGCCAAGCATAATGAAAAACGTTTTACATAATTTTTTAGAACATTCATATCGTAATAAATACACTTTTAATCCGGGAGCGGTCATGTCGATCACACAGTGCACGAAATCGGTAATTCAGGCAAAATTGTTTAATTGTTACCAATGGCCCTGACACTATCCTCCTGTTTGACAATCTTAACGTGAACTAAAATATATTTGTCACATATCTCCCTCTTTTTTGGGAGTGACAGACGTTTTTTTTACGATCTTTAGGTACTTGTTTTGTCTGAGTTCCCAGTGTGTTAACTTTTTTTCCGAAATGTTTTCTGTGTCCTTAAAAGTAGGTGAGTATATTTTTCTTTATGAAATTATTCACTGGAATTACGATATTTATTGTGTACTGTAAAAAATAATTATAAAAAAGGATTGGGGTGACTCAAATAACTAAATATTAAAAATAATACAATTATTCTTCATCGGAATTTTTTTTATTGTTCATTATTCAACATCAATTCTAAATGCTAATTCTTTGAGACTTAAAATTACAGTTCGCTTAAAACTAATTATAATTTGAGCAATCATTTTAAAAAAATCAGTTTACATTCTTGTAAACATTGTCGCACACTCGGCTTTATTCTCCTTACAATTAAGCGATTATATCAATAATGTTTTATTTTCTTATAAATGAACTCGTGCCAAGAGCGGGTACTTCAGTCGGTACTTCCATGGGCTTGTCTTACAGAGCAAAGTTTTTCAAAGGAATACTTATGATTAGAAATTGACCCTCTGAGTTCTTTTTTCTACATTTAGCTTATATCTATATTTTGTCTTCTAAGCAACCACCGCATTTTGCAATATGTTCCAATTTAAAAATTAGAGAAAGGAAAAATAACATAATATAATTATCCTATCACTTAATTTTTTTAACTCAAAAGTAACATGTACGAAATTTAATACTTTTGTCATGAATTTGTACGGTTTATAATAAAGATTATTGCTTTAGCGTCAAAGTGCATTATTATTGCATTCAGTACATTATTAATGTATAAGGGGGCGCGATAAAAATTGTGATTGAAAAGGGGGCGCCAGTATTGAAAGTTTGAGAAGCACTGCTCTAAATGATAATAATAAACTAGATTTATCATGGAGAGTCTTAGACCATTACACTATGACTTTCTTTTTTTTATTTTTCTAGTTTAAGAGGAATCCAACAATAGAGTCAAGTTTTGCGGTTTGGCATGGAAAAATATTAAATGCCAATATTCATATAATCAAGATAAAAACTTGTCGGCTGAAATACTTTTACATTGCATACAACACGTGATAAATTAAAAGTCAGGCGAATAGGAAAAAGGGGGGGGAGAGTTTTCGCAGTCAAAGCATAGTATTTGAACAAATAAGGATAACAGCATGAGGTTTTGTGCTATCTCGATAAATTTTAATACAATAATGATTGACTAGGCTGTGTGTGTCCAGTGATCGTTGAAAGTCTCTGTTAATTCTAACATGATTGTTTTCTGGTGAATATTAGGGTTTGATCAAAAGCCTCTTATTCAATAAAAAACGTCCACGCTTTTCCATATCTGAGCAACTTCTGTATCCTTCCTTGGATTTTTGATATCGCGATATCGTCAATTACATCATCCTACGAACTTAACGTATATTATGACCTGCTTAGGCTAAAGTACTTGCATTTGCCGATCAAATGTAATAACGTTGCGTGGGTGCTTTATTACATGCCATGTGTGTTACACCATTTAGATACGTCTGCAAATATCGTACAGTTAGATAAAGTGTGTATTTATGTGCTAAGTGTCTGCGCTTCCTATTAATCAGTGATTCGAAGGGGGCAGTGAATAATAAACTAAAGTGTATTAATTGTTACTTTCCCTTGATAGAAGAAAACTAAAAAACCGTATGTTCTCAACACCGAGTCAGAGATATCCAAATGAATTAAAGTTATTTAATTAAATTTACATAAAAATAAAATGGTCAACTTTTTAAATTTATATTAAACGTTGCTCGGACCTCCTGAGGTTGTTCAGGGACTCCAAAATCAATTTTTATTTTCCATGGACCCCCTGAATATTATCGCGGACTCCTAAGGCTCCATAAGGATCACTTTGGGAGCCATTGAGATAAAGGAAATATGTGTGCAATGTCTTATTTACCTTAAAAAAAGTGCTGATACGTTATCTTACTGTTACATTATTGTATATGTTCTGAAACTTATTCTAAGAACTAAAGTTTTGTTCCGATTAAGGTATCCGACTACGTTCGGAACCGTGATTTTGCAAAAGCGTATAAATGGATAACATTTATGATATTTAGCATCACGTAGATTAGAAAATGTATATAAAATTGTTTTAAGAATAGTATTACAATAAAAAATCATTTAAGAACAATATTTTAACAAAAAATGAACATAGAATGACACATTTTCAAAATATTCTCCTTTTGTGAAAAATGCTTCTATTATAATAATATTTTGTCTGTATGTAGCTCAGACCTCTGTACAGAGGTTCAACTAGAACTTTTGATATATATAACTTAGAAGTGGGTTTATATCCATGTTTTACGACAACAGAGGGGAGCAATTTTAAGAAAAAAACGCCGATAATTATTTCAATTGGTTGTAACTCTGAAAATAGCGTGAAGTTTTCAAAAATCATAGTTGAGCCTCTGTACAGCGGTCTGAGCTATATACAGGTAAAATATTAGTATATTAGAAGCATTTTTCACAAAAGAAGAACATTTGGATAGCGGTTATTCTAAGTTTTTGCCGAAATATTGTATTTAAATAAATTTTTTTTGTCAAAATGTCCTTAAAGCAATTTTATGCATGAATTCTAATCTAAGTCACACTAAATAACATGAAAACTATCCAATTATGCGCCTTTTTAAAATCACGGTGTTGAACGTAGTCGGATACTTTAAAAAGCATCATTGAAGAGCTTGCAAATTTTTTTTCGCCCAAATCACACTGAGATTAGATTTTTTTCAATCAATTCTTAAAAATCATTCAAACCATACCCAATAAAGCAACTGAGACTAAACGCAAATATTAACGACCCTCACTCTCCTTAATTCACATCTCTCTCTCAACTCCAATTTCACTCCTTGTCATTCCTCGTTGACAAATTCGATCTATCACTTCTAAATTTCACCCCAATTTGCTCCCGCCTGCATTAAATCCTAATCCCATCCCGAGAATAGCTTTGTTCCAAACGATCTGACACGGCTGCCACTTGGCGCTACACAAATTCCCACTCATCAATTCAACACCTGATTTATTAGTGAAACTTAATTCAGTTTTAGAATGCCTTTGCCAGCACATTGTGACTTTCGACGTTCAAGCTCGAGGCCCAAAACGGCCCCTTTAACACGGAAGGTCTAGCACACGGCCTACTGCGTGTAATTCGCAGTTCATACAACTGAAAGGGTTTAAACACCAAGCGTTGAATCTATGGGTTCTATAGATTAACACATGGGTCGATTAGCCAAGCGACGGAGCGCGCATTCGTAATATGAACCGTTCGGCTCGAAGGATTGGAATGGAGGGATAGTGAAGACAGAGGAGGGAGGGGGTTACTTGTAAGGGGGTGGAACTGACCATCGAGTTCCGGACGCAATCGATCAATGATACATCACAAAGACGACAAGCAGGCTTATGCCTATACATAATGAGACTTGATTTTGAGTGGTTGTTGAGTGGGGAAGAGAGATGTAAAGGCACGGATTCTTTGTTTTTTGAAGAAATTAATAGATTAAGACTTCTTGTATAAACTGAAAGGAAGTGTCTTAATAGTTCATCTAAAATGTAGGAATATTTTTTGTACTCTTAGGAAAGCTATGACTATTGTAGAAAGCGTGTGATCTTAGACAGTAACTTGTATTTTGAAAATTTTATGGTGGTGCTTTTAATTGACGTGTGTGTGTGTGCTCATTAAATGCAAATATAATTGAATATGTGACTTATAAAATTAGAAATGCTTTGAAAAACTTGAAGCTCAGTTAATTATTAGAAATAGTACAATAGCAGCTGTTAATGCTTATTGTAAATAAAACAATTTCCTTAAATTGATTATTTTGTTCCAACAATCACTTTTTCAAGCATTTGTTTAATTATACGGAAGTGATCTTTCATATCTCCCGAGAGACAAAGGAAGAGAAAAATTAAAGCTTGACTATAAAAATATTCTATGAATCACAATAACATTCATTTCTATTTCTCAAATAACTCTCCTGGCACTGGCATCTGAAAAATTATGCAAATGCCATGTAAATTATAAGACAATCATAAAAAAAAATCAAATTTATGACAGACTTTTGTAAAAAACGGAAATATCATTCTAGGAAATATGCATGCGAAAACAGTAACGAAGTGAAAAAAAATGCAGTTCTTATAATAAAACTTTTTTTATATTGCCATAACATAACGATAAACCACGTACGACTGACCCTTCCGTTTATCTCTTATTTTATGACAAAAAGTGATATATTTATTTTAAGAACTAGTCCTTTCTTACTAATGTATTTGTTTGCAACTACACTCAAATAGACTTTGTCGAAGACAATAAACGCTCTGGACGTCCGTAGAATTCCCACACCACTGACAACATTGAAAAGGTTTCTGCGGTGATACGTAAGGATAGGCGTCGAACAACAGCAGAATTGGTTGGGATATCCTCGGCCAAATGTCAATGGATACTGACTAAGGATCTTAAGATACATATGGCGTGTCCTGCATGTTAAGCCAAGGCCAAGCTACAGATGAAGTTAAGGTATCCGACTACCCTAAAACCTTGATTTTTTTCAAAAATTGACAAAAATGTCTATGACTTTGTTTTATAGACCATTTTATTAGCTTAATAACAATACCAAGTATTTTATTTTCCCTCCACTAGAACAAAAACTACAAGTGCTTTACTAAAAGCAAATACTATAACTTTACACAAGACGTCAAACTTTAAAATGCGTTTTACCCGAAATGTGTTTTTTTCTCGAAAAACTCAAACGGGGACAGCGATTTCTCAAAAAGTTTTGAAAATAATTAGCTGAAATTTTTTGCTCATGTTCTGCATAACAGTAGAAGTGTTTTGATCTTCAGATTTATCAATAACTGCTTTATTTCAAAATTTGCAGTCCTTTATGTGAATATAGTCAATGTTTTTTTTAAGCAATTTCGTATAATCACTAAGATAAAGTGCTCTAGTTTTTGTAAAAGTTAAAATATCTCTTATCCTGAAGGTCACTTCAAACAAGAATAACAAAGTAACACATCAAAATTGAAAAATTGAGAATTTGTTCAGAAACTCTTTGTACAGAGCGGGCCCCGTTTATGTAATTTTTTGTACATTTTTACTAGTTTTTTCCCATTTTAATAATATTTTTTTTTCTTTTACCAATTTTAGGATTTTTTTTCTCAAAATATACTAAATAAATATAAAAATCACAAAAAAATCCACATATCTCATTTTTTAAAAAAAAAATTGTCGCAAGTAGTGGGATACCTTAAAAGTATACCAAAGGCTGAGTTAAGGGACATGGCTAAAAAACAATTCCAGAAATGTTTCGAGGGCCTTTACAAGCTATGGTAAAAGTGTGTTGTTACTCAAGGGTCTTAGTTAGAAGGAGGATGTGTCTCAGCAGTTTAATGTTTCATATTTTTTTGTTATAGACTCAGTCCGGAACTTTTGAATCCTACTACGTATTAATAAAACAACAGAGATCACATTTCCCCCTCTAAATCCAAATCGGACTAAGAAATATACATTATGTACGTAAATGCAGAGAACTTACGCATGAATTTCTCAGCTATTTGAGGTTTGTCAAATAACAGCGTATTCACTCTCCTGATAAAATATATGTATGTAAACAAACTTTTCAGACGCATGGGGTGTGTCTTCATACAGGGACGTCTTAAGATTTCTTGAGGCCTTAGAACCCTATGCAAAGGTAGCACTGGGCCCCACCTACTAACCTTAAAAACAGAAAGTAGATAGCATATGTTGTCAAATTTACTAGTACAAACAATAACTCTAAGCAAATAAATGTGTTTGATAAAATTCGCACAGGCTAGCTCAACTGACTATCTCCTTTTGACCAAATGAGTAATGATGGTGTATGGCGATAGGCCTATCTCTACATATGAAGTGACGCCTTAAGACTTCTCGAGGCCCTGGACCGCAATACGAAAGTAGGTCCAGGGCCCCTACACAAAAGTAAGCCCCACATATGACCCTCAAAAGTAGACAGTACATAGCATGCGTTGTCAAGTACTTATAAAAACAGTAACCTGAAACAAATAAATGTGCATGACTTACAATCGCACAAACAGGCTCGACCAATAAATGGACGACGGTCATCGCAGGTAGCCAGTTCACATATCGTCCGAAATTTCATATTTTTTGGAGAATACAACTCGAAAAAACATTTGACCGTTGAAATTATTCAACTCATTATCTTATAAAGGCTGGAAAGAGAATGACACGAGGACCCATTGTGAGGTAGACCTTCACCCCGGGCCCAGCAGTTGACCCATGCCTTGAGACGTCCCTGTATACATGGACGATGGTCATTACATATAGCCATTTGGCCTATCATCCAAAATTCCCAGTTTTTAGGATAGAACAACCGAAAATAATATTTAACCATTGAAATTACTCCAAGCAATTTTATAAAGGCTGAGTCAAGAATGAGACGAGACCTCCATTATTGCGAGATCCGGGCCCAGTTGGCCCATTCCCTGTCTGCATATAATGTGTGTGAATAAAAACCCTATGGTACTAGAAAATGGACAAAAAAATTATAAAAACTCTTATTAAAATTCAAGGAAGGCTGAAGGCCCAAAATGAATGAAAGTTTCCTGGAAGATTTACAGCAAAAAAATTATTAACAAAATGTAAAATATCTGGTATGTACGAAGATTAAAATGGTATTTATGTAATCAATTAATGCAGTATTTGTCTAGACATTTGACTTGAGGAGCTTCTTTCTTTTTGTGAAGATTCAGTCCCAATAACTAAGTAAATACCAGATGAAACGCAAATGAAAATGGTATATAAAAATGTACCTAAGTTAGGAATAAATGCATTATTTATAATCACATCGAATCAAAAACCTTCATTTGCCTTGTATTAGGAAATATGTCAATATAGATTATTATTTATTAAATGACATTCTAATTCATTCATTCTTCACTAATAAGAAAAAGACAAATTTTCCGGAGTCTTCCTTCGTTATCTGAATCCTTTTATTCATAAGATTATGTAGGTTGAAGCTCAGGGGCCTGGCAGAGACACAAGCAGCTACAAGAATTTAAATTGATTATTTCTATGAATAATTTAGTTATCAAATGCTGGAAAAGACCCAAAAAATATCTTATAGCCAAGCGTCTGCTTAAGCCACATAAAGCTGTACTTGTTTTTAATATTAAGCTAGCTCATCCTTCCTCCAATTCTAATTTTTATTTTATGGGTAAATTTAGGGAAATTTTATAAAACTCCAACGTAAATTTTTGTTTTAATATTTTTGCTCTTCTCAACAAATTCACTTAAGATAATTCATTAATTTTGTTAATCAATTATAGTTTGAAAAAACTAAAAAAACAGGTTTTTATAATTAATCATACTAGAAAGTAAAAAATAATTCTTAATATAAGAATAAAACGAGAAAATTAATGACATTGTGGTAAAAGCGTGCGTTGTTTCATATCAATTGTTATAATTTCTTACTAGTTCTGTTCCGAGATGCAGACAGTGTAAAAATGTAGTACTAAGCACCCCATGCTTTAACCACAATGACATTCATTTTCTCGTTAATCATTTTATCCTTATATTAAGAATTATTTTTTACTTTTCAGCTAGATTAAAAAAAACTATAAAAGCGTGTTTTTTAGTTTTTTTTAATCAATTATTTACTTTTTATTTATTAGTTTGATCTACAATAAAAGCGGTTTTCTTAGTGTTTTAGACTATCATTTATTTTGTTTGTTGTATTTATATTAACCATGAGCGTTTTCGCTTTAGGGTATATAACTTAATCTTTTAGTCACCAATTCTGGAAATAGGATCTGGAATTAGTCACCTAATTTGGAAAGGAGGAATTATTTAACCTGATGATTCTGTTCAGGACAATGTTACAAATTATTAAATTATTGTGTTATCATCGGTCCTTGACAAGTGTGCAAAATTTCGAATTAATCGGACCTTTTAAAGTGGGTAAAAATCGAGTTGAAAGATTCCATTACATGCAGGTGAAGCTAATAAAAACATGTTAAAAGGTAAGAATGAGAGTTTTAAATATTAATATTAGGAGAATATATCTCTTAGCCACATAGTCTAACACAATTCTCCCAAACCTTTTTATCACGTTGGAACAATCAGTGTGCCGCCCAGCCAGTATGATGGATGTGAACTTCGGCTTGTAACTGAGTGTGCTCGGGTTCGAATCACGAATAATGATGCATTTTCATCGGGAAAAGAGATCGGACTTTCACCTGTAATGGATTCCCGTCTCAGATGGAAAGCCGCGTACCCCTTCTGATTGCTGAGATCAACATTTGAAATATAAGTCAATATTCTTCTGTTTGCATTGTATGTTTCTGTTCTTCCACTTGTATTGTATGTTTTTGTTCTTCCACTTGTATTTCATATATATCCCAGGATACATACGACAGCAACAACTATCAGTGTTTGATAATCTTACCGCGGTCCGCTAAAGGGAAGGGGAGAGGGTGTGTGTCGTCGATAGTTATATTTTATGTATTACAATATTTTGCTCTTTTTTACGCATGCGCGGTCTTTGTGCGAATTTAAGTGACATCTCTCAGCTCCGTGTTACACTCTAACCCAAGGAAATTCGTACAAATTCGAGAGAAAACACACACAAGTAATGTAAAAAAAGTAAGTCAATCCCTACTTAGATCAACAAAGCAAAATTGTATTTTAGCTACTTTTTATTAAATAGTTACAATTAATATAAATCTGTATATACATATGACAGAATCACAGCATTAAGTGGTAATTAATTTTTATTAATTATCATTAAAGTATAGTATTGTCATCCAAAACAATCGTGTATATAAAATTTCAGTTCAACTGAATGCTTTAAAATGGGAGAAAAAAAATCTTTTAAAGTTTTGACCCGATTCGCTAAAAAGGAATCCAACGTGGTTGTATCTTCAGTCAATGAATTTTAATCAATTGTAATTAAATTATTGTATAAGTACCCGAAACAGTAGCGTATAGAAAATTTCAGCTAAAATGAGCGCTTTAAAATGTGAGAAAAATTTTCCAAGCTTTGACACAATTTGCCAAAAATGATGTATTTGAAATTCTTTGAATAATTAGTTTTAATCAGTTAATTTTTGTTAATTATCATTAAATTACTGTATTGTCATCCAAAATAATCATGTACATAAAATTTCAGCTGAATTGAGCGCTTTAAAATGTATTTTATCAACGAATGATAACTACACCAAGATAAATAAATACATAAAGAGTATGATCTAGAGTAGGGACTGAAAAAATACACCATATTAAATAAAATAGAACTTAATAGTTCTATTTTAAGAACACCACAAAAGTTAATGTTTCCTGAGGAGTCGGTACTATTTGTTCCATGGACTGGTACTGGTTTGCGACCCGAGGGTCGCTACTAGTCTAACCCAAAGTGCTCGTAAATCAGATAAAAGAATTTTTGTTTAATATCTCATAGGAGTTATGAATTTTTTAACATTTATCCATATCTAAAATTAACTTTGTACAATTTTTGTATTTAATAAACTTCAATATATATATATAAAAATAACTTATCTTAAAGTACATTTTTAAAAGTTTGATTTTGCTTATATTTCTCCAAATAATTAAATATTCCTATAACACTATTCAAGTGACATGTTTTTTTCTCATATTACATGTATATCGATTGTGTCAAATAATATATAAATGTCTTAGAAGACATAAACGTCTTCTTACTCAAGTAAAACAATATTAATTAGACGCATTGAGCGTTTATTAGCTCATGTACTAAAATCATATATTTGAAAGTCTATAGTGTACTTCTAAGAAAATATATTTCAGATAAAAATCGTTTTTAAACATAAAAATACCTTAATATTTTGTTTCCACCTATTTAATATATCGTAAATTCCGGTGTATATAACGCGCACTTTAAAAACAAAAATTAAGATAAAAATGTACAGGCGCGTGTTATACGCCGGGTATAAAAATGAGAGTTTTAAAAATAAAATTAAAAAAATGAGCATAGAAAGAAATTAGACTTCTACATAGATCGAAATTCCTTGTGAACTTAAAGGATTGTAGTTTTAGAAGTACATTCCCTCCCCCCTAAAAAAAACTTGGAATAATACCTCGATTAAATTACTACAATAATAAAGAGCATTGTACACGTACATTACAAAAAAAGGAGGTGCACTTTAAACAGCGAATTTACCTAAAAATCAAAAATTGCAGCTTGAAAATTGAGGATATACGCCGGATTTTACGGTGGTTTATTCTGAAAAAAAAATTTAACTTATATTTTCCCAAAAGAATCGTTGATGGTTCACTTGAAAAAAATTAAATAGGTGATAGAATCATTTTAAACATTTTTAATGGCTTGCAACTCTTAAATCAAAATATATTCGATGTAATAGCTCGTAAGGAAATGCATTCGATAAAATTATGTAAATATGTAGAATGTTTTTATTTTTCAAATTATAACTGTTAAACATTATATCCTCAGTGACAAATAATAGGTCTGACTTTGTAAGATCACGTTGTTCAAAGATAAATGTCTAGATTCAGTGATCTCTAAGAATAAAATTGAGGCTATGGGACTGACGGAACTGATCACTGGCATTTATTTCAGGAAGGAAGTAACAATGCTTTATAGAAAAGTAACAAATCTTTCAAAGGATCATTTGTCTCTATTTTATCTTCAATCGTATCAATATTTGTGACAGAAAAAGTTGGTAAATTATTAAGGAATTTAGAAGAAGATGTTATTATTTTTTATACTTTAAAAAATTAAGGGGAAAAAACTATTTTATATCAGTCTTTTTCTCCACAAATGGAGTTGCTTTAAATGTGGTTCGCACAGATAATGCAATTAAATTTGACTTGCCTGAAAAATGGAATTTATATTAAGCAGTAAATATATATAAAATGTAACGTACTATGTTCATTAATTTTTAATTTGTACGTGTGTTTGTGTATAAAAAAATGACTTTATGCTGTTTTATTACATTTTAAATAGCTCTTACTGACGAATTTTTAGAAAAATATCTTTTCAGAAATATAGGACTAAAAACTTAATTAAATAAAAGCGTGTAGGGATAGGTTAACAAGTTTTTTCCCTTAACGATCAAAATAAATTCAATGTGCTTAAATAAATGAATAAAACTTTAATCAAGTAAATTACATTGCGAGTTAGTTATATCTTAAAGTGAAGAAAATAATATTATATAAAACACACCGCAGTACACAACTAGCACAATATATATATATATATATATATATATATATATATATATATATGTACATGTTTCTATACTCAGAAATATTGTTTTTAATTATATGCAACTCTATAAATTTCCAGTGTCAAAAAAATCAGAAATAATAAATAACTATATACATTTTACTAATTATTGCTTAAATCAGAAATACCCAATTCATTTTATTAATAGTTATATGAATAAAGCTATTCAAAATAGTAAGGATAAAAAATTCTGAGATTGATAATAGTTTATTGCTATAAACTTACATATTTCATAGTTATAGTTACCTCCATATTATAATATTAGATAAAATTACGTATTATTTAATTTATATATACTCTAGTGTCACTTAAGTTATGGTAATTTGTAACTCTCTGATTAATTTTTATTTCTATTCTTTCTATACTTTTGTTAAGTGCTACATTTCAGCCATTCACATGCTTTGAATCTGCATTAGGATCCAGAATCTGGCAATAACATATTTATTGCACTCAGATTTAGCGCAGGCTCTGCATTTTTAAGTGCAATTTTTAGGTAAAATACCTCTATCTTGTAATGGATTTAGTTATTCCTATCCATTCATTTCAATAGGTTTTTGCCCCGCATTATTTACATAAAGGGGGAAGGCTGGCTGGCCAGAAACATGTTTAACCCCACTTTTATATGAGTTATTTTATATATTAGCTGTCCTATAAGTCAGTAATGTTTATAATACTGCAGCATCCAGTTTATAATTTTAATCTCGTTTGCTCATGTGTCCTTCATTGTGTAATTTTTTACTGTCTGTGTTTTTCGATATATATATATATATATATATATATATAAAAGAAATATGTATTATTTATCAAAAACAAGAAATAATAGATAAAGAACATAACAAGAAATAGCGTAATAAAAATATGAAAGCTGAACATGAAGTACAAAATTATAGAGAAATAAAAGAACTACAAAAAAGAAGAGCCTAGGGAGTCAGAAAGCAATTTCGGACTTAGGACCGAATAAGTGGGGTTAAACTAGTTTGAAGGCGCCAACCTTCCCCCTTTGCAACTCGGTAGGAAAACCAAATAAAATAAACAAAACTTCAGAGAAAGTATAACTCAGAGAGCATGATAAAACCAATCACTACTATTATGTAACAAACTCTCCCAAACTCTTAATGCAAAAAAATCACAAAATCACAAAATAATTATGTAAGAAAAGTAGAAAAATACTAGAACAATTACATAAGAAAAGTATCTTTCAAAAAATAATTTAACAAAATTTCTTTACTCACAAAGCTTTTACGAAGAGAAACAAGCATCTTGCCATTAATGAAAGTCAATTATTCACCAAGTTAAAAAATTCGAAAAAACATAAACACATCTTTTGAGTTGACTTTTATACCAGCCAGCAAAGACAAGTATAAAATGACGACAACCAAATATGGTAAAATTTGAATTGGTTGATTGTCAAAAATGTAAATTTGCTAGGCTCTAATTTGGTTGGTTGTCAACAATGTGTAAGATGTTTAAGATGTGTGTGAAAAAAAATGTTAACTGTGATATGAGTGTTATGATATAATCTTCACAGCAAGACCACTAACATGCTGACTTTGAAAACCTATTGTTGTGTGGTGGATTTGGAATTCGAAGTAGCAAGACGGTTAATGTATTTGTGATGAATATAAGATCTCAAGAAATTAAAAGGGTATTCATGATCTAAACAACATTGAAATTTTTTTTTTTATATAATTGTATTTATCTATTTTGTGGGTAGTTAAGTTATCATTTCTAAATAAAAAATTCAAAATGATATTTCTGTAAATTGATATATGAAAATTACTGTTCCATACGGGAATTTTAATTATATGGAACTTAAACGAATCTCTTTTGTCAAAAAAGTTACTGACTACATTATTGTTAATAAGATGCAAGTCTAAATCCAAGAATTCCACCCTATTAGAGTTGAAGTTAATTTTAAGAAGCTTGAGATAATCAGGGTAGAATGTAATATTTGGTTTGTATTCACTATTTTTACCAAAAATTAGTATATCATCTATATAACGATAAATTAAGTAAGAATCATTTATAACATGATCTATTTCAAAAAAATGTAAATATAGGTTCGCTAAACAATTACTAGCTGGACCACCCTGAGGTAATCCTTTGATCTGTTTATAAAGATTATGATCAAAAATGTAATGAAATTTTCTTTTAAAACGAGGTTAACAAGAATAACAAATTTTTCTTTTTTCATTGAAGTATATAATTCATATTTATCATAAATTAACTGAAGAACCTTAATTATATCGTCAATATCTATAGAACTAAAAAGGTTCTCGAAATCAAAACCATGCATAGAAAAAATCAACATATCCGTAGTAACTCTAGCAATCTCTAAGCTATTTTAAATAATTGCCGTGTTTTGTAAATTATCAATTAGATTTTGAAGAAGAGATTGCAAGATCTTCCCAGACTTCGTGATATATGTATTGTATCCATTAGTGATACTACGGAATTTTATAGGGCTTTTATGAAATTTTGGTGTTAAAAAAATACTTGGATATTTAATATTATTTAGATGAGTATGCAGTCTTTTGTTTATATATATATATATATATATACATATATATATATATATATATATATATATATATATATATATATATATATATATATATATATATATATATATATATATTGGAATTCAATGGATTTTATATTGAGGAAGTAGAATGATAGAATAAACTGTTTTAACGTTTATCTGTTATCTGAGTTCGTCATTCGATCTTAAAGCAAGTATAAACACTTTAAAAGGATGAAGGTGGTTATCATGGGTTAAGGGACCTTTCAATTGACACACACACACTTACGCACTCTCTCTCTCTCACACACACACAATCACATATATATGTGCTATCAGATAACAGATAAACATTAAAACAGTTTATTCTACCATTCTACTTCCTCAATCTAAAATCTCTTTATTCCAGGTATAAAATATTTATCTTCATACGACTATCACGTGTAGAAAATTTTACAATTTTTTAAATGGCAGTGGCCGTACCGTCCGAGCCAACTGACGCAATCAATTCATATCAACCAGTGCGCCTCCCATCATCGTCCACGTCCTATGAGCACATACTCTCTTAGTACAATCCTCTCTCAGAGCGTGTTACTATACTTACCATAAAATCTGGCGTATTAAGCGCACCTAAACGTTCAAGCTGAATTTTTTAAATTTTAAGTATATTCGCCGTATAGCGCACCCCCTCCTTTTTTTTTACTAAGGTACCTGGAATGCAATGCACATTGCTCTTATGATTTGAAGTCATTTATTCGAGGTATTATTCCAAGCTTAAGAAAAAAATAGTATACTTTTAGAACTACAAACCTTTCAGTTCAAAAGAAATGTCATTTCTTTTAAATAAACAGCATTTAGACATATGCAGAATATTTACTTTTTATGCTTATCTTTTTAATTTTATATTTAAAGCTCTCATTTTTATATCCGGCGTAAGACTCACACCCGTAAATTTCAATAGTATTTATTGTGTTAAAAGTGCGTGTTGTATACGCTGGATTTTACGGTAATCAGATAATATACTACTTTAAATTGAAAATTGGTCAGATATATTATATTTATTTATTTATCCAACGCCCGTTCTTGACTTCTTGACCATATGACGCCGAGCCTTCCAGTACCGAATGACGATATCGTCAGTCGGGTATTCATCAAGTCCAGTGCATTCGAACAGGTGGTCGCCATCCATTCTGGCATGGCCGCAGATTGGGTAGGCCTCGTTAGCAGCCAAGCCAAGCCTGTGGAGGTATACTCCCAAAAGTCATGTCTGGTAGTTCGGTGAAAGTGGGCAACAGCCTCGGCATTCTCCAGGTTCCTTGGGATTGGACCCCCAGTGGCCAGAGTTTCTCATGGCTTTCCAAGGCTCTTGGTCTTTTAAGTCACGATAGTATACGTGTCTATGAATGTGGAAATAATACTCTTTGCTTTTCTGAGAGTCAAGGGGACTTCCGTTTGGGATGACTCGGCTCCCTGCATGGCGTTTTGGTCGGGTCTCTCCTTGCCAAGGATCCAAACGTGACTTGGGACCTACTGTAAGGCCACATTCTAGCTATATTAGATTAGCTCCGCAATATATTTTAGTTCGGCACTGAATTGCGTTAAGGCAGCCAGATGGTGTATTACTGTTTAAAGTTAAAATTGCATCTTGGGAGTCTATGAAGAAGACAACTTTTGCAGGAGCTAAACGGTGATCGCTGTTACACATTTAGTACCAGAGCACGTGTAGCTTGAGGAATGCCACGGACACGCATGCAACTTTACTCCCAGTCAGATATAACATTTCTATACTACATATAATACGAGAACTCACAAAGAGACGCAATAGGCATTTCAAAAAACCTAAGCAAATATTTTGTAGGATCCTTTCACATATATGGCATGCCTATAGTATATAATTGTTTAAAATTCCTTAGCTTGCGTATCACAGTAATTTCTAGCTATTTTATATGATTCACCTGTTTGTGACTTTAGGGGGAACCTGCAACCCCTACAGGGCGCGTCCTCAGGTGGCGGATCGGAGAATGACTCTATTGGTTTTCTAATAGGTGGTAGAAGGGAAATGAAATACCTTCCGCAGACCAACAGGCATGAGGTTTAGTCAGCCTGTGAGAAGTCCCCAGGGTTCCACCCTGGACACTAAGATTAACTTGAGGCAAAGAATGACCAGACGCCATTTGAAAAATAACAAATAGTATTTATTCAATAGATTCAATTAGAAACCTTCTAATTACAAATATTAAACTATATGTCTACGTCAAAGGGATTTACCTTTACTATTAAATTAAATTACAAAATATGATATTAGTCAACTACTAATCTCAATATCGAACGAGTTTACCGGAATAAGAAGTCCGAGAAATACACGCAACTTGAATTATTAACATTTATTAAAATTTAACTAACTTTATTATATACTAACTCTTGTGGTCAGATAGACTAAGTTATAATACAGAGTGTTTTTTTTCAGGTATAGAAGTTTAAGTTGGCATTACTTTCCAAAATAGCGACCGATTTAACAGCTGTCAAGTGATTTATTCTCAGTTTGGTTTGGCAATTCATCATGAATAGACTCACGCCTGAACAACGCTTTCAATTTGTGCAATTTTATTTCGAAAATAAGGGTCGCGCGATTTTCATAAGCGAATTTTGTTTAGCGATGAAGCGCACTTCTGGTTGAATGGCTACGTCAACAAACAAAACTGCCGCATTTGGAGTGAAGCTAATCCACAAGTGTATGTCGAAACACCGTTACATCCAGAAAAACTGACTGTTTGGTGCGCTTTATGGGCTGGTGGAATCCTTCTTCAAAAACGATGAAGGCCACCACGTTACAGTCAATGGTGATCGGTATAGAGCCATGATAACTAACTTTTTCCTTCCTGAATTGAAAAATCATGATGTCCAGGAGCTGTGGTTCCAACCAGACGGCGCAACATGTCACATAGCTCGTGCCACAATCGATTTATTGAAAGACACGTTTGGTGACCGCCTAATTCCACGTTTTGGACCTGCGAATTGGCCTCCAAGATCTTGTGATTTAACACTGCTAGACTATTTTTTGTGGGGCTATGTAAAGTCATTGGTCTATGCGGATAAGCCACAAATGCTTGACCCTTTGGAAGACAACATTCGCCGTGTTATTGCCGATATACGACCACAAATGTTGGGAAAAGTCATCGAAAATTGGACGTCAAGATTGGACTATATCCGAGCCAGCCGTGGCAGTCCTATGCCAGAAATCATATTTAAAATGTTATGCCACAAGATTATCTTTCGAATAAAAAAAATTCATGTCAATCGAATAATACTTCGTTGTTTTATTGCAATTTAAAGTTCTATACCTCTAAAAAATTACCCTTTATATCTTCTGGCTGTAATATCATTCTCTCCAGGTAGATCAATCTTTCTAAGGTTACTTCGCTGAATAATAACAGCAATACTCTAATTACGCAATCCACTTGAATCTTCTTAACTTTTTTCGTCACTATTGCTCTTTGCTCAATCGTCTTCTAAATGCTAACTTACAACGCTCTCCTTAAATACCTTAATTTATTTGAATATCCCATTTTCTTCTTCCAGAGCTGATTGGAAATATACGCGAATTTACAATCCCCGAAGACGCCTAAGAGCATTAGTGGAAAAGTGCTGTAAAGATTCGTCACAAGCCCTAGTTGTTCCTCGCCTAAAGGGAAGCTGTATAATACCCTTCGCCATGGACCAACCGCATTTATTTGATTTTCTAACCGTCTTGGCGCGCTTAAGAAGCGCTCACCTGCGTAGTATGACTTTTTGCAGGGGGTAAAGTCTTTTCTTACCTGTCCCTGCTCTGTCCTTGCTTCTCCTGCTCATCTTCTGGACTTGTGGGGCATTTCCCTGAGACAGTTGCATGAAGTGCAAAACCTGGTATGTGACGCTATTATGCGGAAAGATCAAATGGACTTGGTGTAGGCGTTCATACTCCAAGGGGGTTGGAAACAACAACAACCTGTTTGTGAAGAATGAAATTGAAAGAAATAAGACATCGTTCTGTAAAAAAAGAAAGACTAAAAGAACATTAATTCAAAGACTACCTTAACAATGCAGACGGAAGTAGCCTTTACTTAATACATCATAAGAGATATATTTAATAATATTACATACATAATAATTAAGGCTTAATAGAATGATTTCTTTTACATTGAAACCGCACATAGATACAAAATGCTTGTTTGGAAGCCTAACTTGAAACATAACTATTATGATTTCCTTCAAAAGTTATTGTTTTCAATCGAATAAAATAAGTACCATTATGAGACATCATTTTTAGGAATTCAAAAGAACGTAATAAGAGAGGATACATTTTCTTAAATATCATAACGACAGAATGTATAGAAACTTTATGACACGTCTGTTTATTATAGCTAAATGCAACAAAAAATGCAAATTTAAATTATTATAATGGATAGTTAATAGTAATAAAGACACAACAAAGGGTTATCTTCATTTCGACTCCATTGTTGTTGTAACTAATGATACGTTATTTTGATTAGAAAACGTAGTTACAGTTGCAGCATGGTATTTCGAGAAGTTACTGCTAAAAGTGGAGCAGTTTCATTATTTATTTATGTAAGAAAGTTCATTTAATTTTATGAAAACTTTTGCAATTTGAGGCAATAAAGAATTATTTTTAGAGAACCGTTGTAATTATGGTTAAAATGTGTTTTAATAGTACAGTTTAAAACAAGTGCTAGACATAATTTATTATCACTAACACAATTATTTTTTTCTTGTTAAGTAAGTAATAATCACACACTCGTAATTGTGCGTTCTTAAATTAAAATCTTTTATATTCTCCTTTTGGGGAGTTCCAGATAAAAAAATATGAAATTTTCGAAAATTTTCATCTGAATATTTAAATGTTTATATATACAATTATGTTTTCTTCATAAACTTTTTTTTATTTTCTAAGTTTTTAATTATATAGGCAGATTTTGAAAATTTACATAAGAATAGTAAACTTCTGCGACAATTATGTATAATTACATACAATTACACCATACTCATTAAGTTGCTTTTTTAATGCAATTCATTAGAGCGTTTTTAATGTTTGTTAATGTTTTCATGTTTAAATCATCACACAGATATGTTATTAAAGTTTCCGATTCTGCAGCTTTATTTTTTCACTGTCTAGTTTCATTTGAGTTTTTATAATTGTAATGTTTTATTTAATGATCTAACAAATTAAAATATTAATTTCAAAATTCTTTGTGCAATTATAGGCCTATTTATTTATATTTTAAATCTGCTATGCATAAATTCGAGCTTTTTGAATTAAACATATTTAACCGTGAGGAGGTTTAGAGGAATACGGAACATTTTGAAAGTAAGGCGAATGACACTTTTATTATTTATATGCTTGTGTTTATAATTCAATTTTTAAGCCGTAATTAGAAATTGTTTGAAATACCTTTTTCGTGTTTTGTAAGTATACATATCTTTTATAAGCAGCTAGAATAATTTTCACAAGTTCACTAGAAATAACTCAAAGGGCTTCATAAATAATTACAAGATACAAATAATAAAGACCAAATTAAATAAAGCAATAATTTAAATGCAAATCACATTGCTTCAAAATTAATTAAGTTTCAAAATAATGTGAATGGAGCTTTACTCAGTGAGTGACTGTCGCGATAAAGCTGTGAGGCACCTACCCTTGGGTGCCCCATTTCTACATTACCTACGCGACCTGTATCTGTAAGAAAGAACGAATAATCACGTAAATCTGTCATCTTAATATTTGTTTACTAAGATCTTAACTTAAACACTATATACAATAATATTAATAATAAAATTAAGCAAATCTGGAGTGAAAAGACGCAATTTGTATTACCAAATAATCGCGTGCGTAATTGACCACTATATCTAACTTTACAGATTACCTCTAATCTCATTAATACACGCAGTTTCCTTATATCTTAATTTAAGACGCTTAATGCTATATTCTTGTTAACAGCTATACTATCGGTCCAAACTGACGTGGCTTTACTTCTTGTGGAATGGTATCCATTTTTAACTTGAATACACAGGTACGAGTAGGTTAATTCTTGAAACTTGAAATTTCCTTTAAATTTAACTTAATATCTTCTAATCATAAAGATAGACCTCATATAGAAACTTCACATAACCATCCCGTGAACGCTTAACTTCAACTATATATTAGATTTCTAATTTGCATCCTCACGTTCTTCTTCTCGAGCTGGTTGCAAAGAATTACCATTCTGGCCCCCAAAGAACCCCAAGAGGACATTAGTGAAAATCGCAATGAAAGCCCGTCACAAAGCTTCACAAGGGCTATTAGTGATGGAATTCGTAATTTTAAGTTACAGTCAAGTGACGAGGACCGCATCTGAGCTGGCACCCCTTTTCCTATATTCATCTCCACACAGCAGGTCTTCAGTGGTACAAGTCTAAAGCTCATGACACGTCAGCCATGTGGCCTTAACTAGGCTACCACGGCCACATGAAACTTTACCGGAAATAAACAAGAAAAAAATACACCAGTTGATTTCATAAACATACAGTTTCATTTTAATTTTATTTTTTTTAATTTTTGAAGAAAAAAAGAATATGGATAATTTGCTCCATCATTAAAACTTTTGTAGCTGAAATGCTAGTGGAAAGTGGACTTTATTAAATAATTAACTAAAAATTAAGCAAACGAATCTGATAATGGCTTAAAAGGTATGCAAGCTAATCAGATGCAACTTGGTGATTATATTTTTTACACCACGTGCATCTTGAAAACAAGAAAACGTTATGTATAGTGTTTAAATTTTCTGATATCAACAGGAACATAAGATATTCTAACTTAACTAATGTAAATTAAATACAACCACCCCTCCCTCAATTGTATGATCGCTCTAAGCATCAACACGGGCCTGACAGAGATGACTCATGTTATTTATTATGTTAGCAATGATTTGCATAGGTTCATTGATCACATAAATCAGTTCTAATTCCAAGTAAGGTTTAAGGTTGAGGTTGGAGTCTAACGATATGCTTCTTGATAGGTCCTTCATATAAATAATTGGGTTAAGGGTGCAAGAAAGTATTAGTTATTCCATCTGGACTGTAGCTACTTTTTCACGAAATTGGGGCATTATTATTCAATTGTGACAAACGAACCATAAGGCTCAGTACGTCATGTCTTCACTTATAAGCATCAAGAATTCAATGTGATAATTTATGCAAATATGTGTACCCACCTAATCTTTTCGTCATACAAAAACACCACATCCTGCATAACTCAGTGATTCCCAAACTTTCAATGTTTGCTAGCCAATATTGAATCATAATTATCCTCTCGACCATCTCTATACAATAACAATGTATTGAATTCAATGATACTATACTTTGAAGCAAAAGCTACAATACGATTTTAACCCCTTAAATGTTACCACCGTATATAAACGTCTCGCTCAGTCGAAGCTTTAATTGCCCTGGACGTATACATGCGACTTTCCGGAGTACGATCTTTTATGTGCACTGCTATCCATAAAATAATTCCGAAAGCTTTGGAAGTCAATGAAAACACCTTTACAGTGTTTAAAAAGGATTTACTTATTTCAGAGAAGTTGTTTGTTTATTCCTTTTCTCCTCCTTCCCCAATACATCCCATGCACGTGCCTACGTGGAAAACAGCGGCATTGGGAAGCAAATTGCATAGCTTTAAATCGGCAGGGATTAATTATAAACCGTGCAAATTACAAGATAAGGGCTAATTTTTGTATAAAATTTGATATACATCAAGGCCATAGGGTCACTGATAATTATTAAACGTGTTCTTAACTTTAGTATTGTTAAATTAATTGTAAAATACATTGTGCAATACTGATACATTTATAAGTGTATTTGTCAGTGTAAATGTGTGTTTCATTTTTTATTATGTCAGAATGTATTTTGTTTGTTTACTTTCAGTAAATTAATAATTTTTTGAAATAATCTTTTGTTTGTGACTTTCAATATGTTCACGCCCCCCTCGTAGAGTTATCACGTGTCGTAGGGCCGTGCCCTACAGTATGAGAAACGCTGGCGTAAGAGTCTCTTTCTTGTATGTTAGAAGATATCAAGTGCTTCCTTCTCTCGTACGTAAATACATCGCGAATCAATGATTAAAAAAATATAAGTATGTTGTTCATTAGTGAAGAAAACAGACTACTAATAAAACAGTTTACATGAATGTATGTTAATTTCACTCTCCATGTTGCAGAGGCAAGGTTAGCGGAGATTTCTGTATACTGTACAGACTAATACTATTCTTCTTGTAGTAGAAGTGCAGATCTAAGGTGAGATGAAATTGCAGAATTGTTGCAAAGTGCGCTAAAACTGAAGTACCGTCACCTGAAAATTTTTTTACTACTGATTTAACTTTGGTAGGCCTTTGAAAAGTTGAGCCACAGTAGTTGAAAACTGATTGGACAATCGGACCACACACCTCAGAGAGGTTATTATTTAACCATTTTGAAATGTCAGAATCTCGTCGATTTACAATTGTATAAAGTAATTCTATTTACAAATGTCGCCTCGAACACATTTTTACGAGCCCTTTGGCTATCTCGAAATTATATAATGCATCGCAGTTCACTCTCAAGAGCATTCCTTATTAAACAGTTGATTTTAAGCCATATCATATTTATACAAAGTAACTTCAGACATTATTTTATATATATATATATATATCTACTCAATGCAGCTTAGCTTACCTTTTCGAATTTCGATCTACTTTTAACCTATTTGTCTCGATTTTTCAACTTTTTACATATTTTTCTTTTCAATTGGTGTATTATGGATCAAAATAATTTATGTCCAAAAATATATTTTCATACAATATGTAAATAAAATTTAAGAGATATTTGTAAACAACATTTTTTGTATGATTTCAATAATAAATACATTTTTTTATTTCCTAACCCATTAATGTAACATACCAAATATAATGAAAGATAAGCCGCATATTTTTCTGTTTTTAGTATTTAAAGTGCAACAGAGGGGAAAAAAAGTATATATTCTACCTAATATATCCAGTACATATTTATTCTATAAAAAATTGATTGTTTTACAAGAACATTTTTAACTACTTTATTAGGTGCACTATAAACACAATCTTAATAAATTATAGTTTAAAAAACAAAAAAAACACCCTTTTATAGTTAATTGAACTAAGTTATAAATCTTTAAGTCACCAAATCTGGAAATGGAATCTGAAATGAGTCGCCAGATCCGGGATGAGATTTGAAAATGGAAAATCGTTAATACTGATGATCCTGACAAGGACAATGGAACAAAACTATTAAATTATTGTATTGTCATCAGTCCTGGACAAGTGAGTAAAATTTCAAGTTAATCTGACCTTTTAAAGTGGGTAAAAATCGCGAGTTACAAGATTCCGTAACATACAAGTGAAGCTTATAAAATGATGCTAAAAATACTTTTCGCTTGCTTTCATTTCGCATTTCGTTCCTTCATCCAAATAGGGATTGCAATACCGTTATACCGGGATACTGAATACCGGTATTTTGAGCCATTTGTAAAATTTTGTAATACCGGTATTCACAAGTTTCAATACCGGTTTTTCGGTATTTACTAGAAATCATTTAAAATTGTCTTCATTATATGTTCAGGGATCGCTAACATAGCAAAATAGTATACGTTTTTGTTTGTGTTGTCTCCCTAGCCGGCAAAATTAAATAGATTGGGGATATAAAGTTGCACTGTGCAATCAAGAGAAGTGATAAAATATGAAAATCCTCCAAAGAGGTGGGTCAAAATTATCCTATTACAGATCAAAGCGATATTGCACATGCGCAGGATTCATAGTCTAATATTCGTACAATCACTCAAAAAAGTATTGGGACACTTGGCGTGCATAACAGTAAAGCCATAAATATTTATCATATTAAAACAAAAACAAAACCAATTAAGTAATATTTTAACATTTGGTGTACAGTACATGAAAGGAAAATTTTATTAGTATTATAGAATTATAATTTGATCTAGCTTTTCAAATATAATTCAAAGGCACACTGGAGTCAAAAAAGTATTGGGACACTTTTGAAATGAGAAATTTAACAAATATGCAGCGCATCAGTTTAAACACAAAAGTTTCAACAGATAAGATTATTTATAGAAAAAATGGCGAAAAACAAAGATATATCGGTTGATATGCGAAACTTCGTAAAAAGTCATTGGAAAGAGGGGAAATCAATTCGCTGTTATAGGGAAAATATTGAAATGGAGTAAAAAAAAAGTCTACTGTTTTTAACATCATTAACATGTTCAAGAATACAAATAGTGTTGAAAACAAGCAAAGATCAGGGTGTTCAAGGATATTTAATGAACGTAAAGAGAGGTGGATTGTGAGACAAGTACACATTAGTACAAGAACTAGTGCATTAAAAATGACTTAGTAGTGTGAAAGTTGGTTCGGAAAATCAGTAAATCCTGAAACTGTCAGAAATGTTTTAAGAAAACATTAGTATCATGGCAGAGTACCTCAAAGAAAGCCCTACATCAGCAAAGCAAATAGACAAGCTAGGTTGGCATTTGCAAAAAGATATATAAGGCAGCCGACAGACTATCGGGAAAATATAATTTTTGTTGATGAAAGCAAATATAACATTTCCGGATCGGATGGCAAGCATTAAGTTTGGTGGAAATCAAATACAACAATGCATGTCAAAAATTTACGGCCTACTGTCAAATATGGAATGGGTAACCGAATTATCTGGGGCTGCATGGCAAGCTCTGATTTCGGGAACTTACATTTTATTGATGGTATAATGAATAAATATATCTATATCTTGACATTCTCAAGCGAAATTTAAAGCAAAATGCGAACAAGCTGAGAATCTCAGAATATTTTAAATTTTAACAAGATATAATGACCCACATGACATACAACAGATATTAGCAATTGATGTGTCCTCTACCACTGTCCAACAGTTATTAAAACTCCTGCCCAAAGTCCAGACCTTAATCCCATTGAATATGTGTGAGATGATTTTTTTGCAGCAAAAACTATATATGAACACCAAATTTCTATCAAGCAGGATTTGAGAAAATATTTGGTCGAAGAGTGGACCAAAATCGATAGATCGTTTTGCAAAAAAAAATGGTCCAATCAATGCCAAATAGACTTCGAGAGGACATAAAAAGCAAGAAGGGCCCAACAAGATATTAATTTCTAAGTTTGATTTTTTTTTTTCTTAATTTATTGGGAAGTGTCCCAATACTTTTTGAGCCCATTTTTTAACTCCATTTCTTTTATTTTCAATTTTAACTATAATTGCATTGATGTATGAATTTTGTTCAAATTATTATTATTTGTATTTAGCAAAATAACGTTTACTTCTTCTTTTTTGGTTTCATTTGTATGCTTAAGTAAAGAATTACGTTAAAAATCTATGAACTGGTAGTGTGTCCCAATACTTTTTTGACTGACTGTATATGTGAAAACAAGGTTGTGGTTGTGAACAAAGTGTGTAATATTTCAATATATTTAAAATTGTTGAGTTTGTTATTCACATTGTATGTGTATATCATACTTTAGGATTCAAAATATTTTTCAGATTCATTATATATAAACTCATAAATAATAACCCATAATAATGAATAAGAATAATTTTAAAGAACATAAAAAAATCATTTAGTAATAATTCTTCGTTTTGGTTTTGATTATTCATACGATGAAAGGAATATAGTGGCACAGTGTAAATATTATGTTTCTTTTCTTTTTTGTGATTCCTTATATACTGTTATAATTTATAAGTTACAAATTGTTTTTGTGATATTTACACTCCCTAATAAAGCAACTGGCAAATAAAACAAAAAATAAACCCTGTGTTTTCTTTCTTTTTTCTAAAATTTCTATTACCGGTATTAAAACCGGTATCCCGGTATTAAGATCTAAAAAATACCAAATACTGGTATTGGATTTTTGGTACGGTATTGCAATCCTTAATCCCAGACTATTTTAATAGTCTAATCCAGTGTTTCTCAAAGTGTGGGGCGCGCCCCCCTGGGGGGCGCGATGACCCTACAAGGGGGGCGCGAGCGTATCGAAAATTTAAAGATTTTTTTAAAAAAAAAAAATAACCGGAAAGAGAAGTAAAACAAAATGCTTTCTTCCATAATAAAAAAAAATACACACAACAACACACTGACATAATTTATATTTATTATCTAGCTTTTTTCCGTCATCAAATAGCTATCTTTGATCCCAAAACCAAATTAAAGAAAAAAAAAACATTTTGTTTTATTTGCTGTTTTTCCTCAATGAGAGATTTTTTTATTACGTTTTAACATAAAATATTACTCGTTAAAAGAAAAAACGAAACCCAGACCCTGAGAAAAATTCTAAGAAGATAAACAATTCACCGCTGCAATTATTATTGAAATACTGTACATTAGTTGTAGAAAATGAAAAGGAAGTCATGATTCACTTTTCAGCCAGGCTGCATAGTACGTTCAGTTCAGTTCAGGTTTTGTGGGATATGGAGCAACAAAGGCTATATATGATCCCCTAAAAGACAGATGTTTCTTAAAAATTAGTAGATGTCAAAATATTTCAGTTTCTGGATAAAAAATCTGAATGTTAATTTGACCTTCAATCTTATGGTATGGTTATTATCAATATTAGTTCCCTCCCATCTTTCATGTGTTTGCTTCTCGCTTAAGGAAATTGTAAATAATTGAGTTTTTGCGATATTTGGAAAAGAATTGATTGGTTTAACATTTCTGTAGGATAATTGAAAAGTGTCTGATTTGCGTCCTTTATTATGGTCTTGTACTTTTGAATCATTTTAGTTCAGTTTTATTGGATTTTTCTCAAATCATCAAAGAATTGAATAGTCCTTGAAAGAAGGTAAGTATACTTTCTATAAATTAAAATATTCACTAGAATTCCGATTTGTATCGTGTACAGTAAAAATAATTCTAAACAAATGATTGGGGTGACTGTGTCCCCCCGCACTACCATTAATGTTAGTATCGAGTACGCGCCTGCTCCCGGGTTAAACTTTTTTGAAGTCTTCTCGCTTTAAATGTTAAAAAGTAACACAATTATTCTTCATCGGAATTTTATATTCTTTTTCATAATTTAACATTAATTCTAAATGCTAATTGTGTGAGGTTTAAAATTACAGTTCTTTTAAACAGTTATTTACAATTATAGCATTTATCTAAAAAAAAATCATTTTACATTTTTGTATACAATGTCGTGCACACAGTTTTACTCTCCTTACAGTTCAGCTATTATATCAAGAATAATGTTTTATTTTTTTTTAAAAATGAACTTGTGCGAAGAGTCGGTGTTTCAGCCAGTATACGTTTGATGTATCAGTACTGAAGAAGGTATTTTATAAATAATTTTTTATTACTGAATTTGGCCGCGGTAGCCGAGTGGTATAGGTATCGGATCGTGGCTTGCCTTGTCACGAGTTCGAGCCCAGTACCACTAAAGACCCGCCATGTAGGGCAGCGCTGCATGTTAAATCTGTTGAGAGTTGAAACTTTTTCCCGTTGGTGTGGTGTGGTAGTTAGGAGAGAAGGGTGCCAGCTCAGGTGTCATCCACGTCACTTGACCATGGTTCAAAATTACGTGGTCCGTCGTCAAAAGCCATCGTGCAGCTGAACAGTGCGACGTTAATATTCAATCAATCAATCTTATTACTAAATTAAGAACAAGTTTAATAATTATTAGGGACTTCCACGGGCTTTTCTTGTAGATGAAAGTTTTTCAAAGGAAGGTTTTAATATCAGAAATTGACTCTTAAAGAGTTATTTTTCTATATTTAGCTGAGATCTATATTTTGTCTTCAAGGCATCCACTGCAGAAAATCCGGTTTGCAAAAGGTAGGATGTTGAAAATGGTAATAGTATACGAAGTGCTTTTGTTTTCAGTACAGATAATTCCTCATCCACCTCTACCCCAAATTCAAAGAGCGATTTATTACAAAATTGCCTTTTAATTTTTCACTGCATGTGAAATCTATGAAGATTTCTTCTTCGGAAGTTGAGAGCCCTTCTGGAGTATCTTGAAATAGATCCCTAATCCACTCGTAACTTGCTACCAAGCTGTCCTCATCCAGAAAATACTTTTAAAATTCTTTGCCAACATAGCTAAATGATTTTACATGTTTTAAAAACAACTTTCACATGTTGTTCTACAGATTTGTAAGTTTTAACACATATCGAGCTGGGGCTTTTTCCATCATTTACTTCAGTAGTGGTAAATCCAAAATTTAAGTATTTTTGAGAAGATCGCCTTGATTTAATTTTTCGGAACCATGCTCGTTCGTCTGTGTACTTGTTGATTCTTTATTATGGTCGAATGTTTGCTTACGACTTAAAAATGTATGTATGATATTGTTTTAATCTACTGCCGTAAATACTTAATTACCGTGAATTACAATTAACGTGGAAATTAAAAAAAAAATGTACATTCAAGCTAGATTCGGTAGCTATAGGAGTATCGAGTCGACCAAAACTGACTGGAATTGTACGAGGAAAAGCATTTTTACATGTTTTGCGCAGACGTCCGATAGGTTGCCCAGACTCACGCAAACGTACCCTATAATGCCAGATGTGATGGATATGATAGAGAGCGACATTGACTAGACTATTTTTCTAATGACATTTGTGCTTTGAGAAATGAATGCTGAAGGAAATAAATCTTTAATTAAATACATCATTTTGCGATCTGTTCCAATTTAAAAATTAGAGAAAGAAAAATAACATAATTCTAAGTAATATATATTTTATGTAATTTTCTTAAAATATATATATATATTACTTAAAATATACACAAAATTTAATATACTTATCGTATTAATTTGTACTGTTTATAATTAAGATCGTATTGTAACTTTAGCGTCTCTCTCTAAAAGTGCATTTTTATTGCAGTAAATACATTATTGTTGTACAGGGGGCGAGACAAAAATTATGATTGAAAATTGGGTCGCCAGTATTGAAAGTTTGAGAAACACTGCTTTTAATGTATGAGTGGCGCACAGAGTATTTTAGGACTAATTAATTAATACTAAATTAAGAACAAGTTTAATAATTATTAGCTACTTCCATGGGCTTGTCTTACAGAGCAAAGTTTTTGAAAGGAGTTTTAAGATAAGAAATTGACCCTCTGAGTTCATTTTCTATATTTAGCTGATATCTATATTTTGTCTTCTAAGCAAACACCGCATTTTGTAATATGTTCCAATTTAAAAATCAGAGAAAGGAAAAATAACTTAGTAATTATACTATTACTTAACTTTTTTTTGCTTAAAAGTAACATATACTAAATTTAATACTTATGTCATGAATTTGTACGGTTTATAATAAATATTGTTGCTTTATCGTAAAAGTGCATTATTATTGCATTCAGTAAATTATTATGTATAAGGTGGGGCGCGATAAAAATTGTGATTGAAAAGGGGGCGCCAGTATTGAAAGTTTGAGAAGCACTGGTCTAATCAGAAAGAGATTTATAAAACATGCTCTCTCTCTCTCTAACTAATCTAAAGAAAATGCTCGCTGATTTCCCACAATAGGACACATTATTTCGTTACGTATTACTATGATTTTTAAAATCGTAACGAATATTTAAAACAATTTAAATAGGTTATATTTATTTAAATGCTTTAAATCTGTCTGTTTAATTGATTTGCAAATTTTCGTAGAAAATTAGTTAAATAATTTGTTGAATGCTGCATGGAAATCATTTACTTCTTGAATTTAATTTATTGAATTTATTTATAGCAAATGTTTTGGTATTTTCACTATAAATAATAAATATATAGAATGTATTAATCTTCATATTTCTTAGCAATTTATTCAAAAATATGTATGTTGTATACGCATACAACTAAATTTAAAATAATAAGATATGTATAAAATGATTCTCTCTACAGATATGTATTGAAATGATATGATTATTACTCAAAACAATCGAGATTGGAACTTAATTCTTCCTTGTTATTCTTAAAGTTAGCTGTTAACATAACCAATATCCAGAGTTATACATTCCTCTCGTGCGTTTCTTGAGTTTTCGAATGATATCAATGCGGAGCTCAGCAAATTGACTCGAGCTTCTTCCAAATCTTGAATTAAATCGTTTGTCATCTGGCGTAGATACCACCGTATCAACCGTATCAATGATACGGGGCCCCCTAGATACAGGGGCTCCTACATGTGTAACTATAAGGCCACTAACAGGGATTTTATACCTCAAATAGGATCCGATTTTGATACAAGGCCCATTCAGAACTAGATACGCCTGTGGTTCAAGCGACATGTTTTGAGTTCATGGATTAAGAAAAAAGGACTCGCAGTAAAATCGAGAGAATACTGTGGATACGGCAAAAGATATTTTTGATTCCTCAAAAATATCTCTGGATCAATAAACAGGCAACTTGTTTACCAGAGTAGTAATAAGCAATAACGATGATCTCACCCATCTTCATGTAATCTGTCGAAGATATCCCGCAAAGTAGATAGCTTGATAGCATGCAGATATCTGCTCATTAGCCTTCTTGTGAGGTGCTTAATTACTAAGTGTCTTTTTACATCTAATTTCTTTGCACTCTGGATCATAAATATCATTTAAAAATTCTTTTTTAAGTTACCAGTCGATCAAAATATCATCTTCATCTTGATCCAAAAGATTCGAAATTTAAAAGATTGGGCCGCATTTACTTCTGAAAAATAGTACTAATCATTAAACCCAGCTTGTTGACTGACACTTTAGACATATGTGTTGTTCTGTATTAGTAATGTTCCACTTTCTATCATAAATAAGGATTATTCTCATTAATTATCACTTGGATGGCTGTGATGACCCCCTTGGGTCACACCTTGAACACAAAGATTAATTTGAGGCAAAGAACCACCAAAAGCCATTTTGAATAATAATATTATTTATTTTTGATATAATTTTCTCAAAAATCTCTGATAACAAATAATATAATAATGTTACGTCTTCTAAAGGGTAATATAATAATGTTACGTCTTCTTACGCCTTTATATTAATTATTAAATTAAATTACTAAGAATACGATTGATTACTAATCTAGCTCAACTCAAGTAAGGTTTACCGAAATAGGAGATCCGAGAAACACACATATTCGAATTCTTAATTGTCATTAACTTTAACTAAGTATCTCAAACTGGCGCTTACTTTAAGCGTACGTGAATTATATTTACCGCTGGCTTATATCAGCTTTCTGGTACGTCTAGCAGCACGACGTCTTCACGAATCTTATCTCTTTGAATCTTCTAGTTTTGCTTTAAACGTTGTTGGCTCAATAGCCTACCATCATCTCTCTTGCTATCTAGCAACCCTCGACTTAAATATATACCTTATCTAATTTGAATATCCCAAACTTCTTTTTGGAGTTGATTGGAAATAAACGCGAATTTATATTCCCCAGAAAGACGCCTAAGAAGATTAGTGGAAAAGTTCCGTACAGATTCGTCACATGGCTGCTTTTTGTTCTAGTAAGAGATGAAATTCTCCATTTGCTTTTCTCTGTGGTAGTATTTTTCATATAATGGTCTTCAAATATTTAGATCGTATGTGAGGTGCATGTAACCAGCTTGAAAAAAGTGTAATATGAAAGATACTATTTCCATAAGCAGCGATTATTTTATTGTAGTATTTCAGATATTGTAACCTTTCGAATACAGAAATGTAATCCCACTACTGGACTCTTATTTTGTCTATACTGTGGCCTACAATGAACATTTTTGCGGTCCGGCCAACATATTCACGCACATTAGTATATAATAAAATATCAAAATTTCTCCCGAAATAAAAAAGATTAGAAGCAGAGAAAAGGTGTCAAGTGTCTGGACATAAGTATTAATTTTTCTTGTTCTTTTATTTATGTTTGTTGTAATGTATTATTCGAAATAAATTTACGTTTCTATGAACATTAATTTTTTTTAGGGAGGGGGGCACTGAGAGTTAGCCCTTGTTTGTTTGACCTCAATTTATCCTTTAAGTTTTACATCTTTGATCTACGGTTACGTGAAACCACACCAAACAAAAATAATAGTTGTAATTTACAGCACTGTAACCATAGGGATTATTTAACTTTTAGATTCAATTTTATCCAAATGTTTTGATTATTTTTTGTAAAAATTAACATTTTACAATTAGATTATATGATATGTATTGCATCATTTATGGAAAATAAATTACGTGGATTATATAGATTTATCCTTTCCTACATAAAATCCTATAAAAGATTAACCACTATAATAAATGTCCATAAAATAAAAACTATTCGTAAAAAAGAGCTAGCAAAAGTATTTTTGTCATTTCAAATGCAATTTAAGTAAAATAATTTTTTTACTTTTACTTTTCTCGAGTTATAGACGGTTGAAAGCACGTACTCATATATTCAAAAACATATTTTTAAAGAAATTAAAAAAAAATTGTTATTCCTTTCCACAACAAATTTCACTTCCTAATTTTCATATACTTTACAGAAATTTTAAATAGCCTAACCACAAAGCCAAATCTATATAAACATATCAAAGTCAAATATAATACTTTCATAATCAGTCTGAAGTATAGAGATAAGTCAAAATAGGTTGGCATTTAATTAATATCAGTTGACACTTTCCTAATTTAAATAAAAGTTCTCTTCTCTGACAAAACTTTGTCTGGTATCTCATTTCCAAGAAAGACATTCATACATTCCCGAATGACATTAGTTTAAATTCTTAGCGATATGTTTTTATAAGGAATAATAAATTGGAAAGGGTATAAATAAAACAAAAGGCTGTATCACAACTTGTTAGCCGTATCATAACTTCATCCCCTCAAAAGAAATCCACTAAAAATAACCTCTTAGTAAGAGTAAGTAATTTGAAATCATTCCTTGGTTGTAATTTTCCAATTTAACAGCTTTTGTTTATCCTTGATTAACTCTACTTCGGAAGTAGTTGGCCTGGGAGACCAGCAAAAGCATTTTGAGTAAAAACAGCTATTTTGGATTTAATTTAATGTATCCGACTATGTTCGGAACCGAGATTGTACAAAAGTGTATAAATGGATAATATTTATGATATTTAGTGTCACAGAGATTAGATTAAAAAATGTATATAAAATTGTTTTAAGAATAGTATTACAGTAAAAAATTATTTAAGTACAATATTTTGACAAAAAATTAAAATAGAATGACCCATTTTCAAAATATTCTCCTTTTGTGAAATATACTTCTATTAAAATAATATTTTGCCTCTGTATATAGCTCAGACCTGTGTACAGAGGCTCAACTAGAATTTTTGAAATATATACCTTAGAAGTGGGTTTATCCATGTTTTACGGTAACAGAGGGGAGAAATTTTAAGAAAAATCTCCGATAATTATTTCAATTGGTTGTAACTCTGAAACTAATGTGAATTTTTCAAAAAAAAAAAAATAGTTCAGACTCTCTGTGTGTGGAGAAAAAGTCTTTAGTTTATATAAGCAAAATATTATTATATTTAGAAGCATCTTTTATAAAAGGAGAACATTTTGAAAAAGTGCTATTCTAAGTTAATTTTTTGCCAAAATATTGTATTTAAATAATTTCTTTTGTCAAAATGTCTTTAAAACAATTTTATACTTCTATTCTAGTCTAAGTGACCCTAAATAACATGAAAAATATCCATTTATACGTTTTTTTAAAATCACGTTTTACGAAAGTAGTCGGATACCTTAAGCTCATTTTGTTCATTAAACTGGTTCTTTTTGCACAATTTTTTGAGTTTGCTTTCCTTGAACCTTACCCAAGTCGGCTCTTCCAGTGTTTTAAATTAAAATTGCCTACGGCAGTTGGTGGCCTCTCAGGATAAGTGCGCCTGATTCTGTTTCGCTCAGAGAGGCTCCTGATGAAGGATTAATTTAATGTCAATATTGATAACTGAAAAAAATACGCAAAATGTATTCACATTTTTATAAAAAAATTGGTAAAATATTTTTTTGAAGGAACGACAATTTGTTAAACTTTTGAATCATCCAAAGCAGATAAATTTATATATATTTGATATTATAGTATAGTACAGGGGTGGCGAACCTTTATATGTGTGTGTGGATCAACGTGCCATTTATTCTAAAGAAAATGTTTAATGAGGTACAGACATGCCATCAAATAATTTTGACTTGTGATTATTCGGAAAATAACAAAACTAAATATTAATTTCACGAAATTCTTCATTTAATACAAAAAAGTATGTTTTGTGTGTGAACTATAATGTAGTAAATGTTTCAGTTATATGTGTAATTAAATTAAAGTAACTTTAGTGTGACTTCCGTTGTTGCAGATTATATATAGAGAGAGAGAAAAAGAGAGATGACACACACACACACAACTAACTTATTTAAGAATTGCACAATGTAACTTTCTTTTAACAGAATGCATGCTGAATTGAAGTCATCTGCCAAACGGCTTCTAGTGAGTCTAATATTATTCATCTCTGAAAATAATTACCCGCAGGCATAGGTAGATAAAAATATGGTTAAAATAGCACGAACTAGCATCTTCAAACAGTTAAATGTGTCTGGAATCGAATTCCATGTTTCCAAAATTTCGTTACTAGTGTATTATTTATATTGTTTGTTAATCTTTTTTTTCAATCAATTCTAACTTTTTCCTTGTTTCAATAAATTTTTTTATCCATATTGAACTAGACTAGAAAGCAATAAGTTGCATTTCAAATTCTTCTATTTCCAACAAATCGAATTGAGGCAAGTTCAGTTTATCAAATAAAGTCACATCAGGGTACATAAAAAACGTGAGCGTATCTGACAATTTTTTGACCTGAGAAAATCTCACTGAAAATTTCTTGAGTGAAGAATCAATATTAGGGGAAAAAAATTCTTCAATAACTATATCTTTGTCTGTGGTTTCTCATGTGCATTTTAACCTTTAAAATTGTTTTTCAACAGTTCAATTGTTTTTAATAATGTTTCTGAACTAAATTGCAAACCGTTTCGATCGGTAGCGTGCACAAAATATTGTGCCGCGTGCCAATTGTTCGCCATCCCTGGTATAGTATAACTACTTTTATCACATAGAGTTATATGATGAGAGATTTTTGGTGTGTAGTCACACACATTGTTATATATATATATATATATAATGAACTTCCAAATTTTATTTACTAATCCATTTTTTAAATTGAGCATATTGTATTGGGCTCTATACCGTATTACGTAACCTTAAATAACTGCCAGTTGTTCATAAATACTTTACCAATTCGAGCTGTACAAGAGAGCACTCAGTGTTTGTACGAGAGAGAGATTAGTAAGCTCCACCAGAGAATTTTTTTTTTTCTGCTGAGGGCAAAAATAACGGATACCGCATAATGGATTGTTTTTGCCTTCTTTAAGGTATCCGACTATGTTCGGAACGGTGATTTTAAAAATGGATAATTTCTATGATATTGATTGTCACTTAGATTAGAATGCACGTATAAAATTGTTTTAAGGACACATTTTGACAAAAAAATTATTTAAATACAATATTTCGGCAAACAATTATCTTAGAATAACCTTTTTTTCAAAATGTACTCCTTCTGAGAAAAATGCTTCTATTATAATAATATTTTGCCTGTAGCTAGCTCAGACCTCTGTACAGAGGCTCAACTATGATTTTTGAAAATTTAACATTATTTTCAGAGTTACAACGAATTGAAATAATTATCAGCGTTTTTTTCTTAAACATTCTCCCCTCTGTTTTCGTAAAACATGGATATATATATAAACCCAATTCTAAGTTATTTATTTCAAAAATTCTAGTTGAGCCTCTGTGCAAAGGTTTGAGCTAAATACAGGCAAAATATTATTATAATAAAAGCATTTTTCACAAAAGGAGAATATTTTGAAAATGGGTCGTTCTATGTTCATTTTTCGTCAAAATATTGTACTTAAATAATGTTTTATTGTAATTATATTCTTAAAACAATTTTATATACATTTTCTAATCTAAGTGACACTAAATATTATAAATATTATCCATTTACACGCTTTTGCAAAATCACGCTTCCGAACGTAGTACGTACCTTAAATAAGGTAACAAAGTTATTAATATTCTAAATGTGCAAGAAGTATAATTTACATCTGTATTTATGCATTCATGTATTGTGATCGCGATATAATTAAAAAACAATGGTTGCTTAGTAACAATTAATCATAATTGAGCCTTGAATATCCATGATATTACAATATTTACTTAAAAGACCTACATATTCAATGCGGTTGAAAATCCCTGATGTAGTTACGGAACTAGAGAAGATCTAATAAACTGTTGTACTGGTATATTTTTGTAGCTTAAATTTGGATAACTTTGCAAGGGTTTTAACCAATGACATATAAGGTAGCTCCATTACTAAGTTAATAAAAATCAGGGAAAAATTCTAATGTTTAACGTCATGATACTTTAATTATAAAATTGTCCAATTTATCAAGGTTTGAAATATTAACTTTAATTATACTAATTTGTAATATCAAAGTTTAAAAAAAAGAAACCGGGTCGTAATATCCTGCTGCCTTATATTCCAAGGTCTATGTTACGAAGTCAACAACACTTTCAAGGCAATATAGAGTCTCATTCCCCATTTTTTAAGGATTTCCTACCCGTTTTAATATAGCGGCATTGAAGTCCATCGTGATTCGTAATTGCTTGAAGTCTAACCTAATGATACATTTAATGGGTAATGAAATGTTTTTGAAGAAACTTCACTGTACCACCCGCTAAGAAGTTTTACTCGTATGTCACGTTTGTGACCTTTTATTCATAGCAGAAAACAACGGAGTGTGATGAAATAGAATCATCAAAGATGACACACATACGTCTTTATCACGAAGAACAGATTTCAACCCAAAGTGATAAAAGAGAAGTTGGCAGAACGTATACTTTCCCTTTAAAAGATCCGTTTATCCTATTCTTTAAAAACATGATGACCAAAATACATGTAAAATCTATGATGTTTCATCACTGTAGTCTCTTATTCTACACAAAAAAATATCTTCAGAAATTTTTCTAATATATATATATATATATATATATAAGAATTTAAAGCGTGCTTTTAAAATATAAATATTTATGTATAGAAGTTTCATTAAGTATCCACGTATATAAAATGTCAGCATCCAGACAATCGTAATTCTTTAAAGTAAATGTTTCATGGTAATGCATTAAAAGTTACAGAAAATAACTAAGAGTGTAAAGGTGTTTGATATCACATTTTTGTGAAATAATTTTTTTTTCTCCTCTACTTGATGTAATAAAATTTAAGAGAATAAAATTATTATAATTTATTCCAAATAGTTTCAACAAACATAAGCATACCTTTAAAAATATTTCTTATCAATATTTCGATAAAGTACAAATGCTCGCTGTGGCCACAATTTAGTTTATCAAGAAAAGAATTGAATATTTTTTAAATTTCGAATGATTTCCACTTACTTTTAATGGTATAAGTAAAGAGTGTCTCTAAGTCATCACACAAAACTACCCCGAGCTTATTTAACTACTGAATACTACATTTTAATCAAAACACTTATAAGGTAAATGCTCAACTAAAACATTACTTTTAAGGTACCATTCAGTAGAAGTCTATATATATATATATATATATATATATATATATATATATATATATATATATATATTTATATATATATATATATATATATTTATATATATATATATTTATATATATATATATATATATATATATATATATATGCAAAATAAAACTTAAAAGAAAACTTCATTAAACTATCAACTTTGAATTGAAAAGAAACATAAATTTCTTTAAATAAAGAAACTCCTTATTGTATGAAGTTTTACACCCCTAGAAACGTGTATCTTATTTAACTGAGAAATTAAACATTCAGCTGGAAAATAATGATGTACATTTCGCACAGAGTTTATTAAATATAGTCGGACCTCTATATAACGAAGTCTCTAAATCCCCCCCAAAAAGTTCGTTATATGGTGGTTCATCTTTCAATTTTCTTTATAAACCGCTGAAAACAAGTTTTAAATTCATAAACAAAAGTATTAAAAAAAGTAATTATTCACACCTTTTCGTAGATTAATTCATATTTATTTTGCGTATCTTTCCCAACAAAAAAAAAGAAGAAACTTGCAAGGGAAGTTTCTTGACGCCTTTACCCACTTCCTGAAGAATTAAATTTTTTTCTTTGATGCTCAAGAACTTACGTTTTGATATTTTCGAAATACACGAAACGAAATTATCAGTTCGAGTCATAAACACTATAAATGAACGGATACTAGTATAAGGAGTATGGGACACGAGACAACTCTACTGAGAGAGAAAGGGGTAATTAAAGATGTTTCCTGTCAACTGGACAATAGGGGTTAAAGGATTTACTTCTTGGATGAAACGCCCAGAACTCTATTGCTATCTGCGAGTTGAGCACTTAATAAAACCTATTCAAGATTTATAACCACCATAAAATGTTTTAAAATAGAGAGTAACTTGAAATGTTCAGAAATACTTTTGACCAGAGACAGAGAAAAAAATTGAATTACAAAAAAAAGTTCGTTATATAAAAAATACATTTCGTTATTAGGAAGAAAATCATGAAATGTTCTTGGTCCCAGGAAAAAGTTCACAACATAGAAAATTCGCCATATAGAGGTTCGTAATTTGGAGGTTTGACTGTATATAGATAATCTCGTTAAAATTCAACCTCACTAAAATATTTCTTTACAGTAAAATTGCCCTTTAGATTTCATAAGAACTTAAGGAAATTGAAACTGAAGTATACAGGGTGTTGTCGAATTCGACCGACAATTTCAGAGCGGTGATAGTACGCAGCGTGGGGACAACAAATCACCATAAAACATGAAGTTGCAGTCCACATTTAGTTGGGATAATTCGCAAAAACTGTTATGAAAGAAGTGATGTACAGTGAAATAAAAAGGGACAGTAAGAGATAAAAAATACATTTATTGGAGGTAAAGCAAGTTTATAACATAAATAATTCATCTCAGCTTGACGCCAGAAATGCAACGACAGGTGATTGTCACAGGAATTGTTGTAAGTTGCTTCCGCGTAGATTATAGTCCAGCCGACACTGTCAGACGGGTTCAACAAAGTCCGGTGTGCTGGCGATGTCATCTGAAGTGACGACGATCCGTGCTATGTGATCCTCCACTGCAGCCACCGGCGTCTCATACATAAACAATTGAGAATCGAACGATACAAGTGATTGTGAATCGGGAAGCATGAACACAAAGAAACCGGTCAACCACCTCTAATCCCCCACCTCCCGTGATATGTACCATGGAGGTGGTTAGGCATCGCAATCTAAAAATGTGCCTGTGCACCATCGGGCATGAATTACTCGTTTTGTGACGGGCTTATAGCGTTTTCAACTAAAAACTCCTCTTGGGTTCTTTGGAGATGAAAAGGCAAATTATTTCCAACCAAATCCAGAAGCGAAGCGTGATTATGCAAATTAAGAATTTTTTAAATAACAGAAGTTTAGCGTAAGCAGGGTGGCTACGGGAAGTGATTACACAAGGTCCATGTGTTCGGCTTTACAGTTCTGTTGCGCTGTGGCCAGTATTATCAGCAGCAACTACATGAGAAGTGGGAAATTGCGTACGGGGATGTTTCTTCAACCCTACCACGGTGTCCCGAATTTCCGCATTTGGCTACACTCATCGTCTGACTCATCTTCTCCCGACGGTTACTATTATCGTGATTTTCAGCGACTAAAAGTGGTTTATGACCAGTGGCGTAACGTACACCTATGCACCGCATTGCGGGGGGCATAGATTCTAGGGGGTTCAAAGCCTGACTGACCCCAAGTACATATTTCAGTTTGGGGCCTAAAACCTGACTTTGCAGGAGGGAGCCTAATATTCTCCGTTACGCCACTGTTTGTGACCCCATGCTCTTTTTAAATTATCGTCTCCACGCTGCCTACTACCACCCCTCTGAATTTGTCGGTCGAATTCGAATAACATCCTGTATACCTAATCATTCCTATGATTATTAATCATTCCTAATCATTCCTATTGATTTGCCTTAAGGCTACACAATACCCTAAAAATTTCATTTTTACCGATTTTTTTTGCATGTTTTGGTGGCTCATATCATTGAGATGCTTGCCTCGAAATTTCCGATCTGTTAGCAAATTGGTTTTTAAGATATTTGAAGTTTTATGAGCTATGGTTTTGGTTTCGGTTTCCTTTTAAAGCATTTTTTCACACTTAAGTTGAATTAATTAAAAATATTTTTGAGCTTTTAGTTTGAAATGGTTATTAATTCCAATTTTCATTACTAAAACCATTTCTGCTTCATTATGTTTTTAGTTTTTTGAGTTCTCATAATTAATTAATAAAGATTAATTTCATGGCCAATTTTTGCTTTAAAAATAGTTTATATAACTTAAAAGGTTTAACATTAATTTTTTCCTATAGAGAAAATGCCATGGGAAATGAGTTTTGGGTTTCTGTGAGAAACAATATTTCGAAGAGATGGAATACTACTGAAAATGATCCTCAAAATCAGTCCTCAGCTTATTCTACAATTAGACTTCCGAATACAAGTATTTTGAATTCAAATGCTGCAGATATAACTGAATATATTTCCTTGATGTACCAAACTACATTATACTAAACATATTGTAGTACTATATTTTAGTATTTTAAAGTCGTACGACAAGAGCTAAAACTTCCTAAACTGCCCCTTTTTAAAACTGAAAAAAATTAAATTTTATGAGCAAACCTGACTATTTTTAGCTTAATTTTATATCATTATTATTTTGTACATAAATACTTTGTGTTTCAAAACTTTTGTGAAATATTAGGTTAAGATAAAGCTGAATAAACTGACGTCTTAACAAATGCTATCAATATTATGCAAAAATATATTTTGAATTAAAAATATAATTTTCAGTCATATATTTAATAAAAATAGTATTTTAATGTGGAACATACATTGGAAAATAACATATTAAAAAATTAGAGTTTTACGGGCATTATAAGTTTTTGCTTTATGACTTAACAAACTTTAAATGCGTTTTTCTCAGACTTTGAATCTTGAAGGTATAATTGTTTTCTAATCCCTAAGGTTTTTTTTCCTGTTCAAGATAGAGCCTTGAATTCTTTTTGTATATACTCCCAAATGTATGTTCTATAAAAGTTAGTATGGATTTAGGGCTGAGAACTCTAGTTATTTTTCTAAAAAATGCGAAAGTTGATATTTTAAAATTTTTCGTGTTTTTTCCAGGTTTTTCTAGAAAAATAATTATTAAAAATCAACAAGGAAATAGATTTTTAAATCCATACTAATTATTGTTTGTAATCTAAGAATCATAAATAACTTAAAATTACTAAAACATTTTAAAAATTGAGTATTTTATTACAGTTTGAAAAAACTTCGAAAATTCCTAATTTTTTAAAATTGTAAAATAATGGCTGGTCTAACTGACTTTTTGCTTACAGAATCAGCTTAATAATATAATCAAAATATAAAGCATCAATTATTTTTACTGTAACTGTCTCCAAAAATTTTTTTGAAAAAGGGTACCGTGTAGCCTTAAGGCAAATCAATGGCTGGCTCAGCCAGTGGTCGTGATCTTGTGGTCAGTGATGTCCCCTCACGGGTGGAACCCTATTGTTAATGAAGACCCACAGTGTAGAAACTGAAGCCAGATATGCCGTGCATGGAGAACAATGAAATTTTTAATGAGTGTTGTTTTTGTTGTTACTAATGGTGGCAAAGTCTAAATCAAGGCCCACGAAATTCATCATGGCAAAGGGCTAAGTGACGCCTGTCATTAGTCGTAGCTTTGAGCCCCATACAGGTGACAGAACGATTCAGCTCTCTTTCACCCCAATTTTGAGGGAAAACACCCTGGGGCCTCCCATCTCTCTTCCCCTTCCACCAACCTCACGAGAAGATTTGCGGCTCTACGACTATTTTAAGTACCCCCTGCCATGAAGGCACTATACATTTACAAGCATCCATGTCTTCTCCGGGAATCGAACACGGGCCCAACGGCACAGCAGTCAGATTCATTAACCACTATACCGATTGGGCGACTTAATGAGTGTTTGTGCATCATAAATATTTATTCGATTTAAAATTGAACTCTGGAAAAAGTTTTTAGAAAAGAATATCGCATAAACATACTGTTTGTAAAAAAGTTCGAATCAATATCTGCCAAATAAAATGAATTGAATTTTTCATTTTATATATTTGACGTAGATCACCAAATTTTTTGTTTGTCATTCATATTTAGAAACTTCTTTCTTTTTTTACAGCACATGTCTGTAAAAAAGCAATTTTGCCTTTACGAAAAAAAAAAAAATTAAATTTGATTGTTCCGGGAAAAAAACATTTCTAAGATATTTTAAAAATCTCAGTACCGATAAATAGTTAGGTTTTTTAAGATCTTATATTTGAAATTCGTAGTGAAGTATATAAATTTTACGATTATTGTGTGTAAAAATCATAACATATTTTAAAACAATCATTTTCTTAATAAGAACTAGATAAGTCATAAGATAATGATCAATGAATATGATTCCTCCCCCCAAAAAATCTCGAGTGAGTGAGTGAAGATTAACGTCGCACTGTTCAGCTGCACGAGGGCTTTTGGCGACGGACCACGTAATTTTGAACCATGGTCAAGTGACGTGGACGACACCTGAGCTGGCACCCCCCTCTCCTAACTACCACACCACACCAACGGGAGGACGTTTCAGCTCTCGACAGATTTAGCGTGCATCGCCGCCCTACACGGCGGGTCTTTAGTGGTACTGGGCTCGAACTCGTGACAATCCAAAAAATGTCGAAGTGAAAGTGTTGATAATAAATAAAAATATATAGTTAACACACACACACACAAAAAGATTAGTTTTATTAAAAATTTAATACTACATTACATTTTTTGTTTTAAATTACATGCATAAACATCTTTTTTAGTATCAGAAAAATATTTTTTTTATTTGCATAATTTGTTTAATAAATAATAATAATAATATAAACATGATTAAAACTAACATGGATTCTTAAGCCACGATAGACAAAGTGCAATGGTTATGAACTCAAGGCTGGGGAATCGGGAGCTCGAGTCCGGGTGCCGCTGACGACTCACAGCGTAGAGAGGCTGATAAACATTAAATTAGTAGAAGCTCAATCATCTATCTTTGGAGGTGGTGTTATGGCCACGGTAACCGATGGTATAGGTATCAGACCGTAGCTTGCCTTGTCATGAATTCGAGCCCAGTACCACTAAAGACCTGCCGTGTAGGGCAGCGATGCACGTTAAATCTGTCGAGAGCTGAAACGTCCTCCCATTGGTGTTAGGAGAGTGTTGCCAGCTCAGGTGTTGTCCACGTCACTTGACCATAGTTCAAAATTACGTGGTCCGTCACCAAGAGCCCTCGTGTAGCTGAACAGTGCGACGTTAATATTCAATCAATGAATCAATTGGAGGTGGTGTGAAAGTTTGAAGAGAGGGTGCTGGTTCAGGTGTCGTCCTCGTCACTTGATCGTAGCTCAAAATTACGAATTCCGAACACCAATAATATCCTCGGGTTGTTTCGAATTGTGATGCAATTTAAATTCTCAATTTAAAATCAATCCTGATGTGAATTAGGTTGGAATTCATGTAAGTTTTGTTATTTCGAAAACAATTACCTCCCTATCTGTGCTAGATTAATATCAATATCACAAAAGCCAAAAATTTTAAAATAATGTTAAAATGGAAACAAGGGGTCGGCTTATATATGTATCAGCCGATGTCCGCAATTTTATTTATTTATTTATTTACTTATATATTTATTTTAAACTTTCACTAGTCATGCGCAAGTGATATTAATCTTCTAACTGGGTGTTTTGAACGGATATTTTATTTTTAAACAAGTAATATAAAAAAAGATCAAGTCAAAATTCCTACTTTGGATGGATGAATAGAAAATATTTTATTAACGATTGAAAAAATGAATAGGATATATATATATATATATATATATATAGGGAGAGAATGAACTAATAGGGAGTAGCATCTCGTCAGTTTTACCATTTAGTAACATTTTCGTTCTCATGATAACTTGTTTGAAAATTGCGAAAACTTTTTATTTTCATTTCGGCTTATATGTCATGTTGAGTTTTTGAAGAAAAAAAGCACTTTCGCTTTATGCATGAATTGGCTTATATTTGAGCCTTATTAAACAAAGTAATTATTATTAAAAAATAATTTACTTTAAATATAAATTATTTTATTTCCTTGGTTTATTTCCAACTATTTTTATAGTCCCCCTACTCCCTACTACTTGCTTCGATGTAGTGACCTTTAAACTTTTTCAACTCATAGAACCAATAGAACTTGAAGGTGTTTTCGTGGAACCCCTAGAACTAGAGATTGTTTTCGTGGAACCCCATTCCACACGCATAGTTAGAATATGTCTCAAAATAATATTTGAAGAAGGTCAACATGTTATGAGTATTTTATGCAAAGGCAATTAAAAGAAATATTGCATTTATTATTAAAAAATTCTAATTAAATTTTTAATATAATTTACTCATTAATAATATTAATTTGTCATCCAAATGTTACCTACCCGTGCGTTATATTTAGTAACTGGGATATATGCTAGTATTTTTGACACAAACTGTCGAAGTTTATAGGTCTATCGAGATAAAATGCAATCACATTACTCAGTGCAATTTGTTTTTATACTTCATTTCTGAGGCCAATCATGTTGAGAGATATAATTCCCTTAAATGTGCAATATTCTGAAGTGCATTAAAATGTTTATAGCTGTGTGAGAAATACTGTATTTTTTGCATGAATTTGCAGCATAAAATTTAGAAGCTGTTTTCTCTTAAATTTAGATTTTAACATCGAATATGGTGATAAGTTGTTTCCTTTCTTTCATTATATATGTTTTTCTATGTAAAATTGTGCATTTTTCATTATAAAATTACTTAGTTATGCAAAACACTATGTTAATTAACAAGTATAAATTTATCTCGTGGATCTCTAGATAGTAAGCAATAGAATAGTTACAATTAAGTAGGAAACATGTATATATTAACATATGTATGTCGCGCAGCAAGTATGGTGGCTATGACCCTCGGCTAGTAACCGAGTGGGTTCGAATCCCGAGTAAGACATGGTTGTATCTTCTTCGCGAAAGAAGTCGGTCTTTCACTTGTAATAAATTCCCGTCTTGAAAGAAAAAGTAGCGCACTCCTTCTTGTTATATATGCTGGGATCATCATCTGTAATATAAACGTCTATATTCTTCTGTTGTATTGTATGCTTTCTGTTTTTCACTTGTATTTCATATGTCCCAAGGATAAAAACACGCAACAACATATATATATATACACTGCTGGACAATTGCTAAGGACGGATAACACTATCATCCATAGCAACCACAAAATGAAAGGAAGTAAAATGTGGAAAATTAGAATAAGTGTGGCATATTAGTAAGAAGAAGTATGAGTATGCAAATTTTTTTCCCACGTCTGTTCATCACGTGATAGCGTTCATAAGAGCTTTAAAGGTTTTGACGCGTGTGGACAGTTGTTGTTTCAAGTCAAAGTTTTACAGGAAAGATTTAATAGACGAACTTAAAATTTTTGGCATGTCTTCCCGACATCACATAGATGATTTTATGCGTGACCGAATTATTGGAAAGATCGAAGAAGGGCAAAAAATAACAGATGTTGCCAGGGAGTTCGACATCGCTCACAGCGTTGTTTCACGACTGCGGAAGTCATTTAAAACTACTGGAATGTGTAGTAGACGGCTCGGGGGAGGTCGTGTTAGAAGTACGACGCCTGCAGAAGACAGATATATCGTCCTATCAGCAAAAAGGAACAGGCGCACCACAGCTCAGCAGGTGGCAAATAAGTTTCTTGCTGCCTCAGGAAAGCAGATCTCCCGAAAAACGGTTGCCAGACGTTTGAGGAGAGGAGGACTATACGCACGCAGACCTGTTATGTGTGTCCCATTGACCAGACAGCACCGTACTGCCCGTTTGCAATGGTGTCGTGAGCATCACAATTGGACTGAACAGGACTGGGCATGCGTACTTTTCTCAGATGAGGGTAGGTTCAGTCTGTCATCGGATTGTAGACGCCAACTGATCTGGCACGAGAGTGGTACTGCTTATCGTCCAGAAAATATCCAGGAAAAGGACCGATATCCGACATGAAGTATCATGGTGTGGGCCGGCATCATGATCATTAGCCGCACGGGCCTACATGTGGTTGCGAATGGAACTATGACGGGCCAACGATACATTGATGAAGTTCTACTTCCTCATGTTCGTTTTTTCCGTGGTGCTGTCGGTGATAAATTTGTTTTTATGAACGACAAAGCAACATGTCATCGAACACTCACTGTTCAGGATTGTCTAGACAGCGAGGGTATTCAACGTCTTGTATGGCCAGTGCGTTCTCCAGATCTAATCCCCATTGAAAATGTGTGGGATGCTTTGGGGAAGCAAGTTGCTGGTCGAAACTATCCTCCGACAAACAAGAACATCCTCATCCGTGCACTCACAGAGGAATGAGATAAATTGCCTCAACAGCTGCTGGATAATGTTGTGCAAAGTATGGAACGACGTGTGGAATGTTGCATCACACTCCACGGTGGACATATCCCGTACTGATACCTTTCTTTAAGGTGCCTGCTGACTTTTAGATGCATTGTTTCATTTTTCTCCGTACGCAGATCAAATGAACTTTTTTTTTCTTTCAGATGTTTCACAGCTTTTGTACTTTCCAGAATAATAAATATTCTTTATTCTAATGTCTGAACAGTGTGGCAACTATATTTTATCCTACTAGGCCTCATGTCTCGCTTAATGTTATTCTACATAGCAATTTGTGATCCGTCCTTAGCAATTGTCCAGCAGTATATATATATATATATTAACATATATACATTTTAATATTCTTCTAATATATTATAACAAAAGTTTAAAAAATTGTTGAAAAATAAAGTTTATTACATAAATAAAATTTTCAGTTTTAAGGAATAGGATGAGTTTTAGATACTTTTAACTATACGAACTTTATAGAAATAACACTTTTGCACATGTTTATAAATTTCTTTTCGTTTTTTTTTATTGTGACTCGTGGAACTCCTGTGTATGCCTTGTGGGACCCAGATGGAACACCGTTTGAAGACCACTGGATTAGACAATTGATATTATAAGTAATATCTAAACAATATTACCATTGATAAGATTTTATACATAAATAAATCAACAATTTTTTTGCATAAATCAAATCTATAATTTTCTATGTAACATTGATATTTTTCGGTATATTTGCTCCTGTAAGTATATATAAAAACATACCATTATAAGTTTAGAATATTGTCTATAGTATTATTTTCATACTTTCAGAATCTTTACGTAGACCATCCTTTATTGATCAATATTGCTTCATCCAAGGAAAATACTCCTATGTAATTATGGTTAAGAGTTAATAGTTTGAAGTACTACAGGATGACTTAACTATCCCTGGAATTCTAAGAACTTGTCTAATGATCTTGGAATCGATCATTATGTTCTGTTTTCAGACATTATTTTAACTTATAATCTCATACTCTATATATAGTATTTATGCTGAATTAAACTGAATTTTTATATATTTGGAGCTTAAATTGAACTAACTTCGTCTTTGCAAATTTGAAAAAATCTAAGAGAATTCTCAATTTTTTAAAAAATTATTTCAGATTTAAATTTTTATTATGAAACAGTATGCAGTAAATGATTTGATTTAAAAATTTTGTTTGTTGTTAAACTTTTGTTTGAAAATTCAAAACATTTTTTTTTCTAGGAGCTTTTATTTCAGGTTAAAATAAAAGCTTCTAGAATAAAATGCGTCTTGATTTTTCAAACAGAGTAAATTGCATATTTCCTTACAAATATATTTAAACAATCATATTGTTACGAATGTTGTGTAATTAATGCTTAAATTAGTGTAAATTTATATATCTGGATGTTTAATACATGAATATTACTTACTACTGTATTTATTTTATGATAAAAATTGCAATATTGGCAAACAACGCCGTTCCTTAAGAAAATGGGCATTCAATGGAAACTTGGCGAAATGTTGGCGACAAAGCCAAATTGGTGTCCTTTATGGCAAATTGGTGACCGCTTTTTGTGAGTTGGCAACCAAATAAATGCTTCTGAAAGTTACTGGAGAAATCTATTAATATCACGATCTATGACGTACGCGGATCTATCGAGAAAGATCCTTGCAGCCTATAAATAGAAGTCGCTCGCTGAAACTGGGCACGTATTGTTTTGTTTGTTAAAGAGTTGCTATGATCAAGCTATTGCTTGCGAATAATCTGTATCATTACGTATTTGTACTTTTAGCCTCTGATAGTGATCACTGAACACTGAAGAAAGTGTGAAGACTTTCTGAAACTTATTGGACGTATTTTGCTTCTATATCATGTACTTAACGGATTGTTTATCAACATTAAATTTCCTCATCCTCAAGAAACTGCTTTGCTGTTCGAGACTGTTTTTGCATAAAATCCTCGAATCCTGATCTACGTAACAATACTTTCAACATCGACGTTTCATCGACTTGAGTTTTAAAGCAAGAATATTAGTGACATGATGTTGCCTGTTTATGATATTGTGTGGTTATACTGTCTATAAGCACATATTACCTAAAGCCAAATATTAAGATTTAGATTGTACTGAAAAACATTCTTACAGCTCTTGTCTCTTGATTTAAAAAGAGTAGGGCTTGAATTTCTAAAGCTAGCATATAGTTATACTTTTTGCTCCCGTGACCACTTTCCATAATTGATTTCCACAAAACCCATTTTTAGCAAATGCGTACTCAGCAAATGAAACATACTTGCCAAATTTCTAGTCTCTGGGTCTAATACAGAGTGTTTTTTTCCAGGTGTAGAAGTTTAAGTTGGCATTACTTTCCAAGATGGTGACCGATTTAACAGCTGTCAAGTGATTTATTCTCAGTTTGGTTTGGCAATTCATCATGAATAGACTCACGCCTGAACAACGCTTTCAAATTGTGCAATTTTATTTCCAAAATAATGGTCGATTTTCATAAGCGAATTTTGTTTAGCGATGAAGCGCACTTCTGGTTGAATGGCTACGTCAACAAACAAAACTGCCGCATTTGGAGTGAAGCTAATCCACAAGTGTATGTCGAAACACCGTTACATCCAGAAAAACTGACTGTTTGGTGCGCTTTATGGGCTGGTGGAATCCTTCTTCAAAAACGATGAAGGCCACAACGTTACAGTCAATGGTGATCGGTATAGAGCCATGATTACTAACTTTTTCATTCTTGAATTGAACAATCATGATGTCCAGGAGCTGTGGTTCCAACAAGACGGTGCAACATGTCACACAGCTCGTGCCACAATCGATTTATTGAAAGACACGTTTGGTGACCGCCTAATTTCACGTTTTGGACCTGTGATTTGGCCTCCAAGATCTTGTGATTTAACACCGCTAGACTATTTTTGTGGGGCTATGTAAAGTCATTGGTCTATGCGGATAAGCCCCAAACGCTTGACCATTTGGAAGACAATATTCGCCGTGTTATTGACGATATACGGCCACAAATGTTGGAAAATGTCATCGAAAATTGGACGTCCAGATTGGACTACATTCGAGCCACCCGTGGCAGTCCTATGCCAGAAATAATATTTAAAATGTAATGCCACAAGATTATCTCTCGAATAAAAAAAAATCATGTCAATCGAATAATACATCGTTGCTTTATTGCAATTTAAAGTTCTATATACCTCTCAAAAAACACCCTTTAGTTGTACAATGGAATTCATTTAATCTTACTTGGTTTCTGAAAAGGCCGTTCTCGGTGGATCTCTTCTCAGGATAAGAAACATGCTTACCCAACTTCAAGCTTGTAGGTCTAATAGTTCAAAAACAGGAAATCAGAAACTTTTTTATATCTAAAACATTCCTGTAACTCTGCTCAACGCTCTTTGGTAGTTGATTTCTATAAGACTCTTCGCAGCAGATTTCTACTAAACAACAATAAAAAAAATGCTTATTAGATTTAAAGTCGGCTGATCTAATAGTTTAAAAGGGAGAATAGTTTTACCTATATAAGTGAGTGTGCCGTCAGTGGTAGATTTCTATAGCACCAATTCTTAGTGGATATCTACTCATTAAAAGAAAAATGTTAACCAAATTTCAAATCTGCAAGTCTACTAGTTCAAAAACGTGTATTTTTTTATATCTCAAGAATTTTGTAACATATCGTAACTTCATCTTTAGCGTTGATTTTACTGAATTCTTTCTTATAAAATATCTACTTAACAAACGAAGATACTTGCCTCCTTTCAAGTATGTGGGTCTGATAGTTCAAAAACGGAAATTTTTGTGTATGAATTCTCCGCAATGCTGTTCTAAAGGGATCTCTACTCAACAAAAGAAACATACTTACCGAATTGCAAGTTTGTAAGTCTAATAGTTTTAGAGGTTGTGATAATTGAGTAAGTCAATTTCTCCTATCCTATATAAAAATATGTATAGGTTTCATAATTTCAAGCATCAATAAAATGATAAAAGCCTGACCTGCCATCTCTCTTTCAAATGTTCTCAGCATTTAAGGCTATAAAAACCCATTTTAATTTAATGTACAGCAATTGTTAATATTCCTAACGATAGTTTTCATTGGAATTAGGATTACAACTCAAGACTTCAAACTAACATTGCCATTCTACCAATCTTAAAAGTCGATGATAGATTAATATATATACATTTATTTTATTTCATGACGCAGACGATATTTATTGAAATTTTCATACACATGCAATTATTTATTTTCTGGAGCAGACGAGAGTTCTTGAAACTTTTGAAACTTTCATGTTTACAATTATTTATATTACGAAGCAGACAGATGATATTTGTTGAGAATAATTGTGTATGAAGGCAAATATTGGACTATGAAGCAGACGATATTTATTAAAAATCAATATAATTCTCCTTTGTATTTAAACTTTATTTTGGGAAAATGGCGAAATCATATTTCGGCTTAGAATATTACTTACACATATTAAATTATTTTCTTAAGTAGAGTTCGAGATTTTGAAAATTATGATTAAAAAAACTCAGAGTTTTTTAAAAAAAAGACTTTTTTAAACTAAACTTTTTGTTGTTAAAACTTTTTCATACAATAAATAAATTACTTTACAAATTTTTAATAAAAACTACTTCTTTTGGATTTAAAGCTCAGAGATTGATTTATTGACGTGGATTTACAAGTTTTTTTTCTGTTGAAATCTGAAAAATTCAGTGTATTTTTCAAAAATGTAATGTGTTTTTATATTTAAGCCTTCGATGAAGGCTTAAATATAAAAACACATTAATTATATATATACAGTCCTACATTTAAAACTCGCGAAAAATGGTGTAGAGTTGAACATGATTTTAAGACAGAAACATAACTGACATTTTTCTATTTAGTAGAGTATTCATTGAAAAAAAATTAATTTGATGGTATTTTTTTTTCTTGAGTATGAAAGAAAAAATGTTGAACAACAGTTGAACCTCTATATTACGAATTTTTCTATATAGCGAACTTTTTCTTGGAACCAAGAACATTTCACGATTTTTTTCGTAAAATAACCTCTCTATAGTGAAGTGCATTTTCTATATAATGAACTTTTTCTTTTGTGATTCAGATTTTGTTCTCCCCCTTTTTTAAAGTACTTCTGAAAAAATTTTAATTTATTCTCTCTTTAACACATTTTAAATGGTCGTAAATTTTGATGTGGTTTTAATATTTCGTAACTCACCGAGAACAATAAAGTTCTGTGTGTTTCATCCAAGAAGTGCAAACTTTAACCCCCATTGCCCAGTTCACTAGAAACATCTTCGATATCCTCTTTCACCCTCAGTTGTGTTTTCCCGTGTCCCCGTGTTCTAATTATAAAATAATTTATGTTTAATATTACTTGTATGCTTTAAAATATATAATGTCCTTAAAATTCATTAATTTTAGTATGAAATTGTTTTCTTAACATTGAAAATACAGTGAATTCTACAACATTCTATCTTCTTGTTTTCCTTGCAGTTTTTCTTTATTTCTTTTTTAATGGGTAAGTTATATAAAATAAACATATATTAATTTTTAAAAAGGCGTTAATAGTGACTTTTTTAATATAAAGTGTTTATGAATACAAAATTTATTTATTTGTGGGACATAAAGTATATTTAAAGATGAACCTTAAAGATGAGAGATGTATCAATTTTGGTATGGCAGAATTTTCATTATTATTATTTTCTTTTTTAATGTCTTATATATATAAGTAATTATTTTACAGAAAGGTTTTTATTTTAAATTGTATTGGGTTGTTCGGAAAGTAATTTCGTTTTTTCCCGACAGAAGATTTAATTGTATTTTTTGCACCCAACTTCACATTTAAGCCGTATAATTTTTATATGCTTTGAGAGCTCATATAGCAAGAAAAATTCCAATTAATTCTACGCAGTAGTTTTTGGTCGGTGCTTTTTTAAATATGGAGAGCGATAAGCAGCATTTTCGTCATATCTTACTGTTTTACTACAGAAAGGGTAAAAATGCTGTTCAAGCCAGAAAGAAATTGATCGATGTGTATGGAGAAGGTGTATTGACAGTAGGTCAGTGTCAGAACTGGTTCGCTAAATTTCGATCCGGCAATTTTGATGTCGAAGATGCACCACGTTCGGGAAGGCCTGTTGAAGCTGAAAAAGGCATTAGTTGATGCGAACCGGCGAATAACAACACGTGAGATCAGATTGGGGTTAAATTTATGAAATTCAACAGTTTATGACCATTTGAAAGGCCTGGGATTATCCTCGAAGCTCGATGTATGGGTTCCCCATGTTCTCACAGAGAGAAATCTGTATCGCCGCATTGACGTCTGTGATTCGCTTCTCAAACGTCACGAAAATTATCCGTTTTTGAAGCGCATCAGCACTGGGGACGAAAAAGGTCTTGAAGCAAAAAAGATGAACCGGCTCAAACCATTTCCAAAGCTGATATTCACCAAAAAAAGGTGATGCTGTCTGTTTGGTGGGATTTTAAAGGAATCGGTTTTTTTTAGCTTTTACCGGATAACACAACGATTATTTCGGAAGTCTACTGTCATCAGCTGGACAAACTAAATGATGCACTTCAACATAAAAGGTCAGAACTAATCAAAAGGAAAGGTGTAGTGTTTCACCAAGACAACGCGAGACCTCACACAAGTTTGGTCACTCGCCAAAAGTTTTTACAGCTTGAATGGGATACAATGCCACACCCACCATATTCTTCAGACCTGGCACCATCGGATTATTATTTGTTCCGGTCACTCCAAAATGTTTTAGATGGTAAAACCTTCATCTCAAATGAGGAGGTCAAAAAGCACCTCGATCAGTTTTTTGCCAGCAAAGACCAAAAATGTTATGAGCGTTGAATTATGCTACTACCAGAAAGATGGTAAAAGGTGTTGGACCAGAACGACCAATATATAATTTGATAAAGTATTTGTTTATTATAAGAAAACTGTCTTTCTTTTCCACAAAAAAACACGAAATTACTTTCCGAACAACCCAATAGTATATAAAATAAACTGAAAGTTAATGCAGTTTACTTATTTATTTTTGGTTCATCCTATTGTGGACATATTTACATTTTTACACCACACCTTGCCGCCCATCCGGTATAGTGGTTAGAGATGCTGGCTGCTTTGGCGTAGGGCTTGGATTTGAATCCCGGAGAAGACATGAATATTTGTAAATGTATAGTGCTTTTTCGCGACATTGGGCTACTCTAAACAGTGGTGGAGTTACAAGTCCTCTTTTGAGGTTGGTGGAAGGGGAAGAAGGTTTGCAGGCCTTTGATTCCTACACAGAGTATTTTTCTTGAAAATTGGTGTAGAAATCAATCAAATCGTATTGTCACCTGCATGCTGCTTAAAGGTACGGATAACGACAGGCGTACAGATAACCCCTTCACACGATGAATTTCGTGGGCTTCGATTTGATGTTACTGTCGATCAGGTGGCATAAGTAACACAACATCATACCTTAATTTAATTCATCCTTATATCTGCATGAAAATAAGGATGTATTTATCCACATCGATTTCTTTCATGGATTTTTTACACCATGCTTCCAAAAAGGTGCAAGGAATTTCTAGATTTTACATTAATACTCTCACTTTAATTGGAGAAGCGGTTGTTATTCCTTTGTATATAATGATTTTGTGTGTTGAATCTTAATATACTAATCTTTTATTTATATTTTCCACCAAGTAGGTCATTGAATCTTCTAAAGACTTGAATATGGAACTAAACATAATAATTCGCTATTGTAAAGAGAAAAATTGAATGTAGTATATAAGTGTGCATAATATATATATATATATATATATTTAATTAGAACGATTTTCTTACAACGCTGCAGGATACAGGTTAACATTTTGTTTCTCTATGCATGTGCATTTAAGTAAATATACATCTTTTTTTTATTTGCTAGTTTGTTCTATCAACAGAAATATGTTATGTATTAAGAATATTTTCAGATATTTGCAAAGAGAAGTCTGGATGACGAAAAAGCATGCCTTTGTTACAAGTTGATAGAATTTTCAGTTTTACTTGATTGTCCTTTGAATTACTAGGAAGAATTTAATTAAAATACAAACGTTAAATGTGAAAATGAAACATCTTTAATAACTGTTGCAATTCTAATCAAATAAAGACAAAATTCTGATCACTTTTATTTACTTAAAGGTACTAAATTATGATCTTTGGGGGATAATTAATCAACTTAATTAATAAAGATTGTTCATTTCAAAAAAATCATCTGTAAATACAAAATTTCTTTTTTTGGCGAATTTCTCTCTGCAGAGTATGATTTAAATATCTATTATATGTGTGAAATTTCATTAGTTATTCAATCGTTTGTTGCAATGATATTCCAGAAAGAAGTATTTTAAGGCTTATAAATATTAAATTATCATTTGAAAAACATTTCGTATACCATTCAGTTGTAATATTGCAATGGTATTTCTTATTATTGTTCCTTATTTTAGTATTTTTTTGTTTCATTTCTTTTTTAAAACATCTTATGGTATTTTTGAATATTTTCGGTCAAAAATAAAGCAAATAATTCCCGATATTTTTTTTCAGCAAATGACTCTTTATTTCTCAAAAATACATTTATTATTATTTTTTTTAATATTGCCCTAATTTTTAAATAATTTAGCAGAATTCGGAATTTTAAGGTTTCAAGAAGGGAGAAAAGAAATACTTAAAAGTTTTAAATGTTACAATATGCTTTTTTTTACAATTCTGTAAAATAATAACTATTTTCTTACGATTATTACTTGTTCAATTCTTGTTTGTGTTTTAAAAAGTAAAAGAAATATTCGTATCGAAAAAAAATGTATTTCACAAGAACTCCTTTAATATTAGAAAAACTTCTTTTCACACAGTTTTGTATTTGTACAGCATAACAAAATTTTGGTCTAACAGTGTTTATCCTCTCCCTCCCCCCATTATCCTCTTGTTGTGGCCCGCGTGAAATAGTTATCATATGTACGTGGCCTGGCGGGAATAAAGATTGAGTACCCCTGAGCTATAGCATGTTCAAAATTAATTTTCAACTAACCTTCCAACAATGATGCGTTGAATGAGATGAACAGACTGAGAAACCTGTCCAGCGATAACTAAAAAGTAAAAGAATAAATTTAAAGTAAAAATATTTTTTTAAAAAACAATTTAAATGCTCTCTCTCTCTTTTTTGCTATCGACTTATAACGTCATAACACAATTTATAATACAAGAGCTTGTCACGAGATTTACCTGTGTAGATAAACAAACAAATTAAATAACTTGATCTGATTGATTTTAATTTTTAAAATTTCAAACTAAACAAATACGAGTACTTAAATCTCGCGACAAGCTTGTATATCATAAATTGTGTAATGACGTTATAAGTCGATAGCAAAAAGAGTTTTAAAAGAAAAGTTTATTTTATTCATTTTAGAGCATTTAATTAAAAGCTTGCTTTTAAAAAAGTTTTTTTTTAACTTTTAATTTTATTTGGTAACTTTCTATATGGGCTTATATACTACAACGACCCGTACAACAATTAATCGTTTACTAGATTCATCAGAACAGGAAAGTATAAAATAAATTTACAATATCAAATGCAGTCATTATGTGGATATGGGCCTCTTTTACAGCTATTCTGCCTTCTCAACATTGACTCATATTGGTAGTTTGAGTCTGTGACCGAATTTATGTCAGCCTCAATTTTCAAAAGATTTTAGAGTTTATACCAGGTGGTATATATATATATATATATATATATATATATATATATATATATATATATATATATATATATATATATATATATATATATATATATATATGTGTGTGTGTGTGTGTGTGTGTGTGTGTGTTATGTTGTTACTGGGATGAATTCGTAAACTCCTTTGACAGAATAATCTATTTATTTTTAAAATAAGAATAAATGAAAATGAAAAATATAACAATTAATGAATTATTTAAACGTCGTTGCCTAATAGGCTTTCATTATGTTTTGAAGAAAATATAAAGGCTCTTATGATATGCGTCTGCTTCCCTTGCGTTCCAACGTCGTTCTCTCGTTCTCATGTCCCTTCTCTCACTGCCTCTTTCCGTCGGAGTCATTGCCCTCTCGTTTACTTTCGAAGCCACTTGGGAGGGGATGTTAGGGGGCTTGCAGTAGCGCGTAGTGCCTTCTACTTCACACACACACACACACACACATATATATATATATATATATATATATATATATATATATATATATATATATATATATATACATATATACCAATAGTTTTGTTCAGACCTTTGATAATTTTAGGAGATGAAAGGAATTTTAAAGCTTGTCTTTCTATATCGTTCCATATATGCTTTCAGAAACTAAATCATCACGCATATGAGCCCTTCCATTTAACTACATCCCTTAAATCTAGATATATATTATAAATGCGAAAGTTTGTGACCATGTTTGGCCATATTTCACGCAAAAACAACTAAATGGATTTTAATGAAACTTTACAGTAATATAGCTCATACATCAAAATAACACATAGGCTATAATTTATAGCATAGGCTATGATTTATAAAGATTTGTGTGAAGCGTCCAAAATATACCGATATTTGTAACTCTGGCGTGCGCTGCATAAAAAAGCCTACGACATCGTATATCTATATTTTGTTTGTGAAGAAATCCTTTTTTGTTTTGGCTACGCAAGGCGCTCGCTTCTAATTAATTCCTGTTATTAGTATATAATCCCTATTTTTTTTTATTTCAGAATAAAACTAAGTTTTGAAGGGAGAGGTTGTCATAAATCTCTCTTTTTTTGAATGTTTTTTTATGATTTTTTATGCACATTTTTGGTAGTAAGAAATTGGTCTTTTTTCAAAATAAATGCTTTTATCGGTTCTGGTACTTAAAGTAAATAAACTTTCTCTTTCACACTACATAATTTGGACAAATTTTCAAAATTTGTTTGTGGTTAGTAGTTAATTATAACGCTACATTTTAATTGAATAGGCACACACAGATATTGCATTTTTAAGTATAAAAATAGTTATAACTACTGTACTGTATTTTTGGAGTGAGTGAGTGAATATTAATGTCACAATGTTCAGCTACACGAGGGCTTTTGGCAACGGACCACGTAATTTTGAACCATGGTCAAGTGACGTGGACGAAACCTGAGCTGGCACCACCTTCTCCTAACTTAGAAGGAATATTCTACCAATATTTAGCAGGAATATTCTTTGAAATCCACTCTTCCAATATTTATGGCAGCACGGGTTCTATAATGAGTATTTTAGCGGGGAAGGCGAATAGTTTTGTAGCAGATATTGCGTTTTCAGCTGACGGCGTTTTCAGCGGATTGCAAAAATTTTTTATTTTTGTCCCGAAAAAATAGTTTGTCAAAATTTAAGTATCTTATGTTTTGGTATGTTAATGAAGATCTTAGAAAATGATTTGATTATTTATTTTAAATGAAAGGTGTATATAATTAATTTTACAGTGGAATATCTTTAATTAATTTATTAGCTCTAACGGATTAAATTTCCTTAAGTGAAGTATTTTGTTTACGCATATTCCTTTCCAATTCCTTAATTTCCTTTAATTCGCATATTCCTTTTCCTTTAGTAATTCCTTACGCATATTTCCCTTCCTTTCCTTTAAAAATATCGTATGAAAAAAACTGCAGTAAATCATAATGCGGTGGAAAAAGTATTAACGTGCATCACACCCCTACACGGCGGGGTTTTCAAAGCTCTAATAAATCTCGAGCTATGGAAGTAGCTACACATTTGCCAACTTGACTCTATGGTTAACATTTCGCTGTTTTTCATTGAATCGCCATTATAATTTGAGAAACGGCGTTGCTTGCGAATATTACAATTTTAACATAAAATAAATACAACAGAAAGTAATATTAATGTATTTCACTTTCAGATATAAATTATTTACACTATTTGAAGCATTCATTACACAAAACTTTTAACAATGTGTTACTTTTGCTGACCAGAGATCAGCTTAGGGAGGTATTTTCAAAAATTGACCCTCAAGAGGGTTACGGGGAGTTATAAATAAAATAAAAAAATCCTTTTTATCAGCTATTAGATCTACATACTTAAAATTTAACAAAGGTGTTTTTTTTTTTTTTTTTTTTTTTTTTTTTTTTTTTAGCTGAGATATGCAAAAGCTTTTTTGTTTAATTTGAAATTCACGTAAAATTAACTCATTAAAAACTTCTTTATCCTTCAATCTGTGTTGTTTAATTTTTCAGTTCACCCGTGCGAAGAACGGGTATACCAGCTAGTGTTGAATATAGGAACTTCCAGGACTTCGAAACTGCGATATTGTTATGATCTCTGCTACGGGTTCTTAAGCGCGTTTCACTTTAACAAATATCTTGAACTATTTCATGACTTTATTTGATATAAGAACTTTGCCTTGTGAATTATGTAAATATAAATTGATAGTTATACTGAAGTATATGTTAGCAGTGAAATACGATTAACACGAAAACACTTCAGACGAAATATCGGTTAAATCATAAACTCTTAAGGGTGTTGGAAAACTAAATCTTATTTTTTTAACAAGATGAGATTTTTACATTTTCAAATTTTTAGATTTTAACCTTTCTAAAAATACCTTACTTTAACCTCTAGGGTAATTAGAAACCCTCAAAACCTGTTTTTAAGTAATCGTTGAAACTGGGCCACGCCCATTTGAATGGCGAAAATTGTAAATAAAGTACTTCGTATTTAATTAAAAATTGAACGTCTGTTATAAATCAAAACATATATCTTTTATGGTAAATTGAGCCTTTTATTTTTTTTATTTCCTAGTCGATTAGAAGTCTCACTAAATACATTAAAATCAATTTATTTCAAAATGAGAATATTGATGCTCGATGTACCTTTTCTGAGAAACTACCGTTCACAGGTATGTAAATTTTTTTGATATATTTATAATGAGAGCTATTATATAATGAAATGAGCATTTTGTTAAAAATTCAAAAATTTATAATTACAATTTTTTTATGTAAAAAATGGGTAAAATTTCACTATGTTTGATAAAATATTTTATAAGTTATGAAAAAATTCAGAATGAGCTAAAAACTGATTTTAGTATGATGAGAAAGGTGTACTTTAATTTTATGAAAAATCCCTAACATGTCCATATCACAGGTTTTGAGAAAAGATACATTGAAAACAGCCAATTTAACATTATCGGTATAAAGGTTTTTGACTACCCTAAAGGCGAAATATCGGTTAACACGAAACACTACGGTGCTCCCGACAAACTACTATGTATTTCCATGCATTTATTTTCTCTTAACACTAAAAAAAACAGCTTAACATGAACAGATTTCCCTTCTGAGAATGAACAAATCACACGGAAAACACCAGTAGAATGGTTCTACTGTATTAATGAAAGAATTCCATGCAGTAGATATATATGCACGTTGCCTTACTGAAATGTGTGTACAGCCCCAATTAAGGCAAAAAAAAGACATTTTAGAGTTTGTCCAAAATTCAAAAGATATCGACGGAAAGGAAACGGATAATGCAGATAGATCATGTTCCCGCATCATCCGAAGTGAAGAACATTATGAAAAGTATGTATAGTTATTTAGATATACATTCCAATGGTAAAATGAATATTAAAATGGAAAGGCTGGAAAAAGTTATCGACAATTTGATGGTGAAAAAGATAATGCAAAGGAAAATATCAGTCTATTTTCCTAAAACTCAATAAATGTTTTATTTTTCAAAAAACTTCAAAACTTTGTGTTAAATTTCATTAAGTTCTTGTGAATATTTTTCACTTCATTAATTTTTATTAAATAATGCATATATATATATATATATATATATATATATATATATATATATATATCTTTGTAAATAAAATTAACTCAAATACACTTATTTTTTTTATATTTTATTTATCTATTTTGCAATATATAACACGAGAAAATATTCCAGTCCCTTCAGTTTCGTGTTAAGCGATTCTGCACTGTACCGGTTGATTCAAAAACAATGTGACAAATTTCAGAGTACCATAAATGCTTACTGAATTAAGTTTTTACACGATATTTTAAATGGAGTTTTCTTTAGCATAGCAAATTTACATAAACGTTTAGGCCAAGACAAAAGAGCTTTTTGACCATTTTAGAGGGAATTTTTCCAGCTTCTATGATTGCCTTTTGAAGCCCTTGAAGTGTTCTTAATTTATTCCCATTCAATTATATTTTTTTAAGTGTCATCCTTAAAAACATATTCGCAATTAACACAATCAGGGGATGATGATAGCTGTTACTCAGGAGGAAGACAATTTATTTTTTTATGTTTCATTTATATATTTTATATTTGATTTTGGCGTATGACTTGGTGCAGAATCTTGTTTAAATACGAAGTCCTCTTGACGGTAAAGGCGCTTGCTTTCTTATACCATGTGGTTCAAAGTTTTATTCTGATGGTATTTAGCATCAGTTTTAGCCTTTGGTTCTACAGAAAATTGTTTTGTTAAACCTTGAGAAAACATCCCCATCCAAGCCACAACACCTGGTGGGCAACTTGTCTTTTGCAAAACAGCTGCGTCTTTGCGAAGTTTTTCGAGTGAAATACATTATATCTTCATTTTGAAGATAGAACAGTGCTCAAAATAATTAGGGGAGCAAGCAAATAAGTGAAAAAAAACCGTGTGAGACAGCCATGTATTGGCATACAATGCATAGTACACGCGTATCAATGCGCAATACAGAAAAAAGGCGTAAAAAAATTTGGAATTAAGCTTTAATTCTTTGAAAATTATGGAAAAAACGTTAAAAGATGATTTAGGGCAACAATTTGGTTACATGTAAACGATAAAAAAGGTACTGTTTAGACATGATGCATGATTTTTAATAGGGCGTGTGGTCTCTTCGAACAGCTAAGACTGCTGCACACCTGTTTGCCATGGATGCGATGAGGTTATCGATCAGACTTTGGGGAATACTGTTCCAATCCTCAAGAAAGTGCAATCTCCAAGTCTCGGACGTAGCAGGCGGCCTTGGTCGTGCAGCAATGCGTCGTCTGAGCATGTCCCAAACATGCTCGATTGGATTCAGGTCAGGAGAGCACGCTGGCCATTCCATACACTGTATTGTTTCAGCTTCAAGCATGTTCTCCACCAGACGAGCTCTATGCGGTCGGGCATTATCATCCTGGAAAACAAAAGAATCTCCAATGGCTCCAGCGTAAGGGATGACATGAGGTCGAAGTATCTCGTCTGCGTACCTTCAGCCCGTCAAAGTGTCATTACGAATTATATGCAGGTCCGTACGTCCGCCTATGCTGATTCCACCCCAACCCATCCAACCAGCTCTTCTGTATTGTGACCTTTCACGAACGAATGCGGTGTTATTTCGAGTGCCCCTGTCCCTCCATACAAGAACACGTCTGGTGTCACACTTTAGACTGAATCGGGACTCGTCTGTAAACAGCACTTGGCTCCAATCATGTTGCTCCCAATCTCGATGTTCGGCAGCCCATCTTCTTCGGGTCGCACGATGGCGTGGGGTCAAAGGAATGCAGACCATTGGCCTACGTGCATAGAGCCCTCCCTCACGAAGCCGATTACGTACTGTTTGGCTGGACACCCTTCGTCCTGTTGCCAAGAGCAACTGTCTTTGCAGCTGCGTAGAATTCTCTGTTCTGTTTCGATGGGCTGTTAACTGTATATACCGGTCATCAGTTGATGTAGTGGCGCGTGGCCGACCTGCCCCTGGTCGACGTCTAACATTTCCTGTTTCTTGGAATCGATTCCACAGCCTTGCAACAACACTTCTTGCGACTCCAACAGCGTCCGCGACACTACGTTGTGATTGCCCGGATTCCAGTCTGCCTATAACATGCCATGCCATGGATTCCGGTAAATCACGTTGTTGAGACATTCTCAAGTAACCTTGTCTCAAAAAAAAAAAAATACTGCACAATCGAATTTCACAGTTACGGCAATAAAACAGACGTTTCTGCAACATCCCGATTTCTGCCCTTATCTCCTTTTTCTGGTTTTTGACGTCATAAACTTTGATTTGCATATAAAGTTTTCTTCTTCCGTTTCCTGGTAGGCTTTAAATTATGGATGATTCATTTTATGTTATTTATTGGTATACATCTTTGCTTACTTTTGTTAAAATCATGTGCTCCCCTAATTGTTTTGAGCAGTGTAGATAACAGATGAAATAGTGCTATATAGAAATGTATCCATTTTTTGTATCTACCTTTGCGTAACATTAAATACAGAGGTCAAGAAAGTTTTCTTCGTTCTTCTACGGTCTTTCCAGACATTTGAAGACGTACTGGTCCATTCATTTTCTTATAGTCACAATTTTTTTATCTGACGTCAAATGGTCGATTGCAATACCTGTAGTTTCTTTGCTAAAGTTCTTTGAAGGAATTTATTTTCTACCGATGTAAGTTTTTTCAGCTTTTTTTTTCTCTTCTTCACCAAGGACTTCCTTTCGTCCAGATTCTTTTTTCTACGGCTTTGAATTGCCAACCAAATTTTATTTTTTTCGAAATTTAGAAAGTAATTTATTAGAAAAATCGCTTTTCTCATTTTAAATGTTTTATATATTACAGAATTTAAGCAACCATCCTTTAAAAGCTGTAAAATTTCGTTTCGTTTTTGAGGATTTAATTTTGGAGTCATAATTTTCTCCTACTTATGAAAATATTTAGACTTGTAATTTAAGCGTTTAATTTTCAAAATAAAGTCGATTAAAATGTTCCAGAAGTAGATATGCCTTCAAAATGTGCCACACTAATTTTGAATGAACCGGTACATGTATAGTTGCAATTCACATGGAATACCGCTTCATTCTGATAAATTGTTTTGATATTTTGATCAAAGACAATAAAATGTGTTTCGAATTATATAAAATATTTTGAATTTCTATCATTTCCAACACTGTTTGTGAATCCTAAATCTATCATACCTCTTCCTCGAATGTAACAATTGTTGTCTTGATTCTCTCCAGGTGAGCATACGTTTTAAATCAATATAAGTGAATAGAACTGTCACCTAGGGATGGCGATCTGAGATCGATTAATCGAAAACTCGATTTCTCGAGTAGAAAAAAATATGGATTTTTTAAACCAATTCGTAGCACTGAATCGATTCAGTGAATCGATATTTCATCCTAGAAAATCGACATTTGGTGTTTTTCCGTTTTGTTAAAAATCATAAAGAACGAAGAATTTAAACACTATTTATCGCAAGCACTCGTGCATCTAAAATATGATCCTATACTTTACTGACAAGCACAAAAAACTATATTTATCATCGTGTTCACTCAATAGCCATGCTCTATATGAGTATCGTGTGATAATCTGTACCTTGTGAGGGCCTTTTTTCGATTGCCGGCAACATCGCAAGTGATGAGTGGAACCACTTGGATCCCAGTGGACTTGAGAGACTGTTGTTTTTAAAAAGTTTAGATATTAAGTATTGGGAACTATAAGCTTATATAATATATTTTCTAAAATTTTTAATGTAACAAATACATTTAGAAAATAAATGTCTTCTTTTATACCTGATACTTTGATATGGTAATAAAAATTGTTGCAACTGTCAAATGAATTCCCTGAACTAAAAACTCCCCTTGATTTTACTGATAAAAGATCGTTTATTATGGTGTTTTTCTTGTTTTTCATAAAATAGATTTGTATTTACATTGTAAATGTAGACTTGAAAAAAAATCTATTTTTTAGAAATCGATCTTTTAGACCTCGATTTTTTTTGTGAATCGATTCATCAGGTTACGATCCGAATTGATTTAAAAATCGATCTTTTACGGGAAGTATCGCCATCCATACTTGTACGTCCCCCAATCCCAAGTAAGAAACTGATATTATTTGCATCATGCTAAACGCGGTCTCCCGTACAAGAATTAAGTAGAACACAAATAGCATATTTAGCATACATATTTTATAATTATAAGTACTCTTCTACAAATATTAAATCAAACTCTGCTTGCTGAGGCCTCATGAAGGTCACGAGAGCACTTGAAAATTACTCTTGTTACGCTTTACTATTTTGAACAAATATTGATCTTATTTGATCTTCATAACTGTACCTTGCTCAGGCATTTTCATTAAGAATTCAATATCTTTAATACATCTCTGGAATCAGAACACGACGCAGGAAGTTGAAACAGCAAACATTCTCATTTTTAGAAATCTATTCGCCATATTTTGACCTCCACACGATTCACCTTTCCATTCAATTGTCCAAATATTTACTATTTAATTTGGCAGAAAAACTTACAATGAAATGTTGTGAGGTTTTATAGGTGAGTGCTCATAAAGCATGCTATTCTATGCACTCTACCCACATGAATATACTCTCTTACATATTCAATTGCTAAAGATTTGTATAACTATTTGGAAATATTTGTTTAATATTCTACCCAGGTTATTCGAGACATTTTACAAAAAATTCTGATTCTCTGAATTTCCAACACCAGCATTTCATTCAGCATTCGATATTTCGAAAAAAATACGTATATATACAGTCGAATTTCTTTATAATGAATCTCTATATTGCGAATTTTTCTATATAGCGAATTTTTTCCTGTAACCTTGAAAATTTTACGATTTTCTTCGTAAAATAACCTGAATAGCGAAATGCTTTTTCTATACGACGACCGTTTACTTTTGTGATTAAATTTTTTCTCTCCTTGTTTTTAAAGTATTTCTGAATATTTCAAATTATTTTCTCTTTAACACATTTTATGGTGTTCATAACTCTTGAAATGGGTTTTTAGATTCTACCTCGCAGAGAGAAACAGAGTTCTGGACGTTTCATCCAGATTTCATCCATCTTCGATATCCCCTTTAGCACTTAGTGGAGTTGTCCCGCATCCCCGTGTTCTAGGTATACAATAATTTATCTTTAATATTACTTGTATGCTATAAATTAGAGAAAATGTTCTTCAGATTCATTAATTTTTATATAAAATTATTTTCTTAAAAGTGAAAATACAGTGTATCCTTCGACACCCTTTTTTTGTTCTTCTTGCAGTTTTTCCTTCTTTTTTCTTTGATGGGTAAGATATATAAAATAAATATATATTAATTTTTTAAAAAAAGAAGTGAATAATTGCTTTTTTTTAATGTATAGTGTTCATAAATTTAAAATTTGTTTTGTGCGGTTTATAAAGTATACTAAAAGATGAAACTCTATGTAACGAATTTTTCATGTAACGAACTTTTTACCGGGATTTAGTGACTTCGTTATATAAAGGTCCGACTGCATATTCATTAGAATATTTAAATCACATGAAAACTTAAGAAAATTCATAATTTATGCAAATTATAAACGAATTATTTCAAGGGCATATAAATTCCTATCAAAGAGTACTAATTTCATCATTTCATAAGAATCTAATAAAATTTTAAATATTCCAAGGGGAAATGGTTGAATATTGAAAGAGATGATGTTTGTAGATATGCAATAAAAAAATTAATGCCAGTCTTGTTCGATCATTCAGTAATACAAAAAAAATTCTTAAGTTTTTCCTACTTAAATATTTAACTACATTGATAATACTTAAAAGGCACTTCTAATTTGAATTGAAATTTCTTAGCAAAAAGAGTACTTTTAAGAGTATCTTTAGGGTCCTCTTGAAAAATTCACCTCAAATAAAATCAAACTTCCAACAACTCAAAAGCTGATTTTCGAAATAAAAAATTATCTTGTAAAAACTCAGACAAAAATTCTAAAATATAATAAATAATAATTTTTATTGTCTGACTTTCTCCCTCTTAGTGTCTCTTGAATTGGAGCAGTGGAGACTAATCCGTTTTTAATGAAACATGTAGAGATTCGGAGCAGAAACTTTCTCAAAATATAATTAGTCATTATTTTTCTCTTCTCTTTATAATTAGATTATTTGAATTAATTAATTTTAATTACGTAATATTTTCTCACAACAGCTTCATTCGAAGAGAGAGAGAGAAGATGGATTATCATTCTAATTAATTTATTTTCAGTCTTGAAACGTTTCCTTGATTTTGATATCGAAATATTTATCTTACTTTTTTTTAGAATGTCATACAATTATTATTTTATATTCTAATACTTCTTTATTTAAATAAATTAAATTTTTCGTAATTAAAAAAAATATATATTATTCTTGTCTAAACTGAAAACTATTCTTTCATTGTTGGGTGAGTAAGTTAGAATTTATTAACTACACACTTTAAAGCAATTCAAATGGGTTATTGAACAGTGGACTAAGTGACAAGGGCGATACTCGAGGTATTACCACATTCACATATATTGATTGGTGGGAAACAAATGCCCTTTAATTCTGATTCATTCACAACCGATTTCATGTTCTAAAACAAGGGTGTCCAACATGCGGCCCACAGACTTTTTTCTAAAAAAATTTAAATACCAGGTTTTTAAAGATTTTTCATTTGAAATTTATTTGAGGGGAAATTTATATATATATATATATATATATATATATATATATATATATATATATATATATATATATATATATATATATATATATATAAATCTACAGCGTATTTGCATGTTACCTGTACTTCTTTTAAAATAAATCTTTTTGATAATAGAAATGTCCTTCAGATTAAAATAAATTTATATTTTATCAAAGAGTTACATTTGATTTTACTATAAGGAATTACGTTTTTTTAATAAATTCCGAATTACATTATGCATATCCTTTTCTATGGATGGTACATGATTCTCTGTGTGTGCGATTTACATTTCTCTTACTCCTTTTAGTTTGGAGTACCCAAAAAGCAAGAGGCAAATCAGAGATATTTTTTAAAGTTTAAAAAATATATTCAGGACGGTTAAGATAAAGGGCAATTTATATAATTAATCGTTTGCGAATTACAGTACAATCAAATTTCAACAATGAGTAACGAAAGATCAATTCAAAAAGAGCACCGTAATTTTCAAGAAAATGGCAACACACTCTGTTATATTTTAAACAATATATTTGATCATTGCATTATTATATTATATAAGCATTATTATATTATTTATATGTCTGTATACATGAAAATAATGAAAACAATAATAATAATTCATTCTGTTTTAAATTTCCACTCCATTAAATGTTTTTTTTTGTTTTCAAATCTGATTTAAAGGTAAATATTTTTATGTGCGGCCCGCGCGCGCGCACGAGATACATAATATTTTTCCGAAGAAGCCCGCAAGGTCATTTGGGGGGTTGGTCATCCCTGTTCTAACTTTTTTTATATATACAGCGGTTCCGCTAGAAAATTTGGCTTGTCCCCAGAAAAATGTGGAACATACTTACTCATCATGTTAAGTTCTAATGCATTGAAATATAATTCAATTCAGAACAATAAGTGAAAAATTATTAAAAAGCTACTTCATAGAATAACGCCACGGTAAATAAGTCGTACTGCTCTAGCTGCATGTTTTGGCTTGTCTCGTTTCGCACTTTTCTAATGTTTCCCTCTCCTGTATGTCGCATATATATGTAAGTTGAAGCATTCAAAGATGGGCTTATATGTATATACGAACATATTGAGTTCAATATAACATATATTCAATATATTAGTTGATTTATTAAGGAAGTTTTTGAGTATCTTACTTTGTTTATAGGTTGTTTTTTCAATTCTTACTATTAACTCACACTCTCTATATATTTATTTATTTATCTTGGTGGAATTTTCAATCATTAATAAAACACACTTTCAAGCACTCAATTGAGCTTAAATTTAATATATACATGATTATTTTGGATGCCAATACAGTAATTTAATTATAATTATTAAAAATTAATTGATCAAAAGTAGTTAACCAAAGGATTACAAATACAGCCCCGTTGGCATAATTTTTGGTGACTTAGCGACTCTTTTGGTGACCTGGGTCAAAACTAAATGATTGTTTTTTCTGGCGTTTTAAAGCATTCCGTTGAACTGAAATTTAATATACACCATTTTTTTGGATGAAATACGATATTAATATAATTATTTATATTTATATTTATTGTAACTATTTAATAAAAGTAGCTAAAATAAAAAATTTTCTTTGTTGATCTAAGTGTAGGAATTTAATTAATTTTATACACACATATATATATATTACTTGTTTTAAGACAAGTATGATCTTAAATCTTAACAATGCACATATTTTCTTTTATTTGATATTTATTGGAATATAATTAGTTTGAATATTCTAAATTTATTCTCTTTGTTATATTTTAGATTTCATAATTTAGTTACAATTAATAGTTTCATTCTATTAACTACGTACATTTTATGTTTTCTTAGATCACCATTTTTTATAAATATATTTAAAACTTAAAAATCCTCTTAGTGGTCCGCTGAATTCAAATTATGAATTAAATGGTCCGTGTGGTCAGAACGTTTGGCGACCGCTGCTTTAGATCAGAAGTGGCCAACCCGTAGCCCGCCATGAATAAATTTGAGACCCGCGAGATTCCTTACAACTTTACAAAATACGACTATTTTGTAATATGCTTTTGCTTTTAGTGTTTTTTTTTAAAAATTAATCCTGTAACTGTTTTTATTTTATCACGTTGTTACTGCGAATCTTTTTTTTTCTTTCGAAAATGAAATTTATTAAATATAAATCACGTTCATACTTAACGGACGAAACCCTGCATCATCAGTTATGAAGTGGAAATACACCCATTAAGATCGGCTTGCAAAACTTAGTAAAAGAGTCGAGAAACAAACACATCTCAGTAATTCAATAAATTAAACTCAATTTGATCATTGAATTATTATAATAATTATTATTATATTATTAATGTTTGTATACATGAAAAACAATGAAAACAATAATAACATGTCATTAAGTTTTAAATTTTCACTTGAAAAAATGTTTGTATTTTGTCGAAATCTATATACACTCATGAACAAAAAAATTAACGTTCCAAGAACTAATTGTGGAGTCGTAACTCAACTTGGCATTAAGGTATATGTCGGGGAGGTATGCAAATGATTAGAAATGCAGCTTCATTGCGTATTACGAAAAGCCGGCGGAGGGCGTTTTACGTCGTTCTCCCGTGAAATATAAAACAGGTAACCAAAGCTTGTGTGAGTGTGCTGAATCGTTTACAAGGGAAGAGCTACGATAGACATACCATTACGCCGTTTTCGAAGACGATATGAGCAGCTGTCGCAGTTTGAGCGGGGGAGAATCATCGGCATGATGAAAGCTGGATGGTCATCTAGGCGAGTAGCTCGTCAATTAGGCCGCTCCGATTCTGTTGTGAGGAGGTGTTGGGACCAGTGGATCCAAGAGATGTCATTCACACGAAGACCGGACTCAGGACACGCTCGACAGACCAGTCGCCGAGAATACCACCACATCGTAAGAATAGCACGTGTGCAGCCAACTGCTTCATTCAGGCACAGGTAGTACCTTCACTAGGGGACCCTGTGTCTTCTCAAACCATACGAAGGCGCATGGCTGAAGACCATTTGGGATCACGCCACCCATTACGTGTGCTGCCCTTGACCCCCAATCGACATCTCCGTTTGGAGTGGTGCCGCGCACGAGGAAAATGGACTGCAGCGGCCTGGAACTAGGTTTTCTTTAGCGACGCGCGAGAGAATCCAGATTCAATCTCAGCAGTGATGACAATTGTGTTCGTGTGTGGAGACCCCGTGGTGAAAGCCTCTATCCTGCCTTTGCTTTACAGAGACACACCACTCCCCCAGATGGTACGATGGTATGGGGGGTATCATTGCCTACAAGACATGGTCACCCTTAGTATTGATCTGTGGCACCACACATGACAGCCCAGCGGTATGCCCAAGCCCATGTGTTGCCACTCATGCAGCGTCTCCCATTAGCCATTTTTCAACAAGACAATGCTCGGCCTCACACGGCAAGAGTGTCACAAGATTGTCTCCGCACTGTTACTATCCTTCCTTGTCATGCCTGATCCTCAGATGTGTCTCCAATCAAGGATATCTGGGATTATTTGGGACGGTGAATTGGGCCTCCAACGAGTTTGAAAGAACTAGAGGTAAAGTTACTGCAAATATGGAACAAAACATCTCAAAACATCATACAGAACTTGTATGCCTCAATGCTCGATCGTATCGCATCGTTCATTTGCGCTAGAGGGGGGTTCACCAGGGAATTAAATCCTCTGTTCTTTTTTTTTCTAAAATGAATTATCCTTTTTCTTTGATTTTCTAATCATTTAATTATATCAAAATAGTTATTACGTATGTAAAATTTCTTTTCATTTTGACAACTTCTTTGTGTGCTAATTTTTTTTTGTCCATAAGTGTATATAAAAATGGATGTTTGTATGTATGAAATCACATCACTCCAACACCGTTCAACTGATCACTATGAAATTAACATGTATATATATATATATATATATATATATATATATATATATATATATATATATATATACATATATTTTTGATTTCGAGGACCTTTTTAATTCTATAGATATTGACGATATGATTAAGGTTCTTCAGTTAATTTATGATAAATATGAATTATATACTTCAATGAAAAAAGAAAAATTTGATATTCTTGTTAACCTCGTTTTAAAAGAACATTTCATTACATTTGATCATAATCTTTATAAACAGATCAAAGGATTACCTCAGGGTGGCCCAGCTAGTAATTGTTTAGCGAACCTATATTTACATTTTTTTGAAATAGATCATGTTGTAAATGATTCTTACTTAATTTATCGTTATATAGATGATATAATAATTTTTGGTAAAAATAGTGAATACAAACTAAATATTACGTTCTACCCTGATTATCTCAAGCTCCTTAAAAACTAACTTCAACTCTAATAGGGTGGAATTCTTGGATTTAGACTTGCATCTTATTAACAATAATGTAGTCAGTAACATTTTTGACAAAAGAGATTCGTTTAAGTTCCATATAATTAAAATTCCCGTATGGAACAGTAATTTTCATATATGAACTTACAGAAATATCATTTTGAATTTTTTATTTAGAAATGATAACTTAACTACCCACAAAATAGATAAATACAATAATATAAAAAAAAAATTTTCAATGTTGTTTAGATCATGAATACCCTTTTAATTTCTTGAGATCTTATATTCATCACAAATACATTAACCGTCTTTGCTACTTCGAATTCCAAATCCACCACACAACAATAGGTTTTCAAAGTCAGCATGTTAGTGGTCTTGCTATGAAGATTATATCATAACACTCATATCACAGTTTACAATTTTTCCACACACATCTTAAACATCTTACACATTGTTGACAACCAACCAAATTAGAGCCTAGCAAATTTACATTTTTGACAATCAACCAATTCAAATTTTACCATATTTGATTGTCGTCATTTTATACTTGTCTTTGCTGGCTGGTTTAAAAGTCAGCTCAAAAGATGTGTTTATGTTTTTTTTTTCGAATTTTTAACTTGGTGAATAATTGACTTTCATCAATGGCAAGATGCTTGTTTCTCTTCGTAAAAAGCTTTGTGAGTAAAGAAATTTTGTTAAATTATTTTTTGAAAGATACTTTTCTTATGTAATTGTTCTGGTATTTTTCTACTTTTCTTACATTATTATTTTGTGATTTTGTGATTTTTCTGCATTAAGAGTTTGAGAGTTTGTTACATAATAGTAGTGATTGGTTTTATCATGCTCTCTGAGTTATACTTTCTCTGAAGTTTTGTTTATTTTATTTTATTTGGTTTTCCTACCGAGTTGCAAAGGGGGAAGGTTGGTGCCTTCAAACTAGATTAACCCCACTTATTCGGTCCTAAGTCCGAAATTGCTTTCTGACTCGCTAGGTTCATCTTTTTTGTAGTTCTTTTATTTCTCTATAATTTTGTTCTTCATGTTCAGCTTTTATATTTTTATTACGCTATTTCTTGTTATGTTCTTTATCTATTATTTCTTGTTTTTGTTAAATAATACATATTTCTTTATATATATATATATATATATATATATATATATATATATATATATATATATATATATATATATATATATATATATATTATGGAGAAGGATTTTGAGCTATTCTCCTTGTTGCTTATTTTCACCAGGTGGCGATGCAGCTTTTCAACTTGTACACCGTTCAATCAATCACTAAGTTGTCAACGTGGTCGCCTAAAATGATGCCAACTTTTCTCTATATTTCCATTGATTTTCCAATATAATGTAAGGAATGGCGTTGTATGCGAATATTATAATTTTAACATAAAATAAATACAACAAATGTAATATTAACATATTACACATCCATAACATTTACACTATTTTAAGCATTAATTACATGAAATTTGTAACAATCTGTTACTTTTGCTCAGCAGAGATCAACTTAGGAAGGAGTTTCCAAAAATTGACCCTCAAGAGAGTTACGGATCGTTATAAATTTAAAAAAAAATATTTTTATCAGCTATTAAACTTTCAGACTAAAAATTTAACAAATGTAGTTTTATTTTGGTTCATTTGAGATACGCAAAATCTTTTTTTTTTGTTTTAATATTTGCAATTCACGTAAAATAAACTCATTAAAAATCTCTTTATCAATCTGTATTGTTTGATTTTTCATTTATTCCATTCAAAGAACGGGTACACCAGCTAGTCTAATATAAAATAAATATTTTTATATGCGAATTATAAAGTTTTTCCGAAGAGGCTCGCGATGTTATTTGGGCTGGTCACCCTTGGTTTAGATAAACATTCTACTAAATCGAAACCGATAAATTGAACAGCATTTCATACATAGAATATCCAACAGTGTCGAGTGGTCACGATTGTCAATTTTTATTCGGCGTTGTATCTAGCGAGTCCATCATTCCAGTGATGGTGATACTAATGTCCCATTGAACAAGAGATTATCATGCATGTTAAACTGTCGAAGCTTAAAATTCTTCCACTGACGTGGTGTGGAAATTTTAAGAATGTGATGATATGTCGTCGTCTTCAAAGTTACGGGATCTTTACCAGTGTCCTTTGTATAGCTTCATAGTGCAATATTAACGAGCAATCAGCTAATAATATTTTGGACATTCTATTTTTTTTTAGCAGAGAAGTATAGAAAAGTTGCTATTCCAAAATAATAGCAACAAATATTAATTTCGTAGATAATGATATTCCCTTCGATTCTAAGTTTTTTCAATTATTTTTATATGTGAATGGTTACTTTGCTATTAAAAATTTCGCATCTAATACAATACGATGTCTGATTTAATATTTCTAACGTGTAGGAAATAAAAAATTATTAATGTAAACCTCGATTCCACTCAAGTGTATTTTACGTCTGGATATTATTTATTTGTAAGTCTTTAGGTACGACTTTAATGTAATATCCCTCCATAACGTATATAGTTAAAGGCATTACTTGAATATAATCGTTTAGTATATTCACGTCAACATTAAAGGCTATACTTAGACTGTTGGCATCGATCTTCACATTTCTGTACATGGCCAAATAATGATGTCAATGTTTGAAATAGAACCCTTCTCCTCGCGTCTCCTTAAGACTTAGAGTTTCAATAGGTTTAATATGCTTCTATACGATGGTCGACAGGAAAACTAGACTATATACCGTTATCCATATCTATCATGTTGGTCATTACTCTATAAACCAAGCATGATAATCGCGGCATTGGGTGCAAAACCAATGCAAAGAATGGAAAATAAGATGTGAATGAGCTTAATATTCATGACAGTCACATGATAAATGTAATCACGTGTTCTCAACTGATTTTAAAACTAACGTTACACTTGTTCTACATGTAAAATTTAGATAAAACTTCAAATTTGATAGTTGGATAAAGATGTTTAAGTGTGTGTGCGTATTAAAACCCTTAACTTCGCACTGTTGCATTTCTACAACATATGATTTAATCTATTTTAACAGACTCAATATTTTTTTAATTATTTACAAATCACTTATCTGAGAAAAAAAGATTATTGCAGTGAAATGCATATTAGTTTTGTAACTAAATGGAAGTACCCTTTTTACAGAAATCACAACAATTTTAAAAATCTCTGATGCCTCAAGAACTGTTTTTGCTATAAAAAGAATCTATTATATTTTATGCTTCCTCTTGTTAATTTACGAAGTAAATTACCAGGTAAGAAATTTAAACATTCTATGAGGAATAATAAAATCCTCATATAAAAAAAAGTTTCCTAATTTACAGCACTACTGCGCAATGTTGCACTTCTACAACAAACAAAAAAATGACTGAAATTCGATTTAAAACTGCTTAATTTTTTTTTCCATATTTTTCCCTTTTATAATTACTTCAGAACTGGCTGATATAATTTTTTCATAAAAATTTAAAAAATTGCAAAGTTAAGGGTTAAGAGTCTTCAAAAAGTTCTTAAAACTTTTTTTTTTTCAAAAAAGAACTTTTTTACTATGTGTGCCCTTTTACATCGAGTGTATTTTGTTTTGCTATGGACGTTATTATTGTTAACAAATATCTATTTTTTAAAAGGTTTTTTCTGAAAATAAGCAGAAGTGGACAACACAGAAACGTATGAACTGATTGACTGGAAACAATGACTGATTTAATCATGTGATTACTAGGTTGCAGGAATTTATAAACCGATTTGTTGGAAATTCGTGGTTCTAGTGACCATGTGACTATGAAGTCACATGATTTTAACCCATTCCATGATCAGGTAGACTATCATTAAAACTATAGCAGTATAACTATAATCCTCCGAATGCGTTAACTCATTCGGGTCCGTAGTATAGCATTTCTCAAACTGTGGGGCGCACCACTTGAGGGGCGGGATAACTCTACAAGGGGGAGGGTGAGCATATTAAGTACAAAAGTTGAAAACTAAAGATTACTCAAAACATTATTAAATCACTGAAAGTAAGCAAACAAAATACTTTCTGACGTAATAAAATGTAAAAAACACACATTTACTCTGATATAATACACTTATAAATACATCTGTATTGTACAATGTATTTTATTATTAATTTAACAATACTAAGTTAAGGACAAGTTTGATAATTACCAGTGGCCCCATGGGCTTTTATTAACATTTATCTTGATGCTTTGCACGGTTTATAATGAATTCCTTAACTGTCGATTAAAAGTTATGTGGTTCGGTCCCCAATGTCATGGCTTTCCACGTAGACGCGCGTATTTTGATGCTTTTTGGCGGAGGGTGGGTGGAGAAAAGGAATAAATAAGCAAATCCTCTGATATAAGTAAATCCTTTGCAAATACTGTCAAGGTCCTTTTATTGTATCCCAAAGCCTTAGGAATACTTTTATGGATAGCAGTACACAGAAAAGATCGTACTTCGGAAAGACGTATATATACGTTCAGAAGATTAATGCTTTGGCTGAGCGAGACGTTTATATACGTCGGTGGCACATAAGAGGTTAAAGTCGTACACTGTAGCTTTAGTGTAAAATTATGGTATTATTGAATTCAATGCAATGTTATTGTATGGAGGGGGCGCGATGAAATTGATGATTAAATATTGGGTCGAGAGTATTGAATGCTTGAGAAGCGCTGCCGTAATAGCGCTAAGTATGCAGAAAATGTGGGCATTTTGGGTTCAACAGACTGTATTGGGAAAGACATCTAGCATTTTTTTTTATGAGAAATGCATTTATTTTCATATAATACTTGAAAAATTGGATTTTCTTAAAAAAAAATAGATATTATTTACTGTATTAAAGTTTAATTTTAGTTAGAAAGTTATGATTTTTTGACGTAACAGGTGGTATAAAGAAAATTACCTTATTATTTTAGTTCGTCGCACTTAAAATCAACACAAGGTCTATGGGCAATGAAACCCTCGTAATCTGCAACCCAAATCAAGTTATGACGACAATATGTAAATTAGCCCTTCATGCTTGAAACTTCCATACCACACCCAATAAGTATTACATCTCGGCAGATTTAACCTTACACCAGCGTCTCTACACAGATGATCTTTAGTATCACAGAGACATGACTTGACAGAAATAAAGCCAGACATAAGTTCATGCCCGCTCGGTTACTGCTATCACAAATATAAAGAACAGTATGCATATAACACAATAAAAAGAAGCAAATACTTTTGCAAAAGATATCAGTTTAACTTCATTTTAATCTTAATTAATGCTTTGCAAATATTATTATTTAATTTTCGTATTTTCTTTTCTAAATTTTCAATTGTAACAATAAATTATAAGGTTGCACCTTCAGGTGTTTTTTTCAGTCTCATAGTACCTTGTAACATCCACCTGAGTGGCGTAGTTGGTTAGGCGTTTGCCTTGTACGCCCAAGTTTGCAAGTTCAGCGCTGGTCCAAGTCGATGGATTTTCCTGATGAAAGAAATCAACAACGTCCATGGCGTATAATTACGCGGCATGTTAAAGACACCTGGAGTGCCTGTTTGGCTTGGGTTCTCCAGCCCAAATTAAAATTCTTAAAACGGTTTCGCGTTGTCGTAACTCCTTTTCCTCTCTCTGGGTAGGAAACGTGGCGAAAAAATTGCAATGTGGCAATTGGTATCCACCTATATGGTGCCTAACTAAAAAGTGATATAAGCTCTCGGAGAATGTACGATGTCTGCAGTGGTAATTACCAATACACAACCCTATTTAAAAGATAGAAAAGTTCTTTGTAACTTAATAAATACTGGTGACAAATAGAGAAAGAAATACATAAATAATCGATGTATTTGTTTAACGCCTGTTTATCTTTTTTGAATTTGTCGTTTGGAGGCCGAGATAACCGAGTTGTCATGGTCACAGCATTGTCGAATCATGAAATCTAGACCTGATGCCACAATACAGACCCACCTTGTAGAGGGCTGATACACGTTAAATATATCGAGATTCAATCTTCACGTTGGTATAGTGTGGATGTCTGGAGAGTGAGTTTTTCATTAAATCTAGTGCTAATTAAAAATCAAATAAAACCAATGCTGATCCCTTGTTATTTGGTTTAGTTTCATAGAAGCGCTGATTTCCATGAAATCAGCTTTTGTTAGGACTGTTAGCACGAAGTTTAAAAAATTTTTAATGTGTAATTCAACCATATTTTATTCTATAATTAGGACAAAACTTTGAGCTGTAAAAAATTTATAGGAAACAATATGCCATGAAAAAAGTTCGTAAAAATAAGCTTGGATCAATATCTGCTAAATATAGTATCTGGAATCTTTCATTTTTTTAAAATAAAATATTTGTAGTGCATCAAATGCTTTCTTTATCATTTATGTTTTGGAAATTAACTGTTCTTATACATCCACATGTCTGCAAAAATGCAATTTTGAAATTTTCAGAAAAAGTGGAGATACGAAAGTGAAAAAATAAATTTGAATCTAGTGAGAAAACATTTTCTGTACACTTTTAGAATCTCAATGGCAATAAAGTTACAGTTATTGAGATATATTTGAAATTACCAGTGAAGCGTATTAAATTTAAGCTGACCATAAAAATCGTAAAATATATAAAAAAAATCATTTTTCAAAAGAGTTTTTAATACTGCTTTATATGCAATTGAACATGATTTAAAAAGTGAATCTTGAAGCGAAAGCGATACTAATAAATACTAATACAGAATTAACAAGATTATCATTATGAAAAAAAAATTGTAAAATGTATTATATATCTTATTTTATATTACATACATTAAGAGGGAAATGAAAAGAAACATTGTACTTTATCAAAGCATTTTATTTAAGTAACAGTAGAGCGGTTTTTTTTTAATTCGCATGAGTTTATTCAAATTTATATATATATATATATATATATATATATATATATATATATATATATATATATACTATTAGTTCACAATCTCCCTATATATATCTTTTTCAAATTTTCAATCGTTAATGAAATACATTTTAAAGCACTCAATTGAGCAGAAATTTTATATACACCATTATTTTGGATGACAATATGGTAATTTAATTCTAATTAATAAAATTTAATTCTAATTATTCAAATAATTACAGATACTGCTACGTCGGCGTCATTTTTGGTAACTTGTGTTAAAAATTTATATTTTTTGTCTCCCATTTTAAAGCACTCATTTGAGCTGAAATTTTCTATACACGATTGTTATGGGAGATAATACGATTATTTAATTATAACTAATTAAGATTAATTGACTAAAGCTAATTATTTAAAAAATTACAGATATAGTCACGTTGGCTTCATTTTTAGCGACTTGGGTCAAAAAGTTTAAAAGATTTTTCTTTTCTCACGTTTTAAAGCATTCAGTTGAACTGAAATTTTATATACACGATTGTTTTCGATAACAATACTATACTTTCATGATAATTTATAAAAATTAATTGCCTCTTTAATATTGCATACGTATCATATGTATATACATATTTACATTAACTGTAATTATTTGATAAAAAGTAATTAAAATAGAATTTTCTTTGTTGACCTGAGTAGGAATTGATTTTGAATTTTTTTATATTACCTGTTAATGGAATATTATATTAATATCAACATAATTTTAATTAACATGGATACTGCAGGAAGTGGCCATGGTTGACGAGTGGTCATGTTCATGAATTCTTGGCCGGCAACTCGTGAGGTAAGAGTCCTGGTGCCACTGAAGAGTCGTCGTTTTCAGGGGCTGATGTACATTATGTCTCACTTGCCTCAAAACCTTTTAAATTGGCTTGGTGTGGAATTGTGTAGAGTAAGGTTCACAAGCTAAAATATTTCATCCTCTACTTTCCCAGAATTAAAAGATCCATCGTCAATAGTCCTTGCATTGTATTAGAATATGACGTCAATAAAAAATCAAGTTGACACAACTTAATTTTGCTCGGTTTACTTAAAAAGTATAAAAAGAAAGATGTGAATGATAAAATGACTATTTTTATTTTATGCTCCTTTTTTAATGTGTCTCTCCTATGTATATAAATTCAGCAAAGTATTCATTGAGACTACTATCAAGATTTTTCCGTAGCAAAATTTCATGTTTAAGAATTTGACGAAAGATCTATTCTTTTTTTTTTTAAAAAAATGTAAATGACTGTTCATGTTTCATAACCAAACATAATAGTTTTACAAAAAAATAAAATAAAATCGAGTCTTTGCAAATGAAACTATCACATCTGAAACAAATTCAGACATATTAATTTCATTTACACTTTAAAAACTGTGCCATGACGATGGTCAATACTACTATGGTGGTGCTAAGGTGCAGCGCTGTAGAGGTCGCTGATAAGGCCAAAATACTCCTAATAAAGGTAGCACTAAGACGACATTGAAGTGCCCGTAGATGTGCGCTTTGAAAGGTCACTGTAAGTGAGAAAGTCGATCGGAGAGAGAGTTCATTGGAGTGTTTTGATAGGTGACAGAAACCGTGTTTAGTATTGTAGCTTGTAGATGTGTCTCTCTGGGGTCTATGAAGCTTCTTAGCGTATCGAGAGTCCCTGGGTTTTTTCTTTGGGTGTATCTTTAAAAGTGGAATACGTCACGCGCACAAAAAACACATGATGCAGAATGTAACACGTGATGCAGAATTGCGTCTATTTGGACGTAGTCGGGACGACTACTCCACTATTGGTTCAAGTACCCCTCACGCGGTGGACTTTGAAGCCGGTGGCTGGAGCAGGAACTGCGCCGGCCACCTCACGGTCGGCTGTATCAAGGAAGGTCAGAGGTTGACTTCCCTTAGAACATAAGTGTCAGGGTCTCCAATTTGGGATACTTTCCCGCGCTAAACTGCTTGACCGTCGAGACATCACTTGTTCCCTACCATAAAATGGGTCTTTTGGCGAAGACTACTGTAACTGAATTAAAAAAAGCGAATGTATAATAATTCGTTGTTTACAGATATAAATGGCCCAAAATTATATATATATATATATATATATATTATTATTATTATTATTACATAAAAAACTAACTAAAAAGATATAAGTTAAGGTAATAAATCAAGCTAAAACAAAACGCATTAATAAATGACCCTATATGCATCATTATACTCGTATTTACTAATTTACTGTTTATTGTTATTTGGTGACGTACATCATTTAGACAGGATGAGCATAATTAAAATTCACTAAACAAAAGGATTTAAGAAACAGTGGCCAGAGTGACCTGAAATTTCACTTGAAAGATGAAATAATGGGAATTTATCTTGCGAAAGAAAACGAAAGGTTTGAATAGTTATTAAAATATGGCGCAGTGTTCCTTATAATACAAATGAGATTTAACCATAACTCATGCTGGAATCCCACGTCATACAAGGTGAATTAATTCTACTTTCCAGCATGCATGACTTTTGTGCTTTTCTACACAGTTATTTAATGAGCAAAAACATGACAAATTATTCAGCTGTATACCAGACTAACAAATTTCCAGGGTGTGTAGACGTTACAGAAAGGATTCGGGATCACATTGGAAAGCAAAAACAACACATTGAAGGGACAGGAAACATTTTGTTCAAAGTTTGCACTACAACAGATGTTCGAAATTATGACCAAAAGTCTTCTGATAGGCCTGACAGCAGCGCTGCATGAAATTCCTTTCGTTCTGCAAGATTCTTCTGGGAATTCTTGAGGTAGGTGACGCTGAACGGAGGTTTTGTGTAAGCAACTCCTTCTGGACGTCGTCAGTTGCAATTCGTTTTCGGAGGTAGCATGATGAACTCATATTGAAACGATTAACTGGTCTACATGCTGATCGTATATGAAGCTGCATATTGTAATAGGCACATTGCTCGGTGGTTGTACCACGGACATAGGTACATTGCTCGGTGGTTGTACCACAGGCATGTTCCATATCACACAACCTTTGCAAACGTGAACAAAAAGTGACGTAAGTCTGGTTCCAGTCACATGAGTTTGGTGTACGAGATGTCCACTCCTTTATTTGAAGACCTTACAGCTCGAATAAATGTAGCTACTGGTATGGTACGTGACATGCTAGGAATCTATTAGAATGTAAGAAATTCCATGCAGCCGTATTATCAGGTCTGCCAGACGACTTCTGGCCGTAATTTTGAAACCTGTTTTGGCACAAACTTTCAATAAATGTTTTCTGTCTCATTAATAAGTTGCTGTTCTGTTCTTTTTCCCTGATTCTATGCACATAGATCACAATTATGTTATTTGCGACCCTGCATTCCTATGTGATTCCGGATCGTCTCCTGCTAGTTTGTCGGTCTGGTAGCGAATTCTGTAATATATATATATATATATATATATATATATTTATATATAAAAATCTTCTGTGCGTGTGTTTGTCACTAAACTCCTCCTAAACAGCTGGACCGATTTCGATGAAATTTTTTGTGTGGGTTCAAGTAAATTCGAGAATGTTTTAGATTCACAATTCGGTCCGATATCGCAATTAGTTAAAAAGATATTAATTAAAAACATTCAAAAAAATACAACTCAACATTCACCTGCATTGTTGTAACAACGCTATTGTTATAAACAAGTAATATATAAAAAAAATTTAAAATCAATTCCCACTTAGCACATAAAAAGTAGCTAAAATTATTTTAGCTACTTTTTATTAAATAGTTGCAATTAATATAAATATGTATATACATATGACAGAATCACAACATTAAGTGGAAATAAATTTTTATTAATTATCATTAAAGTATCGTTTTGTCATCCAAAACAATCGTGTATATAAAATTTCCTTTCAACTGAATGCTTTAACACGTAAGAAAAAACTTTTTCAATTTTTGACATAAATCGCCAAAAGGATCGCTAAGTCGTCAACGTGGCTGTATTTGTAATTTTTTAAATAATTAGTTTTAATCAATTAATTTTTATTAATTATAATTAAACTATTGTATTGTCATCCAAACTTATCATGTACATTACATTTCAGCTTAACTGAGCGCTTTAAAATGTATTTTATTAACGATTGAAAATTCCACCAAGACAAATAATTAAATAAACTAATAAAATATGTATAGAGAGATCGTGAGCTAATAGTAGGAATTGAGCCAAACTGGCCAAACCCGGTCTTTGTTGTTACGAAAATGCAGACGCGCGATTCACGCTTTTTAGCGTTTTTAATTAATATCTTTTCAAATAATCTTTATATATGTAATTCTTCTGTGCGTGTGTATGTAACTGAACTCTTCCTAAACGGCTGGACCGATTTTGATGAAAGTTTTTGTTTGTTCCAGTGGACTCGAGAATGGTTTAGATTTATAATTCGGTTTAGAAATGTTTATTTAATTAATTTTTTATTTATAAATTGTTGATCATGTAATTTTTTACATTGGATCCGACAGACTGCGCTACGATCGCAGTATAGAATATTCAAAATCTTTTATTATAACTCAAGTTGGTCCCAACAGTTGGTGCTGTGATCCTTTCGGAAAAATATTTTTTCACTTCGTGTTATTATTTTGTTGAAATAAATCGTGTGTTAATTAAATTATTACATTCAGATGTAATTAGTGTTTGAAGAGTTTTGAAGTGTGCATAAAAAACGATACATTCTCCAAATTTAGTATGCAATTGAAGTGAGTATTTTACATGATTTTCTATTAAATTTACACGTGCGTTGACAACAATTATCCCAACCTACAAATCTATTTGTGTAGCTAATTGATTACACACATAAACTTTTTTTATTTAAAATTATTTCTTATAGGAAATAGTTTGTGAGTGTGTTTCACTTCTAAGCAACCCAGAAGCAAAAAACGTGGCCCATAATTACATTGTAAAAACTTTTTAATACAAATTTTACTCAATACGGTCCAGATTGTTCAAGCTTATTCCTAAAAATGTGGAATTTTTGAATTTAAGATGTGTGTACAGGATAACGCCTGTCGGGTCCTCTAGTATATATACAGAGAGAGAGAGAGAGAGATCCAAAAATAATTTTATTGTTAGAATTTTCACAATTGTTTTCGATGCAGCTCAAAAGTAAGTATTTTTACAATTTATCATTTACTTATGAACTATTATCAGAGAGCGTTAAAGCAGAATGAAAGAGATTTGAGGACACCAAAATAAACTTTTAAACATTGTTGGATATCTTGAAAGTAAAAACGAATTATCACACTTTTAAAATCTGGCATCGGTGGGATTCGAATCCACGCTTTCGAAAATACTGGTCACTAAAAAGAACACCTTATACCCATCCTTTCTATCGCCACGGACAATTATTCTAAGTTTAATAATTTTACCGTGATTCTATGAGGAGGTAAATTTATTATGTATTTCTCTCTCTCAATATGCATTCATAAAAAAATACAGATACCCCAAAAATGAATATAAAATAATTTAACATACAATATAAAGTATTTTTGATGTAAAGTTGCACAAAGACCAGAGAAATACACCACAATAAGTAAAATAGGAATAATTTAATGCTTCTTTGATGTCCCGGTATCTTTGACCGGTACCCGGACCCAGGGGCTGGGGTCCTACCTTAGACTCTGCTCAGTCAAACTTCCAGCAACATTGATCAATAAATTTAAATTCTACTTCCAAAATCATCTCACTCATTTGTCAAAATAACATATTTAAACTTTATAAAGGCTTTTTTAGGACTCAATACCAATAATTTTAACCAACAATATTTAAAATAAATTGCCTACATTTCACTAAAATCACAATTATAAGTGAAATTTTAGCAATATTTTTGTAAAACTTCAAAGAAATTAGAGAAAAAAATTTATATTAGTAAAAGAATTACCAAAACAATCTAGATGCATTTATCTAGAGAATGTACTAAAATTTTAATGTCTTATTAAAATTCAAAATTTTAAAGCTGATTGAGTAAATATTTTAAGAAAAATCACATTCTTTATGAGACCATCATTTAAATAACAAGCCTTAACTCAAAAAATATTCATACAATAAAGAATATTTTAGTACATTATCTAGAAAATAGCATAAATATCAGGTTCAAAAAGTTTTATAGAAGTACTTTTCAATATTTTGTGTAATCAGACTCGCCATGATAGATTTCGAACAATTTAAATGCCCACTTCTGGTGGATCAAAGACCCACTTCCGGTTTTTCTAACTTAATAAAATAAGAGTTGGTTTCGCATTTGTTGTGTTCAGGAGTGGTGTTGAATCCGAGAACTTTCAATTTAGAATTCGTGATGAATGCACAGTTTTTGTAGCTGAACTTTTATGTTTAAATTTCGCCGTTAAATGGATTACTGAGCAAAATAGTGTCATCTCAGAATACCTCATCTGTACTGACTCTCTTTCCTCCTTGGATTCTCTTAAATGTATTTCTTCATCTAACAATATAATCGTCGAGATCCAGAAGCAACTTAAAAGCCAAAGAGATAAAAACATCTCAATAGATTTTGCATTTGTTCGCGGACACACGGGCGTTCTTGGAAATGAGCGAGCCGATTGGCTTGCAAAAGCTGCAACCAAGCGCAAAATTGACATTGACGTTAATATTCCTAAATCGTTTTACAAGAAGATCACGAATGAAAGAATGATGAAGTCTTGGAACCAAGAATATCTCATTTCTAATAAGGGGAGCATAACAAAGAAATTTTTTCCCACCATTAATAAGAGACTATCATGTCATCATTTTTACACTAACTACAAATTAACCCAATTTCTCACTGGTCACGGTAATTTCAAAAGCTACCTGAACAAATTTAATTTAGCTCCTTCATCTTTCTGTGACTGTAATATTGGTGGCGAGGAAAATGTAGAACATGTGATCCTTCTGTGTTCCAAGTATGTCAGAGAGAGAAAGATCATAAGACTGGCATTCAAGAGACTCAACATTAATTGGCCACCGAATTTTCATCAATTTCTTTCCACCAGAAGTGCTTTCAATAATTTCTGTAAATTTGTTGCAACTGTTTGTAATCCTTCTTAACTTCTTTTTTTTAATTGTTTATTTCTCTTGAATGTGTGTTTAATACTTACTTCTGTAAGCCCCGTGTGATACTTTGTGGTGCACGGGGATTTTAAAATTGTTTTCAATAAAAAAAAATTAATTGTAGCTTGACCTCTAGGTAGCGTAGAAACAAAAAAAGTATGTTTTGCAAAGCCAAAATATAGCTCTATTCAATAAAATAGAAAAAAATATATCTGTATTGACCGAATTTGGTTATTTTTCAACGTGTTCCGATACCTTAAAATTTGGTAGTAGTAACATGTTGAAAAGGGAATAACAAAGGTTTTTACTAAAGTTTAAACTTATTAAGTTATAAAGTTTTTTATTTCTAGCTGAAGCACTTGATGAATACATGATTCGCTGGAGTGAAAACACACCGTAAATGGGGGGACAACAGATACAAAGGAATAACAACAAATCAGGATCAATAAGACAAAGAATCAATCGGTCAGATTGCAGAGCTTGTAACTGCTCTTGGGACCTCCAGTACCTGTCGTAGATGTTACCAGAGACAGCAGGGTAGATATCTCCAGGTGCTCAGCACTCATTAGGGCAGTACTTCTCAAACTTTCAATATTAGCGACCCGATATTCAATCCTAATTTTCATCTCGCCCCCCCCATACAATAACAATGTATTGAATTCCAATAATACTATACTTTGACGCTGAAGCTACAATGCGACTTTAACCTCTTAAGTGCCACTGGCGTATGCAAACATCTCGCTAAGCTAAGGCATTAAGTTTCTGGACGTATATATACGTCTTTCCAAACTACAACCTGTTTTCTGCACTGTTATCCATAAAATTATTCAGAATGGAATAAAATGACCTTGACAGTATTTGCGAAGGATTTACTTATTTCAGAAGATTTGCTTATTTATTCCTTTTCTTCCTCCTTCTCCCAAAAAAGCATTACATACGAGCGTCTGCCTTGGAAAACGGGGATATTAGGTAATGGATTGCATAACTTTTAATCGGTAGATAAGGGATTCATTTCAAATTGTAGAAATTATCAAAATGTGTTAAGACAAGTCCATAGGGTTACTGGTAATTATCAAACCTGTTCGTAACTTAGTATTCATTGTTAAATTAATTATAAAATAGAATGTACAGTACTCTGATATATTTATAAATGTATTATACCCGTGTAAATGTGTAATTTGTTTTTTATTATGACAGAATATATTTTGTTTGTTTACTTTCAATAAATAAATAAATTTTTGAAATAATCTTTTGTTTTCGGTTTTTCAATATGCTTACGCCCCTCTCGTAGAGTTATCACGCCCCCTTAGGGGTCACATCCCACAGTTTGAGAAACGTTGCATTGGGGAATCCTCTGTGCACAAAACACGCCTTGGAGAGAGAAGGATCTTTAATCTATGTAGGTGACCATGTAGGTGACTATGTAGGCAAGGCAGTTCGTTCAAGCAAATTTCTGGAATTCTTTAATTCTATCACAGTTTATTTCTATCACCTTCTACGATTTTACTTTTTTAACAGTTTAATATATTTAGCGGAACTAAAACATGAAATTTACATTTGTGCCAACACTAAAATTATGCGAATAAATAAAGGATAACACAACCGAAGGGGCAAATCATAGCATTGTTATGCTATGATTGTCATTGACATGTCAAATATACCTTGAAAAAGTGTTCAATAATTTCCCTTGATTCTGATACTATTAATTTTTATTTATAATTTAGTCATAGTATAAAGCTGCATGACTATATCCTCACTCTTCTGTCTTTCATACCAAGGCTTTCCAGATTTTCTTTTGGTATGATGAATCTCATGAATCTTAACATTCTTAAATATGTAGATCCGCGTAGAAACCATATATACTATTTCTAAATGAAAAATTTATTTGTAGGTAATTTAAAGCTAATTTTTTTCAAAAAATAAAAAAAAATCCTAAGTAAAATATTTGTTTGGATTTAAAAATAAAAATTAAATAATTCTAATATAATACAAAAATATAAAATATAACTTTCAAAAACTTCGATTAATATGACAGTATGTGTTTTGGAAACAGTTTTTACACAGAAATAGTTTAAAATTATATTATATTAAATATAAAATATACTATATCAAACAACATAGACAAATTAATTTCTGAGGTGATGAATAGGATCCCAGTAAATAATTTACTAATCATATTTATTTAGCTGTTGTTTCGATCTTAGCATATTAATGCTTGTCTCACAAAAGTTTTTAAGAGTCGTAGGAATATGATCTCTATATCCTCTATCAAAGAATCAATTTCGATTTTTTTCATCAAAAAACTAATTTGCGCAACTGTTAGGCGCAGTAACACAAATAATAAATTTCGGCACGATGATATCGATTACTCACTAAAGAATAAAATTACTACCTTTGATGACTTCTCTTTCTAATTTAGTTGGCTCTTAAATTATAATTTCTTTGGAGAACTCTCTAATGATAGAGGGTTTTTCTCCTTTAACTGAAAAAGGTTAAAGAAATACAAATATTTCCTAACCACTAATTTGTGTGTGTTCTTTATTTTTTGTATGATAAGCATTTTTATTGGCATTTATTTATTGTATCTTCAACCAATTCCGCCAAACGAAAAAACATCGTCAATTCGAGAAACGTCACCAAATGCTGTTATCATTATTATTACTGGGTTCGAATGTGCGAAGGAGTGGTTTCTACTATTGGCTATATATCGTGTTACTTGGAGACGTTTTTTGATTTCACAAAATTAGTCAATGATATAATACGTATATATATTTTTAGTAAGGGTAGTAAAACGTTTCATTGTTGTTTTTGTCATGTATATCTTAGTTTATATTATGGCCCCCTATATAGTATTTTTTGTAGATCTCATCAAAACCTGTATGTGAACCCCTGGTAGTCCATACGAAGTCTGATTGAGAAATGCTCTAGTCAATGTCTCATCTTCAGGAACTTTCGGTACTTATGTATTATTGAGACAATCGCCAACTCTATTAATAACTCACCAAGTTGAAAACCACGATTTTTTACGTGTCGTAAGCGCCGGATTGGCGACTAGGTACTTTTTTTCACATTATGTCGCCAATAGGTTGCGATAATACGTAAGTACCGAACTTTCTAATATGATATACAGTTTTTTTTCCTTTTTAACTGAAAAAAGTACATATATTTCCTCGCCAATGCAGTCAGAACAGCCCATCCGGCAACACTAGTGGAAAAACGCTGCAAATGCGTAAAGGCAGGCGTTGACCATCTACCCCCCCCGTTTTTCTGTTCAGAGTCGTTTTTATTCCATGTAAGACTTGTTTTACAAAGCACTTGTTCAGTGCGTTGGTTCTTAACTGATAACAGGAAAATGAAGGAACAAAAGATCAATTTAAAGTTTTGTTTTAAGTTTGGCAAGACGCCGAAAGAAACACATGCGATGCTAGTACGTGTTCAAGAAGATCAAGCACTTTCCATGAAGTGTGTGTATGTGTAGTTCACCCGTTTTCAAAAGGGTCGGAAAGCGTTTCTGACAAAACCCGTAGCTGAAATCGGCGACCTCCGTCATTGACGAGAATATTGAGAAAATAAGGAAATTAAACACTAAAGATCGCCAATTAACTGTTTGAATGATAGCTGATGAAACTGTAGATTAACAGCGAAACCGAGTGACAAATCGTTACCCAATATTTAGGGATGAGAAACACACACACACATGGAAGATACGTAAGGTACGACCCCAGTACTCCAAAAATGCTCATGGTCTTTTTCTTCATGATAAGGCTCACCCTGACATAGCCAATATCGTCAAATAGTTCCTAGCAAAAAAGGGGGTGGAGCAAATTGAACATCCACCATACTCGCCAGATCTCAATCCTCTAGATTTTTTCCTATTCCCACGACTCAAATTCGCTTTGGAAGGAAAAAGATTTGACCATATTCCCCACATCCGACGAAACGTGACGAAGCTTTTGAACTCCATCACCAAAAAAGGTAGAACTTTAAGTTTTTTATCATTTATTTATATGTATTTTAAGAGTATGTATATAAATATTTAGCCAAAAGTATCCAATAGAACGTGAGTTATAGTGCTCTGAACACACACTCTTCTCTTTTGAACCCTCCTTCCTCCACGATTCGGACTAATTGGTTTATTTGAAGTAAAATAAAATAACGGCATTTTAATCTGTAAGCTTAAATGCGCCGAATGAGTTATATTCAATGGGCTCAATTAATGTGGCGTCATAGTCACATGATTGTGAAAGCCACACGTGATTCTAACCAATCAATTCAAAAACTCATATGACGTCATAGTCACACGATAAAAACTACCTAGTGTTTCCAGCTAATCAGTTCACTCGCTCCGGTGTTGCCTAGTTTTGCCCTTTGTAGAAACTTTCTCTTAAAAAGTACATTGTATACAAAACGCATTTTATTTCAAAGTATAAGCATAAAATACGATTTTTTTTAATTTAAAAAAAATCTTTTTGAAGAATTTTTTTTCCTTACATTTAAACATCGTTATCCAAATATGAAATTTGAAATTTAATCTGAGTTTTACAAATAGAACAACAAGTAATATTAGTTTAATGTTTGTTTTGAATTCAATGGAAAGCACGTGTTTGTCTTTGTAATGTGATGTGATGATGAGTCCATTGGGAGAAGGCCTCAATTTAATTAAAAATGGTTACACATTTTGACAAATATAGACTCGAACGAAGAAGGTATTTTTTCAACAAAACAAGGAATAAAAAAAAATCATTAGTATGCTACGAGAAAATTTTGCGGGAGTCAAAAAAAACATTGAACCGGCAGACTATTTTGTTCGATTTTATGTGAAACCTTCTACATAAAAATAACTTCAACTTGCGATTTTGTGTTTGTGTTCTCTAAGATTTTTAAATTTTTTTTTCCTTCTGAATTATCATTTTCTTTCGTCTCCGACCCAGAATAAAAAATTATTTATGTGTATTTATAAGCAAACTTATACACCGACTTACGCGAATTCAACTTACGCGGTTATCATTTAATTCTCCATATCCGTAAGTTCGGGGTATTACTATATTTCAATATTTTTTAGGTTTAGTGGTTCGATTTTTTTCAAACAAATTTAGGAATCATAGCAACTATATAGAGAGTTTTCAAAACTGTGTAGGCTGGAAAATATAATTAGTATTTTAGATAATTATAAATCTGAAACATAACCCACATTAAATTAATTATCTACTGGTGTATTACTTTTGTTCCATAAAACATCTCACGTCCCAGTTATTTTTTGTTAGTTTCCAGTAACACGATTTTTCTTAAAAACAAACTTCTGACAAACACATACCATGGTTTCTTTATTGGTTTGTCGTTAAAGCTAAAAGGAGTATGTTGTGTGTGTGTGAATTACACAAAGAAATTAATCAAAAACCAATAAAAAGTTAAGAACTTGTTTCAAAATAAATGCTGCAAATAAACTACAAATACATATTGCATGCAGTGTAAACATTTAGAAATTTCATAATCTTTACACAAGTTTACCACAAAGTATTGAAAATCAAAATAAAATTCTCTTTTGAACAAAAAATAAATCATAAGAATAGCTTCGATATCAAAGTCATTGAAGCATGACACAGTTCATCCCTTCAGAGAAAGTGTTTAGAGAAGCTTTCCAGCTCTTGTGATAGTGTTTTTGTCATTCTTGAATAAGACTAAAAGATAGTATCTAAAGTCCTGTAGCATACAAAGGTGAGGTCGTTAAACGTAACGTTTTCTTTGTTATTCAGGATGATCCTATAATTTTCGATTTATATCAGTATTTATATCTCTTTCTATATTACCCAGCACACAATAAAATCATTTAGAATACATTTCATTTATAAATTTAGTTTACCTTTTCAAATTAACAACACATTTAAGTCTTTTTCTAAGGCACGCATTTAATCTTTTACCTACGGAAGGTACTTATACACACACATATTTTTTAAAATTACATAAAATAACCATTTTTACGAATATTCTGACGGTACATGGCAGGATCACTCTTTTAATTTCAATTTACCAGGATAGATTCCAGCGTGGATTCTCTGGTGAATATTTTAGTGGCAAGGGCGAGAATAGGTAAAAAATGAAATAGCGTTTTCATTTGCCACACACACATTTTGATCGGATTACCAACCTTGTCATTTTTCTTCCCCCCAAAAAGTAGTTAAAGTCAAAAAGTATATGTCTTATTTTTTATATGTTAGTTAATAATTTAAAAAACTATTTGACTATTTACTTTAAGTAAACAGTGTATATAATTTATTTTAGAGTTGAATAACTTTTTGGTACTTGTAAGTTCCGCCAATGCCCTGGATATTAGACATAGAACTTTGTGTTTATTTTTCGTCAGTGTAGTTTATTATTCTTTTCTTTCTGTTGTAGAGACATTACTAAAGTGTAACAGAGCTATGCTTGTTTAGCATTTCTTTTCAGTACAAATTATATATTTTACTCTATAATTGTTTGTTTAACGCTTTCAAATAATTTTGAAGTTTGTATCTAAGCTTCCTTTTTTTCACACAATTAAATGAAACATATATTCCATATTTAAAAACTAATATTTTGATTTATTTGTGTGTAACTGAAATTTAACGATAATAACAGGTTTTCAAGGTGCTGTAATTTTTTCCTCTTCTTAGAATGTCTGGAAAAAAGAAACTCAGTCTTGAAGAGGTATTGGATTTATTACAGAACCTACCATTTCGAAGCACTAACAGATGATTCTTTAGATGAAAAAATAATCTGCTGGAATTTTCGTCAGATTCTGAAGAAGACGACCAAGAGGCTGTAGAAGACCCATCGTGCAGCAGTTCATATTCAGAAAATACAGTATATCCTACTCCAGGATGCAATGTTTTATAAAACATTCAATCGAACGCTTAAGATACACAACGTGTATAGTATTTTTGCGTATTAATGAAAACAAAAACTGTTTCTTTAAATATCATCAAATTAAGTATATATGTGAAACCTATTTTTATATCTTAAAAGGGTAAATTAAATAAAATAAATTTATAATTTACAAAAACAAGTTTTTTATTGTAAGAAATATCAGTGTTATCTGGTTATTTAGCATTTTAGAGAACTAAAATTACATTAAAAAAGTCGTACGGTCTTTCTGTATTATGATAATAATTTGGCCCTCAGTGTACTGACGGTAATTAAATTGGTAATTTAAATTAATTAGCTGTAACGGATTATGTTTCTCGAAGTTGAATATTTTATTTATGCATATCCCTTAATTATCAATGTCTAGACTCAAAAAGAAATAATGCATAAAAACATAACAGTAGATCATAATGCAGTAGATAAAGGCTTAATGGTATATAAGTATCGTGATAACATAGCACATAAACATTAATATCTATTTTATAAAGTTAACTAAGTAAAATCAAAACTGTGTATTGCAAAAGCTGCATGACCAATATTGCAGACACATTTGAAAATAAAATAAGCATTAAAACAATCGGTAGTCTTTTATGCAAAAAAAATATTGAAGATAAAACTAGAAACTTTGTTTTGATAATAGCAGATATATTCACCTTCAGAAGTTAATTCATTTAATTGATCCGTACTTCCCATTTTAAGTAGAAATATTTTCTAATCAAATGAAACGAAAGATCAGCCTATCGTTGCATTTATCTAGTTTCAGACATTTTTGCTATTAACCAGTTATACTCGTCATGAAGATGTTGCCGGATTACGCATTACGAGTATTCTCGCCATGTGTAAAAAGTAGTGACCATTGGCTATTTATTTTGTAATTTTTGAAGAAAACAAAACATATTCATAAATTTCAAGATGTTTGGAACATTTTAAGATCAGGTCGGAGAAAAATAAGTAAATGAGAAACGTATCAAGTAAAATAAAAAAAAATGTAAGTCAATTCCTACTTAAATCAACAAAGAAAAATTTTATTTTAGCAACTTTTTATTAAATAGTAACAATTAATATAAATATGTCTATACATATGACAGAATCACAACATTAAGTGGTAATTAATATTTATTAAAGTATCGCATTGTCATTCAAAACAATAGTGTAAATAAAATTTCAGTTCATTTAAATGCTTTAAAACGTAAGGGAAAAAAAACCTTTTCAAGTTTTGACACAAGTCGCTAAAAGGTTCGTTAAGTCGCCAAAAATTATGCCAACATGGCTGCATTTGTAATTCTTTGAATTATTAAGTTTAATCAATTATTTTTAATAATTATAATTAAATTATTTTATTGTATTGTCATCCAAAATAATCATGTATATAAAATTTCAGCTCAATTGAGCGATTTAAAATGTATTTTATTAACGATTGAAAATTTCACCAAGATAAATAAATAAATAAATAGAGATTGTGAGCTAATAGTAGGAATTCAAAAAAATTAAAGATGAACTCATACGCGTACCCGTATAAACCACATGAAACAGTGTAGGCTCGTTATATATGGGCAATGATAATGTTTGTTGCGTGTTAGCCTAAAAGAGGCCAAGGAAAAGCTGATTTTTACCGATTTTTTTTATAAACTCTTATCTTTATATGTATTTAATTTTTCTTGCGTTTTTCGAGTAATGTGTATGTAATATATGTTTATGTTAACCAAATGAATAAATATTAGTAATATATATATATATATAATTGGCAATTTTATAAAATAAACGCATCTTTTGATCCAATATTTTAACAGCGCAACCTACTCTGTGGTTGACGAGTAGACTCGTCATCGCTCCAGTTAATTGGTTAATAACAAAATAATGGCTGTCAAAGAAAAACTACTTTTTAAAATTAAATGTTATATAATTTTTATGTTTAATTAACATTATGTGAGAGCCACTCATTAGGTGAATGGCGTCATGCTTATTAGTTGTAATACATGATGCAATATGAGGAGAACAAACACCATATTATATAAAATCTTCCATAACAAGGCTTTTGAAGATGAGGAATTAAGTAGTATTTAATAAATACACAAAATGATACTCTCTTCCCTCAAAACAAGAAAAAATAGTGTTATGCATATTTAAGAAAATGCACATTATTCATAGTTTTTATTTTTTAGTAAAAAAGAACAAGAATGAACACATAAAAACTAATGTTCTTTTGATATTATATTTTTCTAAAAACAAAAAACAAATTTGCTTAAGCTTATAAAGTGTTGATTTCAAATAAGATTCAAACTTCTTGGCAGGATGTATCTCTTAAAATATACCTTGGTAGTATTACTAATTGTATTAGGTCTCTGACCGTCTTGTACTAATGAAAGGTTTATTGTGCGTGTGAGTCCTCTTGCCATCATCGCTCCTCTACCAAATACTTCTGTCGATTTTTTTGGTTTTTCGTTCTTTTCACAAGAAATTGCCACAGTAATTTTTTCTCTTTCTTAAGCAATTGAGTTACAATCGCTTCTTTGTAATACATTTTGGTTGTCCTTGGAGACATTGGGTCAAGCTATTAAAAAACAGGGGATATTGTAACTTACATGTACACCATCTCTTATTACTTCTTCTGTCATTCTTAAATACAATTATGTCTCGAAATTGTTTTATTTCTGTTGAACATCTTTGGCTTTTCTTCGTTACCTGACTCAAAGAGCCTACCTAGTTGTCTAGGACACGAGCTCGTAGTTGACTTGCAAAGTCGCAAACTTGAATAATGATGCCACTGAAGACTCCACCGTGCAGAAACGCTGATGCACGTAAACCCCTTATATTGTCAATCTTTTGCCCAAAATGTTTAAAAACAAAGGTATCTTTTTTATTTCTTATGACTAAGGAAAATACTTAACAGAGTGTGAAATTGCAAGAATTTTATTTTAATATTTAATTTTAAAGTTTTCTCGCTATTTCTTATTTTGAAATTGTGGGGCACAAAAAAATCCCTGAAAGTTTGCTTTTTCTAAGTACACTGTGTGCTCCGAAGAATGTTTCATATAACGCAAAAGAATTTATCTCAGACTTACAAAAAACTTTTGTTTATGTACCTCTTTTATAGACGATTCAGGATTGTTTGCGTGTGTACATATATGTATATATTAATATATATATATATATATACACTGCTGGACAATTGCTAAGGACGGATAACACTATCATCCATAGCAACCACAAAACGAAAGGAAGCAAAATGTGGAAAATTAGAATAAGTGCGGGATATTAGTAAGAAGTATGAGTATGTAAATTTTTTCCCACGTCTGTTCATCACGTGATAGCGTTCATAAGAGCTTTAAAGGTTTTGACGCGTGTGGGCAGTTGTTGTTTCAAGACAAAGTTTTACAGGAAAGATTTAAAAGACGAACTTAAAATTTTTGGCATGTCTTCCCGACATCACATAGATGATTTTATGCGTGGCTGAATTATTGGAAAGATTGAAGAAGGGCGAAAAATAACAGATGTTGCCAGGGTGTTCGACATCGCACACAGCGTTGTTTCACGGCTGTGGAAGTCATTTAAAACTACTGGAATGTGTAGTAGACGGCTCGGGGGAGGTCGTGTTAGAAGTACGACGCCTGCAGAAGACAGATATATCGTCCTATCAGCAAAAAGGAACAGGCGCACCACAGCTCAGAAGGTGGCAAATCAGTTTCTTGCTGCCTCAGGAAAGCAGATCTCCCGAAAAACTGTTGCCAGACGTTTGAGGGGAGGAGGACTATACGCACGCAGACCTGTTGTGTGTGTCCCATTGACCAGACAGCACCGTACTGCCCGTTTGCAATGGTGTGAGCATCACAATTGGACTGAACAGGACTGGGCATGCGTACTATTCTCAGATGAGAGTAGGTTCAGTCTGTCATCGGATTGTAGACGCCAACTGATCTGACGCGAGAGTGGTACTGCTTATCGTCCAGAAAATATCAAGGAAAAGGACCGATATCCGACATGCAGTACCATGGTGTGGGCCGGCATCATGATCAACGGCCGCACGCCCCTACATGTGGTTGCGAATGGGACTATGACGGGCCAATGATACATTGATGAAGTTCTACTTCCTCATGTTCGTCTTTTCCGTGGTGCTGTCGGTAATAAATTTGTTTTTATGGACGACAACGCAACATGTCATCGAACACTCGCTGTTCAGGATTGTCTAGACAGCGAGGGTATTCAACGTCTCGTATGGCCAGCGCGTTCTACAGAACTAAACTCCATTGAAAATGTGTGGTATGCTTTGGGGAGGCAAGTTGCTGGTCGAAACTATCCTCCGACAAACAAGAACACCCTCATCCGTGCACTCACAGAGGAATGGGATAAATTGTTCCAACAGCTGCTGGATAATGTTGTGCAAAGTATGGTACGACGTGTGGAATGTTGCATCACACTCCACGGTGGACATATCACGTACTGATACCTTTCTTTAAGGTGCCTGCTGACTTTTAGATGCATTGTTCCATTTCTCTGTACGCAGATCAAATGAACATTTTTTTTCTTTCAGATGTTTCACAGCTTTTGTACTTTCCAGAACAATAAATATTCTTTATTCTAATGTCTGAACAGTGTGGCAACTATATTTTATCCTACTAGGCCTCATGTCTCGCTTAATGTTATGCTACATATCAATTTGTGATCCGTCCTTAGCAATTGTCCAGCAGTGTATGTATATATATATATGTATATATATATATATATATATATATATATATATATATATATATATATATATATATATATATATACACTGCTCAAAATAATTAAAGGATATTGCGGTTTTAGGTGGATCTTGTGGCTGGGAAAATTTTTAGCTGATTGATATATGGTCGACAGACGTAGTAGGTTATATGGGAATAAATTACATATGTTTGGCAGAAAAAAAAGCATTTTATTGCGCATTTGTGTACAAAAGGAAAAAAATACAATTAGTGCATGTGAGAAAAAAAGAACAAAAAAAGATGTTTTCTTCAAAGGAAATCATTTTCAGTAAGGGATATGGTTTCCACGAGCGGCCAGCAACGTTGAGCACCTTTGAGGCATGGAGTCAATGTGGCTATTAATCACGAGTTGGGGTATTCTGTCCCACACTTCCAGAAGAGCTCTTTCCAGGTCTTGGAGAGTTTGTGGGGGTGGTTTGCGTCCAGCAACTCGTCTTCCTAGAGCATTCCAAACGTCCTCTATTAGATTCATGTCTGGAGAACACGCTAGTCATTCCATTCTTACGATTCCTTCCTCGAAAAGGAAATCCTCCACCAAGTTAGCACGATGTGGCCTTCAGTTATCGTCCATTAAAATGAAGTCATCTCCGATTGCTGCAGCGTAAGGGACTACAATAGGTCTTGGGTTTCATTCCTATATCGGCGAGCAGTCAAAGGTCCATCTCGAATGATGTAGAGGTCTGTGAGCCCGTCAATGGAAATGCCACCATACACCAACACTCCCCCACCGCCAAATCTGACACTTTCATGCACGAACGCAGGATTATTCCTATTGCAACGGTCCCTCCAGATGAAAATACGCCTATTATTCGGATGAACAGAAAAATGGGATTCGTCAGACAAAAGAACATTGCTCCATTCATTTCTCCTCCAGTTCACATGCTCTGTTGCCCACTCTCTGTGGTCGCGACGATGCCTTGATGTTAGTCTAACACATACTATCGGTCGGCGAGCATACAGACCTACACCATGGAGCCGGTTTCGTTGAAACCGTGGTGCCAGTAGCAGAGCGAAGGTGTTGTTCGAGAAGAATAGCGTTCATATTTTGGTGTCTCCGAGCCGTTAACACTAAATAACGATCTTTATTGGGCGTTGTTGCCCGTCTACGACCTTGTCCTGGTCTTTGGCCTGCACTTCCAGTCTCCAAAAAACGGTTCAGATCTTGGAAATCACACTTTGTGACACTCCAATGGCTTGCGCTAGTTTCGGCTTGAGTTTGGCCCCTTCTAACCTACCAACAACTCTCCAAGCTTCTGAATCGGTTAAATGACTTCGCTGAGACACCGTACTCATCGAAACAAAGCAGTCACTGAATGCCGATCATCCTTGTCTTCATTTCAGTTGAAAGTCAAATTTCATTCGCTGCCGCTGAAGCGACGTTTTTGACTTCCAACTCAAAATTAGCATACTCCACAGTTTGAAAATCAGAAAAATTTGCATTTGTGATTCTCTTTTTCAATTTTCGGCAAAAAAAAAATTTCGCTTATATCTTTATTTTATATAAAACTTACAATATCCTTTAATTGTTTTGAGCAGTGTATATATGCAGCACACAATTTTAAGCATGGTATAATATGTAGCCTTACAATGCAATGGAAACAAATATATCGGGTTTTTTGGATGATATTTCCATTTTTATTTATTCTCAAGCAAAAAACTACATATTGTCTTGCCAATACCTGTCTTTATCAAATATTTTCAAGAAACTAAATTCTTCCTTTCAATGAAAAATTCCAGCCTTCACCACAAAGAAAAGCCCGGGTGAAAGTATATCAGTACAATGGACAAACTGCATCTCTTAAAAACCCTACTGCCAATAATCTCACTATAAAGATTAAAAATATGTGCAAATCAAAAACAGAAAAAATAAATAGCAATGCCCGCACAGTGTACGGGCAAACCGATAGTGGCCAGCTTCTGGTAATCCGTATGGTGTTTGGACAAATAAGTTAAGGGGTTATATCTGCCATGGCTCAAAGTCCTCACGTCCGCGTGGTAAGGAATTTAGATGAGGGTTTCTGCCGCCTCAGCCCTCTTCGAAATTATTCCTGATTACGAGTTCCGACGCCAATAATCCTCATGTGGCTTTAGAATGCGGCTTTAATGAACACTGAGAGAAGGATACGTTTCCTAATTTTGAGCTAGAGGCAGATAATGTCTTATATATCTTCTAATTTAACGAGAATTTACTTCGCCAACAGGTATGATATAGTGTAATTATCACTACATGTTCATCTTTGGATTAATTATCTATTAATATCGTACTGCGAGGCAACACTAAGACTTCGAAGTACAAATGTAAATTTCAACCATAGTCAAGTGATAAGGACGACATCCGAAATAAACACCTACCTCTACAAACTGTCACACCACGACAACGATGATCTTTGGAACTTGCCTTATGTTAAATATGTGCACATTATACTATTATTGTTGTTTCTATTTTTATTTTATGTATTGCATGAATTATTTTTGCATGTTTTTTTCCGAAATTAACTATCAATTCGTTTTATCTTCTTTTTTCAACTCCTACTATTAGCTCACACCCTCAACATATTTATTTATTTATCTTCGTGGAATTTTCAATCGTTAATAAAATACATTTTAAAGCGCTCAATTGAGCCGAAATTTTACATACATGATTATTTTGGATCACAATACAGTAATGTAATTATAATTAATAAAAAGTAATTAATTAAAACTAATTATTTAAGGAATTACAAATACAGGCACGTTGGTATCCTTTTTGGTGGCATAGTGATTATTTTGGTGACTTGTATCAACACTTGAAACGGTTTTATTTTTTTCACGTTTAAAAGCATTCAGTTGAACTGAAATTTTGTATACACGATTGTTTTGAATTACAATACGATACTTTAATGATAATTAATAAAAATTAATTACCACTTAATATTGTGATTCCGTTATATGTATATACATATTTATATTAATTGTAACTATTTAATAAAAATTAGCTAAAATAAAATGTTTCTTTGTTGATCTAAGTAGGAATTTACTTAATTATTTTTTTATGTTACTTGTGTGTGTTTGAAATATAACAAACCGCATCAATAAAGAACCATAATGCCCAAGCTAAGAAAATAGAAAAATTATTAAAATTCTAAAAGCTTGATGTTTTGGAGTGATTTATTCATATCGTATGACTAATTTGTAAAGCATATTTAATTTAATATTGCAAATAATGCCATTTTCAATAATAATTACTAACGTGAATTAATGTATGACGATAATGTCATACTAATGACCCTAGGCAGAAGACTAAATATTCTACATCTCCCGTATGCTACTTCATTTAGTAATGTTAAATGAATCTGCAAAATCCATCACTTAAACTGATTTCCGTCTTTGAATATTTAGTGTCCATCGTATTAAATATATATAAGATATATTAGGTGCACTTAATTTAATACTCAAACATAACAATTCTGTCTTCATGAAAATAAGATATTCTGATTGAGAGTAGAACAAAAGTACAGGCATACAATAACAGGAAAGAAAGGACACAGAAACATCTTAAGCCAGAATCCACGAAAAAAAATTAGCATATCCAATAGATAACGGAAATTATCTTCCTAGAAATAATGATTAAGAAGATTTCGCGCGCGCGCGAATCCTCTTACTCATGCAAATGAGCCGGCAAGAGCAAATAAGTCATTCACTCAAACATTATCACCGTGTGCAACGTTCAGTCTTCACCTAGACAAGTCCAGTGGTATGGAAATAATTCTGACCGTTCCTTTGAACCCCTTAAAACAAACCAGAAATCGAAACACTCCTTGTGCACTTCTTGACCTTTTCTGCTTTACACACAACCCGCGCGTTCCTTTTTTTCGTTTTGTTCACCATATTTTCTGCCACCAACCACACCTGGACACGAAAGGGTTTGACTAGTTATGTTAGTTCTGCCAATGCGGAAGCAAAAAAGTTCGAAATTCTTTGTCGGGAAGGATGCGTTGTCCTTTGAACACCCGTTCCGTGTACGATAACGCGATTCTTCTTTGTGAGATGCTTATCGGGTGATGATATCCAGCAAGTATTCCCTGTCCTTATGTGGAAGGCTTTAGTATATGCCTCTTTAAAAAACTTAATCCGAATTGATTACTTTCACGAGATGCAGTTTGTTCTATTGTGTTGCCGTGATTCTGTGACTGGTTGGTGAGAGGGAAAATCTTGCCTTGTTATGAGTCTGATTAAGACAGTGTGGTATTCTTTCAGTAAATTTATGTACTATTTTTGTCAATTGCATTGTTCTGTAATTTCATCTCTATGAAAAGAAAAGCAATGAAAGTGTGCGTTTACTGTTTAATCCAGTAATCGAAACTGTAATTTGCTTACTTACTGACTAATTGGATATAGTTCTAATCTTCTCTCTGTGTATCTCAGAGATCTATCTCTCTATCTATATATATATAGAGAGAGAGAGAGAGACTTAAAACTATGTTTAATTACACATTTTTAGTTCCTAAGGCTAAGAATTTGCTACTATACACACAACCTGAGGTTTTCATGTTTTGGACCTATTCTATCCAGCTATATTCTATTTATTGCCTTGCTTTATTAGTTTTTGATCAACTCCAACACTTAAGGTATCCGACTACGTTCAGAACCGTGGTTTTAAAAAAGCGCATAAATGGATAATTTTCATGATATTTAGTGTTACTCAGATTAGAATACATGATTAAAATTATTTTAAGGACATTTTGACAAAAAAATTTATTTAAATATAATATTTTGTCAAAAATTAACTTAGAATATTCTTTTTTCCAAATGTTCTCCTTTTGTGAAAAATGGTTCTATTACAATAATGTTTTGTTTGCCTGTACATAGCTGAGATCTCTCTACAGAGGCGCAACTAAAATTTTTCAAAAATTCACATTTTTTTCAGAGTTACCACCAATTGAAATAATTATTCGTGTTTTTTTCTTAAAATTGCTCCCCTCTGTTATCGTAAAATATGAATAAACGCACTTCTAATTTATATATTTCAAAATTCTAGTTGAGCCTTTGTAGAGAGGTTTGAGCTATATTCAGGCAAAATATTATTCTAATAGAAGCATTTTTCACAAAAGGAGAACATTTGGAAAAAAGATTATTCTAAGTTAATTTTTTGCCAAAATATTGTATTTCAATACATTTTTTTTGTCAAAATGTCCTTAAAACAATTTTATTCATATATTCTAATCTAAGTGATACTAAATATCATGAAAATTATCCTTTTATGCACTTTTGAAAATCACGGTTCCGAATGTAGTCGGATACCTTAAGTAGTTGACTCCAGAGTCTCTAGCACAATAACCAATTTTATGGTGTAAACATTATCCATTTTTATGATTCTCTTAGTCGATAGCTTAATTAACCCTTCATTATTATCATGACACAATCACGACATAGTTTCTAGTGGACTGGGATTTATTTTTTACTCACAACACACTTTTTACATTCACATCAGAATTATTGGGCATGCGCAGTTGGGCTTGTGCAAACACTGTCCACATATTCTTATTTGAAGACACAACAATACACACCTAATTCTCTTAATTACACAGATGGCGCTTCGCCTGCCGTGAACTGACAATTAAATTTATGGAAATTTAGCAAATCAGTAAAATTAAAATCAATAGAAAATTAAACTGGACAGAAATAAATAAAAACAAATAATGTGTTTTCTGTAACAAAAGAGAAAATGGCGTTTTCTATTTTTGCTGATTTATTTAGCCTAGAAAAATTCTCAATTACGGAATTAAAAATGTTATTTTCGAGTAAACTTTCTATTTTTGTATAGCAAAAAGATAATTTTTAGTACGTACTTGAAAGAAAAAAAATTGAAGCCTTCAAATAAATTGTAATTCGATTAAATTAGTACAATATTTATATATATATATATATATATATATATATATATATATATATATATATATATATATATATTTTCAAAAATTTCATGAATAACAAGATTGATATATAATCGGTCAATAAAAAATAAATAATGACACAAAGAAAAATGTAGAAGTGAAAACAATTTTCTAATAAATAAAAGAACCAACACACTAAGGAATCTCAGAATAAGTTTTGCATATATTCGTTCAAAATTAATTACTTACAACTTAAGTTAAAAATGCCTACTTTCCCGGTTCAAATGCTTAAGAAATTGAAATATATTCTTGTAAAATGAAAAGAAAGTGTAGTTGAGTTAATTTTATGGAAAATAGAGTTTAATGATTAAGATATTTTAAAAACAAAACATAGTTCTTTGGAACCTACAATTGCATTAATGGAATAAAACAAAATAAAAAACAAAATAACGTTTAACACAATTAAGAAAACACATAAAGGAATTTCCCTCAACCTTCTTTTAAAATTGTATGAAATCAATAAATAAAAATGAACTAAAACAGCACTTTTACACCTTTCTAAATGAGATAAAGAATTGTTATTTTCTTACTAGTTTACATATAAATTAGTATTATTCGTTCAATCTCATTAAATATTCAAAAATATGCTGTGTTCATTTATTATTAATCTTGCTAAAAATTTTCCTTTTCATTGATATACTAATTCAACTACTTATCCCTTTGTGCAATTATTTTGACATACTGTTTTCTATAAGTATTTTACCATTTTATCTTTATTGTATTTGTATTTCTTTCATATTATTTATATTCCGTTGCTTCTGAATAATTAAATTTTTTATGTCTACATTTAAATATAAACATTTTCATTTAAAACTTTGTCATTTTAAGTCTCCAAATATTACCTTTAAAGCTCAAAACCTGATATTTTTTTTAAAAAATAGCATTGTTTATTAAATATACAAAGCATATACACTCTGTCGCAAAAAAATATATGCACCCAGAAGAAATCAAGCTACAATCACGAAACTCGGCAAGAATGTAGTCTGGTAAGAGATATGCAAATGATTAAAATTTTGAAGCCAATGAGACAAGGCTAAGTGTGCTATGCGCATATTAGTTGCGCAACTGGGAGAGTTTAAAATCATGAGTACGAGCGCCGTACGGCTATCCAAACGAATCTGATGACTTTGATAGACGATATTGAGACTTAGGATGCCTCTAAGACGTAACCGGCGGCAGTACGAGCAGCTGACGGACTTTGATAGGGGCCGTATAATAGGCCTCAGAGAAGCAGGTTGGTCGAATAGACGTATCGGCCGCCACCTCGGTCGGAGCGATATGGTAGTTGCTCGGTGTTGGCAACAGTGGATCACAGAAGGTAGAGTGTACCGTCGCGGAGGGTCAGGACGTCCCAGGAACACAAATGATCGCGAGGATCGTGCAATCAGAAGAGTGGCCACTTCGGCACCAACAACGTCGCTAGCATCGATTCAACGCCACTTACCTCCTTCCAGATATCCAGTGCCATCAAGAGAAACCATAAGGAGACGACTGACCGAAGTTGGCTTGAGGAGCCGACGTCCGCTAAGACGCTTACCACTGACCCCACATCATAGGCAGTGTCGACTGGATTTTTGCCGACCTCGGGCAACTTGGAGTGTGACAGACTGGAGACGTGTCATCTTCAGTGATGAATCCCGATTCAGTCTCAGTGCTGATGACCACCGCACACGTGTCTGGAGGCGCACCGGCCAGCGGTCCGATCCGGCATTTATTGTCGAGCGGCATACAGCAATTTCACAAGGTGTGACAGTGTGGGGAGCAATTTCTTGGGACACACGATCATCTTTAGTGTTCCTTCAAGGCACTTTGGCAGCTCGCAGATACGTGGACGATATTTTAACGCCGATTGTGCTACCCATGCTATCAAGTCACCCAGGTGCCATTTATCAACAGGATAATGCTCGTCCACATACTGCGCGACTCTCCCAACAATGTCTTCAAGGATATGACGTCCTACCATGGCCTGCCAGGTCACCAGATCTTTCGCTAATAGAGCATGTCTGGGACGCGTTGGGAAGGCAACTGCAGCCGTCCCAAGATACAGGAGAATTAACTGCGCAGATGCAAATACTATGGCAGGATCTTCCACAGGGGGTCATAAGTGATCTAATTGAATCGATGCCACGCCGAATTTCGGCTTGTATAGCTGCCAGATGTGGCTTTACTACTTACTGATATTTAACCTTTTGCAAGCTGTAACCGCTTAATAAAATGATATTTTGTTCTGAATTTTTAATCATTTGTTTATTTTCATATACACTACATGCATACCAAATTTCGTGAATGTAGCTTAATTTCTTCTGGGTGCATATATTTTTTTGCGACAGAGTGTATTTATAATACTTCCGTTTCATTATTTCAAACAAGATAATATTAGTAATTTTTTTTATAATTCCTCTTAGACTTTTTCACCTATTTTAAGGGGGTTCACCCTTGTGGCAGCCTATTTTTTAAGCATTCTGAGAGAATTTTTCTTGATGACCAGTAAAAATACAGAACTTTTAAGTTTTTTTATCATTTATAAGTAATTTAAGAGTATGTATATAATTGTTTATTCAAAAATATCCAATAGAACGTGTGGGCTACAGCGCTCTGATCACATCTGCCTCGAAAAAATCGACGCTCACTTCCTCCACGATTCCGGCTGATTGGTTTACCTGAAATATAAAAATAACGGCTTTTTAATCTATGTGCTTAAATGCACAAAATGGACTATGCTCTATTGAAAATATCACAAATTGGATTTTTTATAGACCTCTGAAAAAATGTTTCGAATTTCATAGGGTTTTTTTTTGTTATGTTTTTGTTATAAGAAAATGAAATATTTTGAATTTTTGAATGATCGTAGTCCATTTGCTGCGTATATATATTCTGAGTCTACCCTATAAATATGAAGTCTTTCGGTCAAACCGTTCTAAAGATTTGATGGAGGAAAGTTTGAATAACGCAGTTTACAGAAAAACGCGTTTTAATTTTGAAGTATGATTAAAACCGATCAGATTTAACTTAGCGCTATGAACAGCTGCTCTTCTAACACTTGCTTCTTTATAACGACTTCGAATTTTAAAAAACCACTTTACCACCGTACTCTAGATGTGTTAAGGAAGCATTTATGAAAAAAAAATTATATTTTGAATTCATCACATGGGTGAACCCTCTTAATTCTTATTTAATTATTTAACCAGTTAATCTGGCACAACCAATTGAGAGTACGCAACTTTGTGTATCATGGAAATCGAGCAATGACGAGTATACTCGTCAAAGACAGAGTGAATGTCACTGTTAAAGTATTGGTTCACAAAGATGGGTTTATTTTGAAAAATTGTCAATCTTATTGCTAATATTTATTTATTTGGTTAACATAAACATTTTTCCAGGCATATTACTCAAAAAACGCATTTATCCCAAGGCTTACCTTACCTGAATAAACCTAATTATAAATAAACTATCCAATTTTTTCATTTGCTTCTTTTAGGCTAACAACTAAAAAACATTATCATCCCACATAATTAAATTCATTACACGAAGTCATAAGCTGTTTCAGCCGGTGCATTTAGGGACGCCTGAGTTAATCTCAAACTCCTTTCATATTTTTCAATTCCTACTATTAGCTCACACTCTCTCCCTATATATATATATTGTTCAAATTTTCAATCGTTAATAGAATACTTTATTCATCCATTTAAGTTCAAGTATATTTTTTTAAACTTGTAGTGGAGGACAATTGATATTAAAACAGTTTTTTTCAAATATTGAATCATTAATTAAATTTAATTAATGAATAAAAAGAAACAAAATAATAGTTCAACACCATATATAAAAAGGAAAATCGCTCGTTGTGTCCCTGTAGCGCAATGGCACTCATTGGACTTCTAATCCAAAGGTCGGGGGCTCGAATCCCACCTGGAATGGCCTAAATTCTGAGAATGTGTTTTGGATTTTCTATACTATTTTATTGGAATAATTAAATTTAATTAATGATAAATAGTAACTAAAAATAATAATCCAACACCCTATATAGAAAGGAAAATGTAAAATCGCTTTCTATTTTGCCACTTAATATTGTGATTCTCTCATATGTATATACATATTTATATTACTTATTTAAACATTAACTAAAATGAAATTTTTCTTTGGTGACATAAGTAGGAATTGACCTAATTTTTTTGTATTACTTGTTATTTATTTGTTTTACCCCGGCCTATCCTCAAAATATTCTAATTAGCTTGGCATTTGAGAATGTTTTGTTTTTCTCAAAAATTAAAATTGAAAAGGCCAATGGTGACTACTTTTTACCCATGACGAGTTTATTCGTCAATGCGCAAAATCATGCAACTTTTTCATGACGAGTCTACTCGACAATCACAGTTAACTGTTTAATAAGCAACTTTTTCTATTATTCCTCTTTGGATAAAAGCTGCATAAATAAATATTACACATGTCTCTCTAGAATTAAAAATATCTTCTAAATATTCTTGAAGTTTCTTGTTACATTTTACGCTTTCATGTAAGTGCAGGTTTTGATTATGACGAAAACATTAGTTTGACGCGAATTTAATCAAAAGAACAAATTCCAACATTCTTTTTCTTCGGTCACTTACATAAGTTTACAAATCTCATTAACCCTAGATTGTTGACCCCTCGTCATTTCGTAATGCTTATTGTCTGTAAGTAATTACTGCCTCCCTCTGTCCCTCTCACTGATCCGGATAACCTTATTTTTTTTAAAGAATCAACCCAAGGTGACCCGACATGCCTGGATATAAGACGGATTACTCGTGGATTTTATTCCTACAGTATAGTTAAAATTTATTGCTGACTTGTAACTGTAAGGAGGAATATATATTTTCTTACAGCAGTGAGACACTTAAAAAAAATGCATTTCCGTATAAAAGCAAGGATGAGTATTTGCTTTAAAAAATCTGTTGTGTTTGTGTGTTTTCTAACTATCATTAAGATATCCGACTACCCCCAAAATTATGACTTTATTTAAAAATTGACGAATTTTTTTTATTGTATTTTATAGGCCATCATATTAGCTTAATAAAAATACCAAGTTTTTCATTTTCTATTCAATAGAACAAAAACTACAAGTGTTTTAATAAAACGCTTGTAATAATTTTACGCAAGATATCAAAATTTAAAACGCGTTTTACTCGAAATGTGTTTTTTGCGAAAATCTCAAACGGGGACAGCGATTGCTCAAAAAGTTTTCAAAATAATTTGCTGAAACTTTTGTGTACGTTCTGTATAACAGTCGAAGTGTTTTAACCTTCATATTTATCAATTACTGTTTTATTACATAATTTACAATTCTTCATGTGAATATAACCACTGTTTTTTAAGCAATTTCATATAATAACTAAGATAAAGTTCTCTAGTTTTTGTAAAAATTAAAATATCTCTTATCCTGATGGTGTTATTTCAAATAAGAATAGCACAGTAAAACATCAAAATTAAAAAATTGACTTTGTTAATTTACTATTTGTATAGAGCGGGCACCGTTTATGTAATTTCTCTTGTCAATTTTTACACATTTTTTCCCATTTTAGTAGTAATAATTTATTTTTCAATTCTTAATTTTAGCCTTTTTTTCTGATAACGTAATAAATAAATCTAAAAACCACAAAAAAAAAAAAATCTCCGTATCTTCATTTTTTTAAAAAAAGGTTGTCGCAAGTAGTCGGATGCCTTAAGAACAATTTTAGTTTTTAAAAACAGAAACGGCAATTTGAAATAAGAGTAACTTTTTTTTTAGTCAAAAGTAAAAAAAAAAAATGGCTAAGATTCAATTTTTTTCGTAATTTTGTTTAAAAGAACGAATGATGTGTGTATATGTGTGCGTTTGTATAGATGGTATGTGTAATATTTTGCATTTTGTGTATGTTAATTTGTTTGGTAACGTATGTAATTATTCTCCATCGAAATTTTCTTTCGAGGAAGTTCTTCCTTGTGGTCAAGGTCAAGGTAACGGACTCGTGGCGGGCATGTCATAAGTTTGAGTGAGTAAATATTAACTCATGCTGTTCAGCTACATGACAACTTTTGGCGACGGACCACGTAATTTTGAACCATGATCAAGTTGTGACAGCTCTTTCCACGCCCTTCCATTGATAAAGTCATCTTGGGAAATCATTGGTCTTTCAAATAGAATTTATTCACAACCAACCCTCTAAAGAAGGAACCCTGATTATTCAAATTAGGCCTGCTATATTTATGTTTTCAAGCTAGAGGAAAAGAAAGTGAGGAGATAGATAGATAGATTGCTACTAATCTGGTATTATTCAATTTTATAGAGTATTTCAGATATTTGATAAATGAAAGAATTAAAGGTGCGATAGGTCACTAGAGTTTAATTTACGATTGGTCACTAGTGTTTAATTTGAGCTCAGATAATTAAGAAAGTAGATTCGATCCTCAAATAAGTGGGTCAATATTTAAAGTCTTCTCATACTTCGCGTACCTCGTTATTTATCTACATATTGCTTAGATTGGAAGCATCTCTATTTTAAAATTACTTGAATTTGTGCTGTTAATTGTGTGATCAATAAATAGATTGTTTTTTGGATATGGCTAGTCTTCATTCCCTTACTCCCAAATATCTAGGCTCGAAGCTAAGATTCTCACAAAGTGACGAGGACGATATCTGAGCTGGCACCCCTCTCCTAACTACCTCCCCAACAGAAGGATGTTTGAACTCTCGACAGATTTAACGTGTATCTCTCCCCTACTCGGCGGATCTTCAGTGATACTAGGCTTGAACTCATGACACGCCAGCCAAGACCACTAGGCTACAGTGACCACGCATTTTTATGGAAATCATGGTCTTTGAAACGTAAGATAGAATTTATTATCGACCACTAGACTACCGTGGTCATAAATTCGAGCCTAATGCCGTTGAAGACCCGCCGTGTAGAGGGAACCGCTGCACGTTAAATTTACCGATGCTCAAACGTTCTGCCATTGCTGGGAAGTTGAAGTCATGAAACGGGTAGCCAGCTCAGGTGTCGTCCTCTTACTTGACCATGGTTCTAAACTACACGGTCCGTCGCCAATGCAGCTATATAGTGCGACGTTAATATAACCCTCACTGAAGGGATTTTGTTTAATTGAACCATCCAAGACATTGCTTGATAATTAATTCGTTTAATTTACCCACATAACGGGAAATATCCTTTTAACCATAACTTTATCTTATCAGATACTGCCCCGTTAAAACATGTAAAAGTAAGATGATGAAATACTGCATCAGCCACTGATTCCCACCAATAATTGTGTCAACTAATGGAAATCAAATGATTCTCAAAGCTACCATTTGGGAAATGTAAAAAAGGCTGAGATCTTCGGAATGTAAAGAACGCTTTTGAGTACCAAGTCCGTGTATGTTTGAGTTGCTACAATTCATTTCGTCGCTTTATGTGTTAAACGCTTTATGTGTGTCGCTAACTGGCCACCCCATTCATTGGTGTTTGGGAGTTAAAATTAAGATCAGCCGCAGTCAGAACCATTCTAGTTTATTATTCCTTTACTAAATTTCAACAACCCTAGGTAGGAAATGCACACTTCTATAAAGTATAGGAGCAAATACACGGTAAAAAGGATACTCAATAATTGATAAGACTCAATTAACTTAAGCATATAACTCTTTGGTTACTTACGTTCTGAATTACCGTAATTTCTTTCTCAGCTATTAGACCTCTGGTCCTTATTATTCAATTATAACTTATTGACTAAATCCTCAATTAACAATCTTTAAATATTAAACAATTAATCGTCGAGCCAATCTCGACTAGCTTTCCACTACTTTACGCTAATCACTAACTTCTATCAATTAACTCCTAGCATCTCTCTCTCTCTCTCACCCTCGTACCTAAAAGTTAATGCTTAAATATAAGCCATCATTTACATGAACCGTTTCATCTTCGGGAGAAAGTTTTCCATAGAACAACTTTTAAAAGAAGTAAATTTCCCCAAGAGGATTAGTGAGAGGCTCGCGGATAGACCCGTTACAGTGCAATTAAAAAACAAAATTTTTCCTCATTCATTCAATGACTCCAATCAAGATAAATTTCCAGTAACAAGTTTAATTCCAGTGAAAACTTTACATGTATGTTTAATTGACTCTGCATAAGGTAATATAATATTTTTTTTTATAAATTTAACTCAAATTAGCTCTTGAATTTAATACAATTTAAATTAGTAAATTTATAACACAGAAAATCATAGATCTATGGAATTGGAATGTTCTGTCTATCAAATATTCATAAGTTGCCCCATCAGTCTACACAACTTATTTTTAATCATCTTACCAAATAACCAGCAAACCAGTAACTTGCTATTTTCTATAATAGATACATATAAAAACTTTAGATGCATATAAAAAATGGAATTATGATAATATGGAAATATAAGAATTTATTATTCTTTCAGTATAAAAACTAATGGAATTCATATATGTTATAGAAATAAGAACTGTATTTGCAACATGGAGATGTCATATTATTTTATAGAAAAGTTTCTGTAATATAAAACTTTATGCTTCCTTAATTTCGTTTTATGAACCATGTGATAATAACGTCTCAAAATTCTTGGGTTTATATTCATATTACGCTAATATAAGACAATACTTTCCCCAAAGAATTTCAATATGATATGTGTGTGTGTGTGCTTTTTTTTTCACTTAATAACATTTTATGTTAGTTTTCAATTTAGTTTATAAGATTACAATAGATATTATTATTTAGTGTGTCTTTTTAGACTTATAATATCAGCAAAACTTAATAAAAACTCTTTGGTATCAAACATTTTAACGTCAATAAATATTTCATTCCAGAACTACATGAATTTATTCTGGATTAGATTGGACAAAATGAATTTATCTTTAATTTTTACAATGTCTCTACAGTTAGGTAACAGTTAATAGAAAATACATTGCAGTAAACGCACTATATCATTAAGTTTAATATTAATATTTAATATATATTAATATTTATATATAAAGACTATAAATAATTATATTTCCCCTTTATTAATTTATTCTATGAATTTTTATTTATAGTAAATTAATTTTAGAGTAAGTTATTCCTTGAACATATTTTTGAAGACTCTCAAAATAGTATGTAAAGCTAGAATAGGTTAAAAATTATTGAAATTTATGTAAATGTGCAGAGTTATATAAATGTAAATTCATTATTAAAAGAAACTAGAAATGAGAGAGAGATAAAAATAATATTTTCTTAAATATATCTAACTATATATCTGAAGTATCTCACAACTGAGAAAATAATTATTTGATTTAAATCCCTTTACAAATAGCTATCTTCTTGTTCTGTAAGCCAGTGTTTCTCAAACTGTGGGGCGCGCCCCCTGGGGGCGCGATAGCCTTACGAGGGGGGCGCGAGCAAATCGAAAAGAAAAGATTTAAAAAATAATTAATTTACTGGAATGAATTAAAACAAAATACTTTCAGACATAATAAAAAAATGCACTTTTACTCTGATGTAAGTTATAGGCGATATTAAAAGTCATCAAAAAAAATTTTCTTCAATACTTAATTAGCTATCTTTGATCCTATAACCAAATAAAAAATATTTTATTTAATTTGCTGTAATCCCATGATGAGAGAGTTTTTATTGCGTTTTCTTTTTTAAAAGTAACATTCTACTCTTTCAGAGAAAAAACAGATCCAGAATCGAAAAAATTCAGGAACATAAAAAAATTCATCACTGTCATTATTTTAGAAATACTGCACATTATACAGCTGTAATTTGTTTGGCCTTAAAAGTTATTGGTACAGTTAGTTATAACCCCTCTCTTATGTGTTTATTTCTCATTTAAGGAAGTTGTAAGTAATGTATTTCTCTGTTGCGCTTTTTTACATGTAAAACAGTTTTATGATATTTGGAAAACCCCGGAGAGCACACACACACACACTTTGATAGATTACTATGCGAAGACTTAGACCAAGATGAGTATTTTCAAACATATAAAGCATAACAATTGTTTTTAGCAGTAACATACATATTATCATAATGAATACACTTTTTACCCGGAAGTGGTCGCGTGGGACACACAGATCACGAAATTGTTAATTCTGGCAAAACTATTTATTTGTTACCAAAGAAAAATTGAAAAGTCCTTGAAAGTAGGTAAGTAAACTTTCTCTTAATTAAATTATTCACTGGAATAATGATTTGTATCGTGTACAATAAAATAATTATAAAAAAAAAGGATTGGGTTGACTCAATAACCCCGCTAGACCGTATCAAATGCGTGCCTGCTCCCAGGCTAAAACATGTTGAAGTCTTTTTGCTTTAAATATTAAAAATAATGCAATTATTCTTCATCGGAATTTTATATCATTGTTCATTATTTAACATCAATTATTAATGTTAATTCTGTGAGGCTTAAAATTAAAATTCGCTTAAAACTAATTATAATTTGAGCAATCATTTTAAAAAAAAAACATTTTACATTTTTGTAAACATTGTCGCGCACTTGGCTTTACTCTCCTTACAATACAGCTATTATATCAAGAATGTTTCATTTTCTTATAAATGAACTTCTGCAAAGAGCGAGTACTTCCGCCGGTATACTTTTAATGTATCAGTGCTGCACAGTGTATTTTATAACTAATTAATTAATACTAAATTAAGAACAAGTTTAATAAGTATTAACGATTTCCATGGGCTTGTCTTGCAAAGCAAAGTTTTTATAAAGAATGCTTATGATTAGAAATTGACCCTCTGAGTTATTTTTCTGTATTTAGCAGATATCCATATTTTGTCTTCTAAGCAGTCCCCGCATTTTGCAATATGTTCAATTTAAAAATTAGAGAAAGGAAAAATAACGTAATAATTATCCTATTACTTACTTAATTTTTTTTTGCTTAAAAGTAGTATTCAAAATTTTATACTTATGTTATTAATTTGTATGGTTTATAATTAAGATCTGGTATTGTAGCTTTAGCGTCAAAGTGCATTATTGTTGCATTTAGTGCATTATTAATGTATAAGGGGGGCGCGATAAAAATTGAGATTGAAAAGGGGGCGCCAGTATTGAAAGTTTGAGAAGCACTGCTGTAAGCGCTTTACAATTAAAAAGAATCTCAGTTAGATGTTGGTACCTTTATATGAAAGTCTCAACAGTCAGCGCTGTGCTGGAAAAGATACGCGATTTTTTGTCATTTTTCGCTCTTTCATAGCATATTCAACATTCAGGTTGTCTTTTTCAATTTACTTTGACTTCAGATGCTGACAAAAGTTTGAAACAACAATAGTATTTATAAAGCTTTAATGAACACGAAAATATTATAAATTGTTATTTAGTGTGTCTCTTTTGGACTAACATCTTTCGAACTTTATAAAATCTCTTTGAATTTAGGCAAAATACTGATATCGAACCTTTTTAATGTCAATAATTATCCCACTGTATAACAATATGAATTTATGCTGGAATCGATTAGATAGGATCAATTTATTTTTAATTATGTATAATGCCATTACAGCTAATAATTATTACTGTATAATTAATATATATCAATGGAAATAATAATCCAATATAACGATATTAATTCTAATTAATTTTTATATAAAGACTATAAGTAAATACATTTTTAAACTGCGTTCTACATTGTTAAAATATGCTAATAACTAATTTATAACCAATTAATTTTTAGATACAATTACACATTAAACAAATTTTTGGCACAGGAAAAGGTTTGATTTAATTGCAACGCATAAATGTATACAGTTACATGTTCAATTAATAATTGAAAACGAAAACTGGTAATGACAAATCAAATTTTTCTTATGTAGAAAATAAAGTTAATTGATAAAATAATTGTTTTATATCAATGCTGTTTTAGATTGCTATTTTCATGTATTACCCTTCAGTTACAATGACAATTATTTAACTTAAATCACAGTTCTTCGAAACGTTGCTTTGTGACAAGAAAGGAAATGTTTAAGATTAAATATTGTAAAAAAATAACATTTACTATTCTTTATCTTCCCTTATTTAAAGATATACGAATACTAGTTGTTGAGAATTAGGTGTGTTACCTCTATTTTAAAAAGTCTTAATACACTCATGGATAAAAAAAATTAGCATACTAAGGAGTCATCAAAATGAAATGAAATTTTACATACATAATGACTACTGTAACGAGTTCTACGCATATACAGACCGTGTCATTCGGAACTCCAGTTGAGTGACGAGGAGGACTACTGAGGTGGCACCCCACTCTCCAAGCTTCAACGTGAGGAACTCGTTGCAGTGAAATACCCAAAACATCGATTGGCAACGACGGAGACTGATCGCGGGCACTGCGCATGCGCGAGTGCCAAGCCAGTGGGAGTCGGCAGTTAAAAAGAAACGACTGAGATGACCTGAAAAAACGACTTCTTTTTCGGTGATGTTCTGAGAGCTCCACCCGTGAGCGCGTTGTTAAGATCTGAAGTTGGCTTCCGGCGACTCTTTTTCGGTGGTATCTGTGAGCTCCATCCGTGAGGCGCAGTTGGTTCTTACCTCTCTACGAAAAAAGACTATTTGGCTCCATCAGCGTGAGTGGGGAGTGATTATCTCTGCGAGTGTCAAGGAACTCTAATTTCTACTGTACATGGTAAAATTGTGTATGTCTGTGAACAGTCTGGTGTTTGAGAAAATAAATCTACAAAGATAAAGAGAGGGTGTCTTCTTTTGAATGCTTGAGACGTTACACTACTTTGATATAAGTAAATGATTAGAAAATCAAAGAAAAAGGATCATTTATTTCAGAGAAAAAGGCAAAAGAACGGAGGGTGTAATGCCTTGTTGAACCCCCTCTAGTGAGAATGCACGAAATGATACGATCGAGCATTGAGGCATACAAGTTTTGTATGATATCTCGAGATATTTTATTCCATATTTGCTGTAACCTTCATCTTGTTGGTTCAAACTCGTGGGATGCCCATCTCGCCATCCCAAATAATACCAGATATGCTAGATTGGAGATAAATCTGGGGATCGGGAAGGCCAAGGAAGGGTAGTAACAATGTGGAGGCAGTCTAGTGACACCCTTGCTGTGTGAGGCTGAGCATTGTCTTGTTGAAAAATGGCTCCTAGGAAGCCGCTGCATGAGTTGCAACACATGTAATTGCAGGATGTCATGGACATACCGCTGGACCGTCATGGTACCACGGATCAATACCAGAGGTGAGCGTGTATTGTAGGCAATGGCATGGCACCCCATACCATCACACCAACAGTGAGAGCGGTGTGTCACTGTAAAGCAAAGGCAGAATTGAGGCGTTCACCACGGGGACTCCACACACGAACACGATTGCCATCACTGCTGAGATTGAATCTGGATTTGTCGCTAAAAACGACCTGGTTCCATTCCGCTGCAGTCCAGTTTCCTCGTGCGAGGCACAACTTGAAACGAAGGCGTCGATGGGTGAGCGTCAAGGGCATCACACGCAATGCACGCCGTGATCCCAAATGTCCTTCAGCCAGGCGCCTTCATATGGTTCGAGAACACACAGGGGATCCTAGTGAAAGTGCTACCTGTGCCTGGATGGCGGCCGATGAAGTAGTTGTCTGTACGCGTGTATTTCTTACGATGTGGCGGTCTTCTCGATGACTGGTCTATCGAGGGCGTCCTAAGCCTTGTCTTCGTGTAAATGACATCTCTCGGATCTACTGGTCCCAACACCTCCTCGCAACACAATCAGGGCGGCCTAATTAACGAGCTATTTGCCTTGCTGACCACCCAGCTAACATCATGCCGATGATTCTCCTCCTCTCAAACTGCGATAGCTGCTCATTCTGTCTTCGAAAACGGCGTAATGGCATGTCTACATCATCTCTTTCCTTGTAATTGATTCAGCACACTCAAACAAGCTTTGGTTACCTTATTGTACTCCACGGAGAACGACGTTAAACGCCCTATACGAGCTATACCTAATGCGTAATCGCACTGTATTTCTAATCATTTGCATATCTCCCCGAGATGTACCATTATGCCAACTTTCGTTACGATCCCGCAAGTATTTCTTGGTGCGCTAAGATTTTGTCCATGAGTGTAGTTCTAGATGTGCTTGAATAGATACGCTTTCCACACATACACATATGCTCATATTATTTCCCTCTTTTATTACATATGCAACATTCTATAGTTGCTTGTTTTCATTTACTTTGATTTTGATTGCTAAGGAAGGTTTGATGCATTGGTAGCATTTATAAAACTTAAATGAACACAAATATAATATAAATACAAAATATGATAATTAAAAATAATTAACTTAGGATATATCTAATTTTAAATTTCAATTTAAAAAAAGTAATCCTTTTATTCTGAAAATATCACAATTCATCTAAAAAAATGCAAACATTAAATTAAAATAAATATTGAAATCAAAAATAAAGCATAGTCGTAGTTGAATTTGTGTTATCTACCCAAGTACACTAAAATACAATTTTGAGATAAGTTCGACTTTAAGCAACTTTAATAAAAAAATAAAATATGACACTCATAATGATTAAGTGAAGACGATAAATATCATTTAGTTCTTCGTAAGTTATTCGTGTTTAGAAGTTCCTTTTTCATTTTCGTTGTTAGGTTTCACGCCTGTAGGTATTTAAAATTGAGATATATTCATAAAATTCAGACTGAATCATTTGAAAGTAAAATTAAATTCCTCTTAATAATTATAAAACAATGTACTGTAATTTGATAAATTTTTGTAGATATTTCATTTTGTTTCCTGTTGGTTATTTATTTTGTTGAAAGAGTACTTTGACAAATCCGTTTCTTACAGATTGTTGCTAAATGTTAACCATTAATGAAGTCAAATTTGAATCTATATATAACCCAGGATTATATATATATACTAAATTTCGTTAAATCTAATGAAGCAATGCAATAAATAGAAATATAACAGGACTACATAGGACAAAGAATAAGATAACCTCAGGAGAATAGAAACAAACTCGTAGCCTAAGGAACTAAGATTGTAGGAATAAAAATAGCTTTAAACCAGCCAACCTTCCCCTACATTTGCCTATACCACTCCAAGAACAGAAAATAGCTTAAAAATAAGATTACATTAATACAAAAGATGAATACCAAAATACTAGTAAAAGTATATTAAAACTAGATTACCAATGTAAAGTAACAAGGTAAAAATAAATCTACATACCTAAGCCAGAAAATTAAATCTCTCTGTCCCTCTTTCTTTTAATATGTGAATATATATAAATATATATATATATATATATATATATATATATATATAGTCAGAATTTTCTACTAAAGAGAGATGAATAATTAATAATCAAAACTGAAATAAATTGAAGTTGCAAGATAAACTAGACAAGATTTTAAAAGGATATATTAGAAATTAAAAATTTAAGACAAAAATGTAGATGCTACTGTATTATAAAAATTGCTGATTTGGGACAGATTTTATGTATAAAATAATTTACATAAAAGTGGGTTCGAACATGTTTTGTGGCCAGCCTACCTTTTCCCTTTCTATTAATAATACTGAGCAAAAACCTATTTAAAATAATGGATAGAATACCTAAATTCATTAAAAGAAAAATGTAATCTAACTAAAAATTACTTTCAAAAATGCAGAGCCCACGCTAAATCTGAGTACAATAAACAAGCTATTGCTAGATTCTGGACTCAAATGCAAATTCAAAGCATGGGAATGGCTGAATAGTAGTATTTAGCAAAAATAAGGAAAGAATAGACACATAAAAATTAAAAAGATTGTATACATACTACCATTACTTTAGGGTCACTGGGATTATAAATGTCTTTAAATAATTTTTTATAAAAACTATTACGGTTAAGATAAGACTAAGACAATAAGTAATTTTGTCTAAAGTTAGAATATGGAGGTAACTATATCTAAGAAAAATAATAAATTTCTGATAATAAAATATTAATTTTTGCTAAGGAATTTTAATCCTTACTATTTAGAATTTATTCAAATAACTATCAATAAAATTAATTGGGTATTTTTGAATTAAGCAATATTTAGAGAAATTTGTTTACGGTTTATATTTTATTTTTCCTGATTTTTTTTCATTTTACATACATATATATATTTTTATATATATATATATATATATATATATATATATACCGTATTTACTCAAATCTAAGCCGCACTTTTTTTTCTAATGGTAATGCTACTGAACATCGAGAATCGAAGGAGAAAAAAATTCGTCGGATGAGACAATTAGAGCAATTACAAATTCATGTAAGTGTTTGAAAGTTTATAACACTTTGGTCAAATAACTAATTGCTCATTGCTCTTATTAGTTCTCCTTTTAAATTTATTTTAACTTCGTAAAAATAGACATCGATAAACACCATTTTACTCGATTTTTCATTTTTCGCAAAAATTTTTGAGAACTAGAAGAGCGGATTAGAATTGATGATAGCTTGAATTCAAATAAGTATGGCATATATACATGTGTTTATATAAGTATGTGTGTATTTGTGTGTGCGCATGCACATACATTTTATATATATATGTATGCATATATATAATATGAGTAAATTTTTACTCTATTAACTTCACTAAACACACTATAAAAAATAACTAATTATAATATAGTACTGTAAAGTATTACTATAAATTGAAATTATTTCTTAATAATTTAACTATACATTCCTAATCATTTTCATAACTTGTTAACAAATATATTAAACGGCATTGAACATTCTTTATTTAGTAATCTTTAAGTGAAATATCTATTTAACACCTAGAAGTAAACAAATGTTTAAAAAATTCCAATTTTATCTTTCCATATACATTTCTTTGGCAATGACAAATATCTCTGGAGATTTTAACAGAAATGCATTAATCAAGGTTCTACAATTCCCATTCGAATATCCTCCACTTGAGCACCATTCATTGTTTTAATACCGCTAAGTGGACATTTTCATCTAGGAAAAGTAGCGTACCTGTGGGATTGCATTTGTTCAGATCCCCGACAACCTCAGTCTGTCATCAGCTTCAGTGTAATCATATGTCTTAATTATTAGACCAGCGTCAGCATTTGCAGACAATCCGGGAAATGACCCTCTCTGGTCAGCAGTATCCTGTTAGCAGGTGCTGACGCAGCACTGCTCGTAAATCTTTTGTTTTTAGTGGGCAGTCTTTATTTCATTCGTAAATAGAACTTCAGATAGAAGTGGAGATTGTGCTTATAACTTTGTGTACGACTTTTTCTTTCTTTCTTCTGAACTTATTGCATTTATATTGCTGATTCGCAATGGATTTAACAAGCAAAGCCCAACCTTTTAAGTTGGTTCGGACATATATTTGATTCAGCAAGATTTAGAGTAGTTTTTCAGAAGAATTTCGAGCAAATGTGTCTCTGAGATAAAATAAAAATAAGGAACTTGATTCGATCAAAAGATTATTGTTTATTGTTCAAGGGTCTAAAATGAAAATAACTATTTTTGTTGAGTGAATGGTTTTAGTGGACTTTTATATATTTTCGTATATGAAAAGGGTTAAACCATTTCCGTTAGTTTAAAATGGTGACTTAGGCTTGCTAAAAAAGGTCATTTATTCTCCTTTTGGCGACATTTATTAATTTCAAATTTATTCTGAGAGAACGTGGAGTAATTTCAAATGTTTTCATTGTTACTAAATAACATAAATTTAACAGATTTAAAAAGTTTTTCTAGTAAAAATATCAAATTCTGCATCATTTTTAACTATTCACACTGTCACAGAATACTTGTGGCTGGTGTGTCATGAGTTCGAGCTTAGTACAACTGAAAACACACCGTGGAGGGAAGAGATGCACGTTAAATCTGTCGAGAGCTGAAACGTCCTCCCGTTGGTGTGGTAGTTAGGAGAGGGGGTACCAGTTTAGGTGCCGTCCTCGTCACTTGACCATGGTTTAAAATTACGAGGTCCGTTGCCAAAATCTCTCGTGCAGCTAAACACACACAGTGTGACGTTAATACTCCCTCACAGTCACAGAATGCTTATGAAATGCATAACAGCAGTTTAAATTATCCCAATGGCTTAGCAAATTATTCAAAACTAGTAAAAAGAAAAATCATTAACAATTTAGCTTTTATTTTCTCAAATATTTATGCATATAATCGTGAACGTATTTGTTTTCTTACGTTTCTCAGTAAAATAATCCATATTTTAATACATAATAAATTTGAATTGATAACTTAATTTTAATTATTTTTTAAAATATCATAAAGAGTGTTCCATAAAATTCACTGAATATATTTAAAAAAATTATATTACTGTTTTACCATGTAATTTATTAGTAAAGAAATGTTTAACATATGAAAAGTTGTTTGTCTATAAATCTCTTCATAATGATTATTTAGGCTCTGATATGGTGATAATTTTTTTCCTTAAAAATATTGACATAACAATTAATTCAATATTTATTAACCATGCTTTTGAAAATAGTTCAAATCCCGAATCAAAAGCAGAGGTCGCCAACCTTTTAGCTATGGTGTGCCAAACCAATCGACCAATATGATTCATTATGCCACACAGCAGGACACTTTTTTTACAATTCGATTTTCCCAATAATACATTCAGAATGAAAGAATAGAGATCACTAACATAGCTTTACTGTTTTATTACATTTTAATTTTGCATCATTTAAAAATATTTCTTAACATAAAATAAACAGCATAAAATAAAACTATTTCAACAAAAATTTAAAAAATTAAAATTGTACTAATATTAAAATTTTTTAAACATATTTATTAAAATAAGAAATAAACGACTTAAAATATAAGCATTTCCCTTCATTACAGTTAAATAAAAAGTTTAATGCGAGCCTAGTGCTTGTACCGCTATACTTTCATATCGCAAAAGCAGGTTTATAATTTGTGACTATTAATTTGATATGATTCTGAGCATTCAGTTGTTAATTTCTTTGTATACTCGAAATATTTTTCATTGGAGGAAAAATTTATTTATTTTTACTTTGAGATGTAGAACCAAAATCAGAAACAGTTCAGAAAGAGAAGAGAGTAGTCTTCAAACAGTTCAATCTCTCCAGCAAGGACATTCAATAATTTACAAATTAGCTGTAAATTTATATTTTGAGTTATCCTTCTGATATTTTCATAATTTCGTAAAGGTCCATAATTCTGAGGATATTTGTCAAATAAGGTCCATTACAAATTTATCAACTTCTATCAACTCAAAAAATGACAAATTTGTAGAGTAGTGCTTGCGCCACAGAGAATTGTATCACATCCCACATATGACGCGTGCATTAGCCTGCTGAACCCTGATCTAAAAGAATGGATTCATCTCTTATTTTGGCCGGCATTACTTCATTTTATCATAGTCTGAAGCAAGCCGCAATATATGTACACATAATTTTAAATTCCTCAACTACAGGCTTACGACGCACATTATGTCAATTAACTTTCAAGTTATTTTTTCTTTACATGCAACACGTTAGTTAGAGAAAAATGCATTGGTTTAAAATACATCTCTTAAAAAATTCAGTTTCTGAGAACTAACAAAGCACCTTATAACATAATAACATTTCACTTAAAAGAAGACAATTCTTGTCGCAAAATGTCACATTTTAGAAAATCTATTATCTTTCTTTTAGAATGTTTTCCTTCATATATATCGCTCAATTTTAAGTAGGACTTCTTTTCTAATTATTACAATTCTCATTTCCATTTATTTATTTGCATCATTTTATAGAAAACCATTCACCCGTTTCTTTTCTTTCAAGTTATTTATTGTTCTTAAAACTTGTATTAAATATTATCATTAGATTCAATTCATAATTTTTTTTATAAATAATATTAAACTATTTAACGCCTTTATTTTGCATGATTTCTACAGTTAAAGTATAATTATTCACCTATTTATATAAACTTAATTGTGCATTTTATAATAAAAGAAGTTTTTATACTTTTTCCTGCATAAAAAGTTCTGGTGCAGTGGATGAGTGTTAACTCGAGTCCGCAGTTGTTTTTGACGAATCATGAGCTCAGGTCTTGGAGTCACTAAAAGATGCCTCAGTAGAAAGCCTAAACCTGTCGAATATCAAATTCATCATATTAGCGTAGTGTGGAAGTTTGGAGAATAAGTTGCCAGAGCTGATGGTCATCTTTGTCACTTAACCATGCTCAAAATTATTAGACCCTACAAAGTCTTGATAATTTTAAAAGTATTCTATTCCACATCATTGGCTTTATTTGTAAAGTTGTTAACCATTCTAGAATTTGTTTTGTGCATAAATTAGGAGAAATATGTTACCTAAAAAGTAAACACCCCTAAGCAAGTAGTAATATATATATAAAAAAATTAAGTCAATTCCTACTTAGATCAACAAAGAACTACTAACAACAACTACTTTTTAAATAGTTACAGTAAATATAAATATGTATAAACATATGACAGAATCACAACATTAAGTGGTAATTAATTTTTATTCATTATCATTAAAGCATCGTATTGTCATCCAAAACAATCGTGTATATAAAATTTCAGTTCAACTGAATACTTTAAAACGTGAGAAAAAAAACCTTTTCAAGTTTTGACACAAGTCACCAACGTGGCTGTATTAGTAATTCCTTAAACAATTAGTTTTTATCAATTAATTTTTATTAATTATAATTCAATTATTGTATTGTCATAAAAAATGGTGCGTGGAACGCCACGCGATAGAAGTGAGACTTCTTTGGCGACGGTGGAACATTGATTATTTGCTCTAATATCCCCCAAACTGACAGTGAAGATGTCTCAATCCCCTAATTTGCATGAAAAGTATTCGTGGCGAATTGAGTCTTTCTGATACCAAATCCAAAGTAGGAAGCTATGCTGGAATTTTTGGGTATACAAAAATATTGTATTTTGATAAATTTGGTACACTTTTCCTACTTAAACTTTGTCGGCGAGATTGTAACATTCTTTATTGTCTTCTAAATTAATTTCCAGTAAAATATTTTTCTGCTCAGCAACAGGCGTTCTCAAATCATCTCTAAGCCATAATCTATCACAAATCGAACACACGTGACCGAAAGGATTATCAACAAATAGTTTTTGAAAATCTTTGTGAGCATTTTTATAGGTGAGTGAATATTAACGGCGCACTGTTCAACTACACGAAGGCTTGAGGCGACGGACTTCGTAATTTTGAACCATGGTCAAGTGACGAGGACGTCACCTGAGCTAGCACTCCCACATCTCCTAACTACCACACCACACCAACGGGAGGATGTTTGAGCTTTCAACAGATTTAACGTACATCGCTTTCCCTGCACGGCGGGTCTTTAGTGGTACTTGGCTCGAACCCATGACACGCCAGCCACGATCTGATACTTTGACCACTAGGCTACCGTGGCCACGCATTTTTATGGTTATCATAGTCTTTGAAACGTATAGTAGAAATTTTTATCCATTCACATGCATCAGTTCCTGAACGCACTAGACTGTTGAGGGCTCTGTAGTTGACGGCACAGCGTGGTTCACAAAGTCCGTATTAATGTGTGCTGTCATTAGTAGAGCCTCAATAGCATTTCCATCCCTTAAACTCGGCATTAAGAGAGTATTTTGCAATGTTTTTTTTCCATGCTCGATTTTCTCTCATGTGTACTCTGATCGAGATTTGGCAGTAGCACTTGTTGAATTTGTATTATTTTTCTGGGTTTTCTTGTCACTTTTTTTTTCTGCGAACTTGCTGCTATTTTTTCTTTCACGAAACTCTTTTCCTCTTTGTGCATTTGATTTAGGCATTCTGACTAGAATTAATAATAATTCAACTCAAATGAAAATTAAAGAAATAAATTAGCCACTGAACACATCGCCATGTAGCCAACAACCTAAAGAAAATTTCAAAAAGGCACGCTTTTGCTGCGAGAGCTGTTTTGTCTTCACCGTAATGCTCACACTGCAACTGATACGACAGCTGATAATTTTCCCAGGTCTGGGGAAAAGGACCCCTAATCGGAAGGTGGGCAAGTTGGCCAGTCGTAGACGTGGGCAATTACCCAATTTTTTTCACCGATATGACACAAGTCACGCGGTGTCCTCACTCCCTCTTTTCCTTCTCTGGCTCTCTCCTTACCATGGCGATGATTCGTGGGGATGGAAGAAGACTACTTCCGTTCGCTTTTTCCCTGTTACGCAAAACTGGGTAATTTTCTCATTCACTCTCACGCCCAAAAATGTTTCACTTCAATAATCATGTATATAAAATTTCAGTTCAATTGAGCGCTTTAAAATGTATTTTATTAACGATTGAAAATTTCACCAAGATAAATAAATAAATAAAAATAGGAAGAGTGTGAGCTAATAGTACGAATTGAACAAGAGTTTAAATACCATTTCTTAACTTAAAACTGAGCACTCCTTTTTAAGTGTGACAGTTGTAATTAATATGTATATACTCTTACTTTTAAAATTGCGGCTAACTGCTTTAGGAAAGCTGTGTGTGGGTTTATAATATTTTGTAATATTTATACATAGTTAATATAGTTTGTAACCATGGTTGCCTAGGGTGACATGGTAATGAATTCGTGGCTGTAACATCATCAGCTCGAGCCTTGTACTGCAGTAGACTCTCTGTGCAGAGGAAGCCCATGCACATTAAATATGTCGAGGCTCAAACGTCCTCCTTTTGTTGTAGTGTGTAGTTTGGAAAGGGAAAGCCAGCTCAGATGTCATCCTCATCACTTGAATACAGTTCGGAACTATGAGCCTGGGCGGTCACCAAAATCCCTCGAGTAGCAGGACTAGTGTGATGTAAATATTCACTCATAAGATTTTAGTTATAGGAAACCAAGGGTTACTATGTGTCATTTCATACAAGTGTATCTCTGGATTAAAAAACATAAAATCGATATTGAAATAATTTGTGAGGCAAATAGCTCTAAAAAAAGACATTTTTCTCTGTTTATTAGTTGGGTTTTTTATTTCAATTTTTGCCATAATCAATGAATAATTTTAAAAAATTATCGAAATGTTTTAAATATTTCATCATAAAAAAATTAATTTATATAATTTAAACTAATAACTCTCCTTTATAATAATAAAGAAAAAAATTGACTCAAAATAGTTTTAGGTAGTAAAATAGTAAATTAAATATAGTAATAGCGAAAAAATATTACTTCTAGTGAATACCAAAATATTAATCGAACTCATCTTAATTGTAAATAGTAATTATTCATATCGCAGAATTTATCTCTCCTCTAGTATTCAAACCTCACATCGTGTTATTTTTGCTACTGCTTCCTCTAACCTAAAAAAAACGAGTGTGACATTCTTTTATACATATAAAAGGAAAATTTTTTGCTGCTTTTATTGTTTATTTCGTGTTTTTTTCTTACACTAAAATTGGCTGTGCAATGAAATGTTTTTATCATCAACAAATCATTCTAAGAACGTTAATATATATTCACCATTTTTTTCACAATCGCAACTGTAAATTAATGGTCAAAATTAGACTAAGGTACAGAAACATACGAGATAGATTTTCAAAGGGAAAAGTTCAAAGAAATGAATAATTGATCATTTATTCTTGTCATCCTGACAAATAAATTATTAGGTGACTCGTACATAACTACTGATTATTGAAAATACCTTGCAATCCTTTTATCTCAGCACTTTCTCTTTCTATTATATTTATAGAGAGAGATAAATAGATAGCTATCGCATCAAAAATTAAACTAGTTTATCTCTAATGTTTTTGTTTTTCTTTCCATCTGTATTTCATTTCAATCAAAAAAAGTGCATTAATAATAAATAAGTTCTGAATCTGTTTTGTGGCTTTTTTATACATATGGACTAGTTCAGAAGTAATAGAACTGACTTATAAGGTTAGGGGAGCTTATTACAACAATCACACACACACATTTTTTTACGTTATGATATATTATCCCTTTTGACGCTTCAAGACTAAAACGCAAGCAACAGAATAAAATGAAAATCGAGTTGTTTGTTAACAACATTGCAAACACATTTCTTTGCATCTATGATTACAATAAGTGCTCAAAATTAACTCCACGTATAGTAAAAAATATGCTTTCTGTGACTAATAGAATAATAATTTTTTTCCAACGGGATCAAATATTTGTAGCACGTATGCAATTACAATGCTTATACAGTAATTACTCGACTTACACTAAACCGACCTATGCTAATCCGGAGTTACGCGGCTTTCAAATCTCGTTGATTCGTCTTTTGTTTGAGCGCTACACAACTCGATTACTTGATTCCGCTTCCTGTTTAGCTCATGTACGTCTTCGGACGTATCGAGCAGAATCGATGCTTAGCCATAATAATTTAAATTGTGTTGTTTTTTAACGCCCTTTTATAAGCTTCACTTGTCTGTAACAGAATCTTTGAACTCTATTTTTACCCATTAATTCGAAATTTTGCTCACTTGTCCAGGACCAATGACAAAACAATAACTTAATATTTTTGTTCCTTTGTCCTGATCAAGATAATCAGGATTAACGATTCCCTATTTTCAGAATCCATCCCACATCTGGCGACTGATTTCAGATCCCATTTCCAGACTTGGCGAATAAAAGATTAAGTTACAACTTAGTTCGATTAACTATAAAAGGGTGTTATTTAGTTTCATAAAACTATAATTTATTTCAATTCATACCAGAAGTCGACCGTTACTGCCAATCTAAACGATCATTGAAGAACTGTTAGATTCCCCAACAATTAGGAGCTGACGTTTGATGGGCTCATAGAAATGCATGAGCAAGAGCAGGACTGAAGAACTTGAGGCTTTGGACCCAATTTAATCAGAAGATTGAATGATGGTTGGGGATATGCCAAAAGACCTCAGTTTAATTGAAAAAAAAGGCTTAAAATTTCAAAAAATTCCAACGAAGAGCGTATATTTTTTTAAAAGAACAAGAAAAAAAATATATTAGTTTACTACGAGGAAATTTTGCCGTAGAGAAAGGAAATCTTTGAGGTGACAGACTACTTTGTTACATTTTGTGAAACTCTTTACAGCAGATTAACTTCAGTTTGTGGTTTTGTATTTATGTTGTCTAAAATTTTACTAAACATTTTGTTCCTAAGTTATTATTTTCTTCCGTCTTCGACCCCAACTAAAAATTATTTATATGTATTTATATGCGAAATTATACCGCGAATTCGACTTCGTGGTTATCACTCAGTCCCAACTATCACGTAAATTCGTTGTATTACTGTACCAGTAACAAGGTCTTATACATTAAATCCTCTTGCATAAGGATATTCTCAAGTATTCGATACTAGTTACTATATCGTAAGCATTTGTTTATGGTATCTGAACACGTTCAGAGTAATTTTTGACAAAATAACATATTTAAACATATAAAGGCTTTTTTAGGATTCAATACCAATAAATACTAATATTTAATCAACAATATTTAAAATAAATTGCCGGAATTTCATAAAAATCACAATTATATGTGAAATTTTAGCAATATTTTTGTAAAACTTCAAAGCAATTAGAGAAAAAAGTAATAAACTTATATTAGCAAAAGAATTACCAAAACAATCTAGAAGCATTTATCTAGAGAATGTACTAAAAGTTTAATGTTTTATTCAAATTTGAAACTTTTAGAGATGATTGAGTAAACCTTATAAGAAAAATAACGCCTTTATGAGACCATTATTTAAATAACATGCCCTAACTCAAATAATATTCATACTATAAGAAATATTTTAGTACATTCTCTAGAAAATAGCATAAATATCAGGAGCAAAAAGTTTTATAGAAATACATTTGTAATATTTTGTGTAATCAGACTTGCCATGATAGATTTCGAACAATTTAAATGCCCAATTCTTCCCACTTCCGGTTTTTCTAACTTAATAAAATTGATTGTAACTTGGCCTCTAAGAAGCATAGAATCAAAACAAAGTATGTTTTATAAAGCTAAAATATAGATGCATTAAATAAAATAGAAAACAAAAATATCGGTCTTGTCCGAAATTGGTCATTTTCAACGTGTTCGGATACCTTAAAACCCATAAATGATAAGTTTATTAATTCCTTTTTAAAACATCATATCTACACGAATACATTAAGTGAACTAAATATTTTCAACTTTACAAGTAGAAAAAATTATTTTCAGGCTTCTTCCAACGACCAATAAGATTGCTTGCTCTCAGTTCGTCGTAGGATTGAACTTTTCTTCTAGGAACATATTCAGCTTTCCCTGTTGATATCTCTCTCAAATGTAGTTTTTATGCTGCATTCTGATTGGTCAAGCGAAACTCTACCCATCCAAACATTCTGCTGACGATCTATATATATAAATTTCTTTCATGAATTTATAGAAATATATAAACACATTCCACTGTTTTTCCTATTTAATTTTTAATTCCATTTTAAATTATTTTTTGTTGAAGTTTTAATTTTTCAAATTCCCAGAGAATTTTTTAAGAATTATTCAAAAACTCTGAATGCTTTTCCGTCAAAATTATGGTTGAAAAGTCGTAACAGTCGTAATAATAACTCTGCTGGATATTAAATATTGGAGGGTTCAATGCTTCAACAAATATCTTATATTTATGAATAAATGCTTCATTTACGCCCACACATTTCTGCATAAATACATTTGTTATAAAATACTGCGACCACACTTAAAGTTTTAACTAAGACTTCTAAATCTTTTTTTAACTATTTGGAAGAGCTCTGAGTGCATTAAATTATTGATTATTGTATTCTTTATATTCTTTTACCTTTTTATCCAGAAGAAACATAATAAAAGAATGCAGCAATTTTGAATTTTTGAAATAAGATCACTTTAAAGTTATATTAATGACTATTTTGTTTAAAGTTTAGTAAACTTTAATTTTAATAAAGAGAACAATTCGAGAATTTAGATCAATTAGTTTTCTTGCATGTTTCTCTCACTTGAATAAATATTTATGTTAGAGTAAATATTTTTTATTTAGTATAAGAATTTGCAGACACTAAATGTCAATACTGACTAATTGTGTTTAAATAAAGCCTTTGGAATTGGAATAAATGTGATTGAATTAATCCTCTTTATATCCCTATATAAATATAGATAAAAGTGTTTCAGACAATTGAAACATAATTTTAAACCATTCAAATAGAGAGAGCTCTGTTATGCCTTCTTTCATTTTTTGATTCATAAAAAGATAATTCATTTCCCTTAAAAAATTCTTTTTTTAGTAAGGGAATGATATTTCTTTTCCAAAGTATTGGAAAATCAAAAATCTCAAAACAGGAACATTTTTAAACCATTTTTTTTAAAAGAGAAAGTTATGTTAAAGATTATACAATCTTCAGTGGTACAGTTTTTAGTAAGAATATCTCAGGTCACAAAATCAAATCGATTACTGGAAGTTAGTGAAAATATTATCTGATTGGACTTTTCAAAGTAGTCAAATCACAAAATAAAAATATTTCAGAAATGAAATCTTTTAGGTGCTACTTTAAATCTTTCTGATTAAACTTTGAGAAATGCAAGTGTTATCTGTGGACTACACAAAAATTTTGTATTTCATCCTCAACCTCGTTTTTTTACCTCGACTTTCTATAAAATCTTAATTTTGAACCAATGCGTTTCAAAAAGGAGTATGAATAACCGCATCCTGATATTTTTTCCTGAAAAATGTATAATTCGGGAAAAAATTCGATTCCAAAGAGTGATTTCAAATATGTAGTTTAAAAATTTGAATTAAAAAAATCGAGAGTATTTCGCTATTATGTTTATAAATTTATAAATATTTCAATAATGAGTGTAACTGAACAGATTTACTAAGACATTTTTATATTTTACGCTAAAAATTATTTCCGCTGAAGACCTTCTACAGAAATCACATGACGCTTCATACATTGCCCTTTCGGCTGAAAATTAATGCATATTAAGAATTTAAAGTATTAGCTCAGAAAAGCGCACTTCTTGCTCGCAGACCAGAATTATGAAATCGATGATTAAGAACTCGTATACAATTTTAGCGCAAAAATCTGATCGTAATTAACAAAATTATGCACCTTTTTTCTAAAATATTTTTTTAAATTTCGGCATATTTCAAATTCCGTGTGTGGTTTTATTATACACTTAGAGCTTCAAAATCGTTTTATATATTTATGAGCGACATTTAGATCAGTGACCCGCTCCCCCGATCCGCGGACCAATACTGGTCCATGAACCAAATAGTGCCGGTCCACACAAGGAATATTAAATTATTTTCATTTTATATACTGTGGTGTATTTCTCTAGGGTTTTATGGTAATCATTTTATACACCATGTTAAATAACTTAATAATAATTTCTTGATGTAACTGTATTTTATTTTGAAGGTCCATTTAAATACATTTATACTAAAATTATTAAATAAAAGCAATCTAAAATATAAACAACCAACGTCCCCTCCTTCAGTGGGCCGTGGTAAAATTATCAAGCGTTGACCAGACCGCGGTGATAGAAAGGTTGAGGAGCACTGATTTAGATGATCAACACTCGACACGATTTCCACTCGACACGATTTCCCCTCTGTAAATTTCCATTTCATTTCTCAAAGTAACTAACGGCGTGAAATATTCCTATCCTATAGATCTACAATCTTCCCACACTCCTTAACACCAAACAGTTCCCGAACTTGACAATCAACAAAGCGTCCTTCCCAGACGGGCTTGGCGAGCTTTAAAAAGATTTGAACCTTAACCTATTCCGTATCATTTGCCGCCTTGACAATCCCTGTGGTCACTGCCCGTCAGATGTGGACACGCAACCCTACCAGACAAATCCGTATCATTTTCCAACACTATATTTCAAATGGCGACTAAATCGAGCCTAAGCCGGCCCGATCGACCTTTCAATTAAATGCCTTTCTCCCCGCGGTGACGTCATAATCCCTTCAACCTATCAATTAGCGAGACACTAATACCGGGGATTAAGCCGGTAACAATGAGGTATTGCGAAGAACGGAATACCCCATACAATAGGCTTAGTGATAAACATCAGGTTCATCATGCTTTGTTGGTTTTCGCTTTGGAGGAGGGGTAAGGTTTTCAGCTCCTCTTCCTCAAAGTGTTTGTTCTTGCTTCTCTATGACAGTTTCGACAATAATTGTTAAATGAAGCCTTAATCGTTAGCAGAATGTGGTAAGGTGTATGGTGATGGAGTTCTTTGTGTGAAAGTTTGGTAACAAATAATTTAACACGAGTTGTAACACTGGAAGACTGTTGGAAAATGTATTAAGAAGGATTTGTCAAAAAAAATTTTTAAATGAAGAGTTTGTGTACTTTTCTACTTTGGGGATTTTATAGAAAAGTCACGTGTAATATAATGTAGGTCTCTATTACAACTGGCCTGTTGAAGCAAAAGTTATTGAGTGTTTTTTTTAGTATGTTTACCTTTGATGCAACTTTGTTACTAATAATTACATACATTAAAGGTGAAACATTAAAGATGTTTAGGAATGTATATATATTTACAGAAGATATCTGTGTCTTCTTTATTGTAATTTGAAACAATTTCAATATTTTAGTTTTTCTTTCTTTCTTGCAAAATTAAAACTGAAAAAAAGCTAGCTTAAATTTCCCAAAATGTGATTCAGAAAAGGATACATTTTTTCAGCATGTATTACTAATTATGTATTATACAGTATTATTAGTATGCATTTTTATACAGTATTAGTGATATGGCCAATTGGGAAGGTTCAGAAATTCCGTTTTATTTTGTCTATACTTTCAAATAAATTTTGTTAACACACACACACATTGTACTAGATGTAAATAATTCTTCAATTTGAAACATTTACAAATTATCCGTATTTTTCATTAGTATCGCATTCAAAAGTTTTTTTCTACTAATACATTGTAACTGACGCTCGTAAGAAATTTTAGCTTTGTTTAATTTCACACTACATTTTAAGAAATAAAAAAAGAAAATATAAAAAGAAATTACCTGTATTAAAGTCAAAAAGAAAGAAAAAAATTCTATGATATTTAATAACAAAGTTACAGCAAAAAAAAGTACTTAAAGAACAGATGGAAGCGTTTGTGTTTTCAAGGGTACATTTTTTCTTTAGGAGAGATAGAAAAATCCTGAGGTTAATATTTTGTACAACTCAATTATTATCACATAAGTCTCATTCTCTCTTTTCAAAATATACTCTTTAATTTCTCTCATTCTATCTCTTTTAATACAGGAAACAATTGAAAAAAGAAATTTAACGTTCAAAGCTCAATTCACTTCGCTAAAGCTATTTTGTGAATATTTTTCATTTTTTATAACTTATAGCAGTAACTTTTGAATAACGTTGGAATTTCCTTCATCAGACAGTGATGTTAATAATAATTTTCTATATTATAGCAAACTAGTTTGAAATTTTTGCTTGTAAAAAACATTCCAAACTAGTTTGCTATAATATAGAAAATTATTATTTCATCGTTTCTGTTTCATCAATTAGCAAAAATCCCTTGAATAAATAATACATAAATAAAAAAGATTTCACACACCATTTAAAAATCAACCTTTTCAGTTTTTTATTTTGAAAAAAAAATCAATTTTAAATTATACATTATTTTGTAGTTAAACTTAACATGAAGGACAATTATTTAAAAAAATGTTAATACAAATAAATTTTGAAAAATATTCTAATTAAAAAACACATTTTTATCTCAAAGCAGAATCTTTTATAAGCAGTAATAAACATATGTAAATAAATTTACTAAAGTTCACTTCATAAAATAGAACTGTTTTCACACATTTCCTTCACTACATAACATTTCATATGAAATTCAAATTTAAGAAATCATTTTTATTTGATTATAAACAACGTAACCACAATATACTGGAAAGTACAAAGCCTTCAGTGATGTTAAAATATTTAAATAAATGCTTGTTTTATAATTCTCTTTTTAATATAGAAAATTATTTAGCAAATACAACCAAAAAATTGTAAATAATTTGAAAATAATGAACTGAGATTCAGAAACTAAATCCTATTTTAAAAATTCATGATAAGCTAAAAGAGAAATAGCACCTATATCAAATATTTATTAAATATTTAAAGCAAAATTTTCAGGTTTCTAATTCAAGTACAAGCGGAAAATGAGAAGCAAGCTATTCTCTAAAATAACTCTTGGATTTGAAATACAGCATTCTCTTTCGAATATTTGAAATTAATTCAAACGAACCGCAATCTGAATGCAATTTCTTATCCCTACAATAATTAACCGCAGCGAAGGCGAAGTCATTTCAGAAATCGAAAAGCAACTCGAACAGTTCGAGACTTAAACCACAGAAAACTACTCAACTCAACTCACATCACTGAGCGATCTTCGAATGCATCAGACGATTACGATTGTGATAGCGATTTCTATCGTAGAACTCGAAACGAACACAAGTAAGAACATTGGAATGAAGAAAGAAAGAAAGCAAGGGGAAAAACCATTAGGTATTCTGCAAGAGGAATCAACCTACCATCGTGACAGAAACATCAAGTAGATGGCTTTCTTACTGGGGGATGCCTTAAGTCGAAATTGTGGTTACTTTCCTTTGATTAGTCATTAAGTTGGCGATACGCCGTTGGTGGAGCAATGTGATGATGACAGTAAATAAATTTTCGCCGCTATGATTACGGTGATAGTAATGGCAACATATATTCTTTTTCCGTCAGACAGAACAACTTGTGCCGTTGCCAAATTGTACTTACCTTTTTCATTTTCTTTATTATTATTATTATTATTTTCTCTCTCTTTCTCTCACAGGGTTTTATTTCTTGATGGAAAGTAATTGTGATAATTATTAGGAAGCACGGTTTTCTTAGGTTCTCTAAATGAGAATTTGGTCGGTGGGTGGTAAAGAAGGCAGTTTCTATTTGAATTATTGAGGGGATTGTAAGAACTTGGAAATTTTTGACGATGATTATAGGTTTAAGGTTTTTAGGTAGATGGAAAGTTTGTTTTCTTAAGCTTTGGACTGAAATTTGTGAAAGGTGCTGACCAGTACTCGATTTGGTGTGATATGCTGCACCGATTATAATCACGAACTTTGATTCATTATTTGTTTTTGAGGAATCATTTCAGTTTTAGTTTGACTCAGAAATAAAAAACGTGTTTGAAATATAAATGTTTTCTAAATAGCTTTGCAATTTTAAATTTTAATATTTTGTTCGCACATTTTAAATTAAACGTTCACTTATTAAATGTATTGATATGGCTTGAAAGTTTAAAAATCTAAAATATTTTCCTGTTAATGAAATCTTTATTTTTACTTCTTCCTCTATAATATTAACATGCAAAAAAATATTTTTACAAAGAAATATATAATTCTTTTAACTAAAACACTCTTGCAAAGTTATTCACATGCACTTTTTTTTCTTTTTTTGAGAAATTGCACAAATTTTTATACGGGTTTTTTTATTATCAGTTACTCATTTACGTAACTGAAAAATACCTTCTACAGAAAATAATAGAAAAGAATACTAGTACAGATGCTAACATTTTTTATATAAAGTATAGAAAAGTATTAGAATTTAAATATAATGCAAAAATTGATTGATTTTGTTCCTTTTAGATATTCTCTTGCGTAATTAAATACACATACTTCGTTACATACAAAATTAACTGATTCTCAAATTTTGAACATATTTGGAATGATTTAACATGTATTGCTTGGTTTTCAATTTTCAAGCAATCCAATGGAAATAATTTTTTTTTAATTTTTTGTTCAATTATAAAACTAGAACAAAGCATATTCTCCCTCAATTATTTTCTCTTAATTTTAAAAAGTGACAGCATTACACAAAGGAAATGAAATTATAAGTTTATAAAGTAAAAATAACCAATACTTTTTTTAAATATTGTACTATGTAACTATACTTAACACAATAAAATAAATTAGTTTGCTATTATTTTTAATATATATGAAAAATGCTATCGAAATGATAAATTTAAGTTACAAAAATATAATTAGTGAAAACAAATATTCATATGTATGCCACTTCAAAGAAAGAATTACTATGTGGAGATGTTAGAATTCTTGGAAATATAATTTGGAAAAGGGGACTTAATTTTAATTAAATTTCGTGGAAACTTAAAATCCTCTCTCGGTTGCGATTTTCAGATTTCGATACGCAAGTAATTCTTTGAAGTTACTTCTAAGAGTAAACCAGTTAATATTCTTCGAATGTTAGGTGATTTATTGTTGTTTGTAAGTTATGGAAGATTTGAAGTGCATGCTTAGAAAATTTCAGATGGGTAGTTTTACTGATAAAAGGAATTGCCTTCGTAGCTAGTAAACATTTTTGATACTCTATATCAGGGATTAGCAACCTTTCAGCTGTGGCGTCCCAAACCAATCTACCAATATGATTCAGCGCGCCACACGGTAGGATATCTTTGAAACATTTCGATTCCCGTGACATTACATGCAAAGTTAGAGAATAGCGGTGAATAATATGGGGATTTATAGATTTATTATGAATTAATTTTGGATCATTTAAATATATTGTTTTTTAACATAACAATAAACAGCATAAAAAGCACATAACTATTTCTCCAACAATAATTAAAAAAAAATTTAAATTGTACGTGTATTACGTAATTTTAAATATATATATATATATATATATATATATATATATATATATATATATATATATATATATATATATATATATATATATATATATATACTAGAGGACCCGACAGACGTTGTCCTGTATCCACATCTTAAATTTAAAAATTCCATATTTTTATGAATAAGCTTTAACTATCTGGACCGTTTTGAGTAAAATTTGTATTAAAAAGTTATTACAATGTAATTATTTGCCAAGATTTATATTTCTGGGTTGCTTAGAAATGAAAAACACACACAAACTATTTCCGATAAGAAATATTTTTAAATAAAAAAAAGTTTAATAATGTGTGTAATCAATTAGCTACACAAATAGATTTGTAGGTTAGGATAATTGTTGTCAACGCACGTGTAAATTTAATAGAAAATCATGTAAAATACTCACTTCAATTGCATACTAAATTTGGAGAATGTATAGTTTTTTATGCACACTTCAATACTCTTCCAACACTAATTACATCTGAATGTAATCATTTAATTAACACACGATTTATTTCAATAAAATAATAACACGAAGTGACAAAATATTTTCCTGAAATGATCACAGCACCAATTGTCCGGACCAACTTGAATTATAATAAAATATTTTTCAATATTCTGTATTGCGATCGTAGTGCAGTCTACCGGATCCAATGTAAAACATTCTAAGATCAACAATTTGTAAATAAAAAAATAATTAAAAAACATTTATAAACCGAATTATAAATCTAAACCATTCTCGAGTCCACTGGAACAGACAAAAACTTTCATCAAAATCGATCCAGCCGTTTAGGAAGAGTTCAGTTACATACACACGCACAGAAAAATTACATATATAAAGATTATTCGAAAAGATATTAATTAAAAACGCTAATAAGCGTGAATCGCGTCTGCATTTTCGTAACAATAAAGACCGGGTTTGGCCAGTTTGGCTGAAAATCAATTTTTGACGCCAACTTTCGTCTTTTTCAATTCCTACTATTAGCTCACGATCTCTATACATATTTTATTTGTTTGTTTGTTATTTATTTATTTATCTTGGTGAAATTTTCAATTATTAATAAAATACATTTTAAAGCGCTGAATTGAGCTGAAATGTAATGTAAATGATTATTTTGAATGACAATACAATAATTTTTAATTATAATTAATAAAAATTATTTGATTAAAACTAATTATTTAAAAAATTCCAAACACAGCCACGTTGGCTACTTATGTCAAAATTTGAAAAAGGTTTTTTTCTCACGTGCTAAAGCATTCAGTTGAAAAGAAATTTTATATACATACACGATTGTTTGGAATGACAAAACGATACTTTAATGATAATTAATAAAAATTAATTACCACTTAATGTTGTGGTTCTGTTATATGTATATACATATTTATATTAATTGCAACTATTTAATAAAAACTAGCTAAAATAAATTTTTTTCTTGGTTGATCTAAGTAGGAATTCATTTTAAATTTTTTTTTATATTACTTTTGTTTATAACAATAGCGTTGTTACAACAATGCAGGTGAATGTTGAGTTGTATTTTTTGAATGTTTTTAAATAATATCTTTTTAACTAATTGCGATATCAGACCGAATTGTGAATCTAAACCATTCTCGAATTTACTTGAACCCCCACAAAAAATTTCATCGAAATCGCTCCAGTGGTTTAGGAGGAGTTTAGTGACAAACACACGCACAGATGATTTTTATGTATAAAGATATATTAAAATAAGAAATATGCAACATATAGAATAACATTCCCCTTCATTATAGTTAAATAAAAGGATACATAAAAATTTTAAGGCAAACCTAGCATTTACACCCCACTCTACTTTCATTTTGAAAAACCAGGGTATAATGTGTGACTTTCAATTTGACACGATTCTGAGCATTCAGTTGTTGAACAATTTTTTTGCGGACTCGAAATATTTTTCATATGAGGAAAGATTTTTCACTTAAGATATGTTGAACCAAAACAATAAAGCAGAGTGCATATGCAAGTTTGTTTCTCCAAACAATTAAATCTCTCCAGAAGCGATACTGAATAACTTACAAAATAGTTGTAAATGTATCTTTATAGTAGATCTCAGAGTAGTATCTCAGATTTTTTTCAAAATTCCGTAAATATCTATAATTTTGAAGATGTTTCTCAAATAAGGTCTATTATGAATATATCAACTTCCCTTCATTCAAATATCAACAAGTTTGTAGAGCAGTGCTGAGTGCCAAAAAAAATGCTACCGCGTGCCACATGTAGCAGGAGAGCCACAGGCTGCTGACGACACCTGCTCTATATACTATTCACAGGCTTAGCTAGTTCTGAGAGGGCCCTGTATCAAAATTCATTCGGGACCCTTTTTTAAACATGATGACTCTTTTACTGGGACAAGTAGATACACATATTGGGGTCCCTGTAGCTTGGGGACCCCGTATCATTGATACGGTTGATACAGCGGTGTATATATAGCTATGCCCCTGATGTTATTTCTACTTTGTGGGCATGAGTTGCCTCATATACTCTCTAAACTGGATTACCTCGTTGTTGAGAGATTTAGTGAATTGTTTACTCTTAAATGAAATAGATATACGTCCCCTGTTGCATTTTCCTGTCATTGCAGCATTATTTGTTGACGTCAGTAACAGTGTCTATTAGAATCGGTGGATCTCTTTTTAGACATGTGTGCTCTTGATTTTACAGGCAGTAATTTGAATGTGGTTCTTATAATTGTATGTTATTTATAATGAGGGAATGCACTTTGAATTGTGGGTTTATCAGTTTACCGCCTCTTTTTGTTTTTTTCTATGCTTTTAACAAATGGGAACTGCTTATGTGCGGGCTTGTAGACAGGCCGTCTTATCAACTGAACCCAGTGAACTCGAACTTTCTGTCCATCATTTACTACTTAAGCTCATGGCAGAGAAGAAAGACGTAGATGTATCTGGTGCCTGAGAATTATCTAACAATATAAGTTGTATCAAATATATTTTTTTTTATAAATTTTGGGAAACTATCATTAAATTAATCCAAGGCTTCCAATTTCCAAAGTGGGTTATTTCCCTAGTTCATACTAGTAAACCTGCACTACTTTGTTAAGAAACCATTATTGTACACGTCTGGCAAGTTTTTTAAACCAGCTTTTTTATTTTAGAATAATCCGTATTTTATTTGGAAGATATTAGCGTTTCACGCAATGTTTTCATGAAACATTTTGATAGTTTATGGTTTATGCACGACCCAACAATATCCTTTTCGGCGTTTGCCACGATTGCATGAGTATGTGTTACGAAGTATGTACTGGGTGTCCAAAATTAAACTTGAAATTTATTAGCAGTCTGTACCGACAACTACACAGCAGAATGGAATTAAAATTGGGTATTGCCAGAATGAAATGGTGGGAATTTTATCGAAAGTAAAAAAAAAAAAATGAGATTCAAAAACCACCCCTAGGTGGCGGATCATAGCTTTATTGAAAACGTATAAATTATCTACAAACGTTTACAAAACATGCTCGATATGCTGTTCATTATTGTCTCCAACATCTGGAAGAATAAAAGTCCATGTTTGACTGTTGAAAGCTGCTTGAACTTTGAAATGTTACGCATATGGCGTTCTATTCTTTCTTTAAGGTCGGATAGAGATGTGATGGGATCATGATAGACCATGGACTTGAGGTATCAACACAGCCAAAAGTCACAAGGATTCGAGTTGGGGGATCTAGAAGGCCAAGCTGCAGGAAAATGCCAGCTGATGATTCTTTAGTCACCAAAATGACGACGGAGCACTTATTTCACTCAACGGGCGATATGTGAATGAGTACCATCCTGCTTAAACACTGGGGTTGTATCACATCGCCTTGCCTGCAGAGCCAGAATAACGGATTGCTATAGTAATGAAGAGTGTCATTGATGGGTGACAGTGCATGCTTGAGGACGTTGCTTCGACTTACCTAACTATGTTTGTTAGTTTTACTGAGTAAACCTTTTCGTAACCACCTCAAAGACCGAAATTTCAACAAAGCCTTGGAAGCAGTCTCTATTTTAGCAAACCAATTTCACCAGTAAAGCACATTCCTGGAGAGTCAACGTCATCTTCTTGACTTGGAAATGAGTACGACTGTGGTTCACCTCTCGCATCTTTATATCCCGTGGGTTGCTGATCACGGACAGGATTATTATGTTTACGACATTTGCATATGCCAATAGTTTACGTTACACGTCGCCATATAGTGGTGGTTTTTGAAAATTATTGTTTTTTCCCTCCATGATGTCCCATCGTTTCATTTTGCCAATGCAATCCTATGCAATTCACTGCATAGTTTTTGCTACAGACTGGTCGCAAATTTCAAGTTTAGTTATGATCAACCAGTATATGCTTCTCTGGGTATTTCATGTGACCCTTTATGACTATTTATCGGTTTTAAGTAAATATTGAAGTCCTAAAATAAGTAAGCTTTCGATTGAACTGAAAAAAAATCATCATAAATTTAAAATCTTGATTTACAAAGAATAAGTAAATAATAAAATAAAAAATAAAAGTTAAAAAAACACTCGTGAATTTTTAAAACAGAAATATAATTATCTTTTATTTCAACACGATCTCTACTCAAAAGAAGAAGCGTGTTTGCAAAATTTCAAAATTGTAAGCTTTGTATTTCAAAAACGGAGTGTTTTCAACTGTCTGCATTTTACCTTCATAATACCTCCCAAGCCCCATAAAACTTGGTTACCAAAGATTTCCCCTTTTTTTGGATCTACTGAAGAAAAGAAACATGCCTGCCAAATTTCAACTCTGTAAGTCTAATAGTTCCCTAACAGGATTTTTTTATTAATAACGCTTCGAAACTTAGTAATGATTTCTGAAAAACACGTACATAGAAGATCTTAACGCTACAAAAAGGAATATTCTTGCCTAATTTCAAGTCTTATCCTGATGAGTGAGTGAGTCAGTTTTCCTTGCAATACATTTGGTAACGAAACATTTACATTTAACTAAGGGTGATCAACTGGACGTCTCCAAAAAATTAAAAAAAAGCTTGTTAATGATAATATTATTTATTTGAGCATTCTCCTCGGGCAGTGCCAAAATACAAAAGAGCGAAATATTCAAGTATAAATTTTTATGTACAGAGAAAAACGCATTATATAAAATACAGTCACGTGTTTAGGCGAAGAAATATAGAGTTATTTATTGAAATATGAGGGAATATTATTCCCGGTCAGAAAGGCTCATAAAACCATTAATTTTCTTGTATTTCATGGAATCACCAATAAATCTATAAAAAATTCAAGATCTCAATAATCAGTAATAAATACACCAGCATAATGTTTTTAATGCCTTAGAAAATGATAAATTGAGATGCGTTTCAAAATAGAGTATTAGGACTTATGAATTAGATGTTATAAACAAAGGAAATTCCAATTATGAGTAGATATCAGTTTAAATTATTACATATACGGGAAAATGACTACAACCTAATGATGATAAATGCTTTATTTAACAAAATGAAGGATAAGATATTTAAAATATATTAAACACCAAAGGAGAACGTCTTTCTCCTACGTCTAGAACATAGCGTCTCTAACGTCCGTCTGCATCATTTCCTATGTGTCCTGTAGTCGGACATTCCTGGCCGGGTGTGACGTCAATGTGGACTGCTCCACTCTAAGTAACAGGGGGAGGGGATGTGACATTGCACATATCCAACCCTACATATATATATATATATATATATATATATATATATATATATATATATATATATATTCAATAGTCATTTTTTATATTTATTCTTTTCTTCATGATTATACATTAGCAAATCTCTTTACTATGCGTTTAATTTTTTCATCATCATGGTTATACTATTTAAACCTTCATAAAAAGAACTAGATTCTTATACTGATGAAACTCTTTTCTCGTTATGTTGTTATTAATATAATTATAGTTGTAATTTTCGAATGTATTCAAAATACTCACGTCTATGCATAAATATCCTTAAAAAAAGTGTACGTTATGCATTTAATAGCCATAATTCATGTAAAATTCAAATTTGAGTTAATATTTTACTTCTTTTGACATAACATTACTCTTTCCAGACATTTTAAAAATTTAATAACTGCGAGAAATACTTTAAAGCATAGCATATCTTCTCCACGCGAAACAAGTTATTAAACTCATTGTTTTAAGACCTAATTAGGGATTTTTTTTTTCAAAATTAAAAAAAACATGAACTCTTATTAAGAATTCCGAAACGAAGATGATTTTTTAAACATTACTTATAAGAACATCAGCGTTTTAAAGTGCTTGCTTTTTTTTATTTTTATTTTTTTTTTTTTTTTTTTACTTTGTAAAAAAATGCAACCCTTGATTGTTGTTGTTGATGTTTCATTGCGCTCCAAATTAATTAAGGAAAAAATTGAATTTTTTTTTAGTTAAATCTAGTTTTCTTTTATATTCCTTATACTTACATAAAGATCACTAATTAAGTAAAACTTGAATAAAAAAAATTGTTCTTTCATTAAAACGAATTCTAAACTGTTTTCGGAAATTAAAAAGCCTCAAGTGAATAAATGAATAATTTTTACCCTCCCTCCCCTTCCTCCTATAGTTAAGAAAATTTCGTTAATTATAAAGAAGACACGATATATACCGAGTTCTTCTGCTCCAGTTTTTTGTTAAGCGGATTTTTTATTTAATGAAGTAATTAATTTAAAAAGTATATGCGTAGAATATCTTGGGAGGAAATATATCTTACATCGCGATTTTTTATGATTTCTTGTATATGCATGTATCAAGATATTCATGTGTGTGAAAAGTTTCTAATATCCATATGCAAATCACACACTCAAACATCATTTATAAATGGGTACTATTATTAGTATAAAATAAAATAAGTTGTGTAATGCCTCCAAAGCCAAGAAGGAATAAAAATGAATTTTAAAAACCTGTAAAAATCCCGGCAAAGTATAAGTAGACATTTAAAAAGTCAATAGATCAAAATAGAATTATTATTAATATGTATACGTATGCACTCATTCTAAATATAGGTAGGAAGGATAGGTATCTGGGTACCTTCTGTTCCGTACGCAAGTACTTTATCGATCACGCCAAAACGATCGTCATCGCGAGATGTTTGATACTAGTTTATATAGATATCACAACGCCACATACCCCCATGTCAGTGATTCGGCGAATAGGCGAACGAACGATACCATATTCGTGGCGAGCATGTGAGCAGTTGCGTCATTATGTGTGTTGCGTCATTCGGGCGTGACGGCTTAATTGCTTTAGCGGTGGATAGATGGCGTCATGACTGTGGTGCGTGAATGGAGCGGTTCTTTTGCGTGGCTAGAGTCACCAGTGTAGAAGAAAGGAAGATTCGATCTGAGTCCCTTCCGTTCCGTACGCAAGTTGTTTATTGACCAAGCCAAAACGATCGTCTGGTGATCTTTGGGAATATTTTATATAAATGTCAGATCGTCCCACATATATAAAAAAAGTTATTGCTACATAAAGTATAAGTTATTTATACATAATGTTGTGAGGAATGAGAGGTCCTCTCATTCTCGCCTAGAGATGTGGCAGGAAGGGAAGGAAGACTAGCCATATCCAAAAACAAACTATTGTTCACACAATTAGCAACACTAATTCAAGTAATTTTAAATAAGAGGTGCTCTAATCTAAGCAATATGTAGATAAATAACGAGCTACATGAAGTATGAGAAGACTTTAAATACCGACCCGCTTATTTCAGAATTAAATTATTTTCCTAATTGTCTGAACACTAATTAAACTTTAGTGACCAATCGTCACTTTAATTCTTTCACCTATCAAATATCTGAAATACACTATAAAATTGACTAATACCTGATCAGCAGCAATCTATCCTATCTCCTCACTTTCTCTCCTATTCTAGCTTAAAAACCTAGACTATATATAGCAGACCTAATTTGAATAATCAGAGTTTCTTCTTCGGAGGGTTGGTTGTGAATAAGCTGGAATTAAAAGACCTAAGATTTCCAAAAAGAACTTTATTAATGGAAGGACACTGATAGAGCCGTCACAAGGAAGAGGGAGGAAAAATGAGTCGTGATTTTAACTGAATAGAAAAGCCATGAACAATGTGCCTAAAAGGTCCCCCCACCATATTCCAGCGCTTTCTAGAAAATTCCGCTTAAGTCACAGATCGTGATATGATGGATTTTTCAGATAATTTCTAGAAGTATGTATATGGTTGATAAATCACCACATTTGGTAGGATTTCACCACACAAAAACGATGCCAACTTGGTTTTATCACCAATTTTCCCTTGAAACGTCATTATAATGTAAGGGAAGACGTTGCTTGCGAATATTACAATTTTTATCTTTGATAAATACAACAGAAAATAATTTTAATGCATTAAATATTCAGATACGAATTGTTTACACAATTTTAAGATGAAGCATTAACTACACAAAATATGCTCTCTATATCAAATAATTTTCATAATGTTGTAATGTTTTATTTTGCATTTAATGCATCTGAATAATTTTACAATTAGGGTTAGTCCACCGTTAGATGGACAGGGGAGTCCCCCCGCTAGTTTTTAGTAAAGATTTTCATATACTTATGACTGATGTCCATTTAATGCAATATTAGCTTATTTCTACAAGAATCAGCTGTGTTTTAGTATTTAGTGTCACGGGTTTCACTGATGCCAAAAAGTGTATGATTCTTGAAGCCTCGAGTATCAGTTAAAAGATTTTGTTTAAAAAATAGAATAATACATTTTGAAAGCTAAAATACAAATTAAAAAGTTTTTTTCAAGTAAACGTTGGTAGTAACACACATTTAAGAAAATGTTATTTTGGGATGGAAATATTTTTATAATGATAATATTATGATATTTTATAATGATATAAATCTTAATTATAAATTGAAACAATTTTATGATCTACAAAGGTTAATCCCTTTCGAACGAATCAACTTGTGCCGCACATACCACAAGGAGCAGTCAGTCGGGAGTTAATTTTGAACGGAAAACGCTCGAGTCTTTCACGCACGTGGTCAACTAGTCGTTTTTTGTGCCTCTCACGCAAGTTCTTTATAAACCTACGTTCTCCTCCCGAATTGGTTAAATCAGCTAAAAGGATATTGTGGAAGCTACACTTTTCACACGCTTCTACAGGTGTTTTGAAAAAGGAGAAAGCTTTTTACTGCCTAATCGAACTCAATCATCGTACTGATAAGTCCGTCACTCCCTTTTTTCTTCATGTACTAATTTTTAACTCAACTTCGTGTCCGCGTGTGAAAGGAATTCTTTCCTATCTACACTAGAGAAATGGTGACTGAAGAGTTGACTGGCGTAAAGTTGTTTCGTGTGAAATCGACTTTAGATATTACAAATGCTAATAAATATCCCATAAACTTTCACAAAGGCTTACTAAAATTTTTCCCTATTAATACACTTTTATAATCTTTACCTGTATGTAGCGGAATCTTTGAACTCGATTTTTACCCTCTTTGAAAGGTCAGATTAATTCGAAAATTTGCAAACTTGTCAAGGACCGATGAGAAAACAATAATTTAACAATTTTATTCCATTGTCCTAATCAGGCTCATTAGGATTAACGGTTTACCACATTTTCAGATTTGATGACTAAAAATTTACAACCCTAAATCGAAAACGCCAATGGGTATTCAAGATTCTAAGAAATGAGACATTTAAGATTAATTCATCAAAGAATAAAATAATTTTTTTAAAAAAATTTTATAACATGCTTTTATTGTAAATCGAACTAAAAAATTAAAAATAAATTATAGTTTTAAAAACTAAAAAATACGCTTTTATAGTTAACTCAGGGGCGCAACAGCCCTTGAGGGCCAAAGCCTACTGTGCCCAACTCAATATACGTGACCATGGTCTCTGAGGCGAATGAGCAGAAGTTCAAGTCAGGTGGTCAGTCTGACGTGAAACACCCGGTGTGTTCAGTTTCCAAGCAAGCTTGATACTCATTTATCAACCTACTGAAGGGATGAAAGGCTGAGTCAAACTTTCCAAGCCCGGAGTTTGAACCTTAGACATGTTTTAAGGAAGAGCGATGCATTAACCACTAGGTTTTTATAGTTAATCGAACTAAAAAGTAAAAATAGTTCTTTATATAAGAATAAAAGGGTTAACGAGAAAATTATAATTTAATTGTGGTAACAGTGTGGGGTGCTTTGTACTATATTTTAGCACTAACTCTACATTTTGGAATAGAACTAGTAAGAAATTATAGCAATTGATATCGAGCACCCCACGCTTTTACCATAATGGCATTAATATTTTCTCGTTAATCATTTTATTCCTTTAAGAATTATTTTTTTACTTTCTAGTTCAATTCACACACACACACTATAAAAGCTTTTTTTGCTGTTGTTTTTAATTTTTAAAGCTATAATTTAATTTTAAATACTTGCTTTTCTTTTAAATTTTTAGAAATTTCTGTAAGTATACATACTAGATATAAATATAGATCCGTTATATAAATACGCACACGCTGAGATAATTTTTCATAAGACAGAAAATGAAAAATAATAATTAAAAATAATTGTGTAGAAATGAATGAAATTAAATATTATTAAACTTTGATTTTTTAAAAAAAAATAATAAATGTAATAAAAGGCAGTGGAATATTTTCCCCTCTTATGATTTAAAAAATCTTGTTTCTTGTTTACTCTTTAATGACTCGTTATTTTCATACAGCTCATAAAATATTTTTTCTTTGCATTAAAAATGTCTTGCATGTAAGAAACCATTTATCTATTTCCTTTTACATTGCAGAATAAAAAAAAAATAGCACAAAATTTAATTTTCCCCCTCATTTTTTATGGCTTAGTAACAATAAAAAACTTTAAACGCTTTCCATCTCTTACAAAATTAATAAATATTAACGTTCTGAAATAGATTATGATTATAAAACGTACTATTTAATAACTATTTTTTTATTTTATCAATTTCCTTTAATAAATTTGAAATATATAAAAGAATTTCAATGAGTATTAAATAATAGAGTATACAAATGAGAAGAAATAATGCTATCTCTCTATATATAAAAAATATTTCGTGGTGCTGTAATAAATTTATTTCGTACTACAGCGAAAAACGCTAACGTTCAAAATAGCTTATCAACTTGGCAATTCCGATTTCGCATGTGTCATATGCACTGAATGGGTAACAATGTATTTCGTTTCACATAATATCGCCAATACGGTTGCGATAGCATATCATTGCAAGCTCTGGTAGAAAAATATCACAATAATTTCCTGGGCTTAAATCGTTACTTGAGAAGTAAGGTGTTGTCTCATACGAAGACTTATTAACAGCCAACAGAACTAAACACTCAACTTTCCAGGAAGCTGTGTGTGCAAGGGCTGTAGGTTTATTAAAAAACCTGAGGGCTTTTCAATAAATTGTTGGTCGATGTAACTTCAGTGAGGCATTTAACTGAAAAAAGGAACGCCAAGAACGACTTTTGCGAGAAAATAACAAATAAATAGAACTGTATAATACAAGTAAATTGCTGTTTTACAATTTGAGCAAAGACTATAAACAATTGTATAATTTGTACTACGGGGGTTAATAAACCATTAGGTGGAGGGAATTTACTCCTCTGGTTATATCATAAAAAAATTATGTCTGACTGCATATAAAGTTGCTTTAAGTCTTTCAGTGTTAATTTGCTTACAATTAATTTGCACACAAGAATTTATTAACTCTTCTATAATACATAAAATATTAAGAAAAAAATATGTATTCACAATCAGCATAATTACATAGACTGCAATTAAACTCATTCTTCCATACACTCGAAAAATACTGAGATGATAAAATTAGAAATATTTAAAATATAAATTGTGTTCTTCAAATAATACTAGTACATGAAAATTTATACACCTTATAAATCTTTTAGTCTAAAAACACTTTAAATATTATATATGAACATTAAATATCACAAGTATTCAAATATTATTGCTGCAGTCGTAACTCAAATATGTAATAGCAATGAAATGTATTTGGCAAGTATTTATGTTTTATATTTTTTCATCATCTGGCATTTTTCTTTGTATTTATATTTCACGCTGATTTGTCGTTGGATTACAAAAAGACTCTATTTGAAGATATACCAAAAATAATCGAAGAAAGAAAACGTATTAATTTGAAAGTAAAATAACTCTTTTTCAAGCAAATTGATGCCAAACTCTCTTTTTCATAAAAGAAACATTAAGTTAAGCGAAGAAAGAAAATGCACAAAAAGAAAGGGGAAAAAATTCCCATTTTATTGTACCCAAGAAAATTATATGGTTTTCATTCATATTGTCAGAACTCTGCATTAATATCGCATTCGAAATCATTGTGAGAATAGAAAGAAAAAGAAATGTAGATTTTTCAAATCATGTCCTTCAAGAAGACAGATGCGTTTGATCCATATTTAAGAATGTACCAAATCGTAATACATTTTCATTCCAAAAGAAATAAAAAAAATGGAAGAAGAAAAGTGGAATAAAGCAGCAAAAAGAGAGAAAAAAAACTAATAATGTAACTGTAACTTTCGATCTAGAATAAAAAGTTTCAGAACTACCGCGAAATTTAAGCGCTTCTTAAACTATTATTCAAACTCTGGCAGCCATTTTAATCTCGCGCCAAACGATTTTTTAAACGCTTATTTCTTCTTCTACTGTAGTCGAAATCCTAGTGCAAAAGTATTAATAAAAGAAATAAAAAATAAATAAAATAAAATAAAACAGAATGGAATAAAAATAAATAAGTAAAACGATCAGAGAGAGAAGTGAAATTTTTCGTCCGGATTTTTCGTTTGTGTGAAAAAGGGAAGAAGAAAACGATTGGAAAAGAGAATAACTCATTAAAGTGCATTCACGAAGAAATTCCCTTCTACAACTCTTTTTCCCTCTCTCTTCGAGCGCGTGGAGGCATTCGTGGATTGAGCTTTCGCTGAATTTCCTTTTCAAAGTGTCTACACTCGCCAACAGAGGCATGTATTATGCATGAAACAGAGACGATTGTTTCCCTTTTTTCTTTTTATTCTGCACACCTCCTTCTGCCTCCCCCATTCCTGATCTTCTGCTTTTAAAGGGACTGTCTCTAGTCCCTCTTATGTCCGAGTTTAGATCCCATAGGAGTAAATTAAAATTTTTTAGTTGGAAATAATAGTTTTGAATTAGACACTTCAAATTAATGATATATAAACATCAGAAAATTCTACAATAAAATAACTTAGCATCAAAACTGTAGCGAAAGATTACTGTGATTGAATTAAAATGTAAAAATCAAGTTTTATGAGATTTTGTATGCTTAGATTAAAAAAAAAATATTTTCAATTTAAGTTCGGTTAGATTTTTATGAGCAATATTATACTCAATAAATATTAAAATGGAATACAAATAACAATACAAATAACAAATCTGTTAAAAAAACATTTACGTCTACATTATTTTTAAATTATAACAAAAAATATTATTACTATTATATAAAGTATTCAAAACTCGTCTTAAGAAATTTCTTGTAAAATTCCTGTTGATAGTATTCATGAAATATTCGTATGTTTGGTACTTTTATAATAGCAAATGATAATCAAATATAATTTTGTACATATTTCTTCGTTCAGTTTGAAAAGTAAAATAGGACATTAAATTTATTTCATAACTTAAGAAAATTTGCTTTCTAAAGTTCTTCCAAATCAAAAATAAGCATGTACTATTTTAAGAAATTTAAAACAACAAGAAAATTTTTATGACTTTGTTTTATATATTTTATATGCATTACAAGTGCGTTAATAAGAAACTCTGAAAAACAATTATTTTATTCAACAAGGTTTTCTACATTTCACAAAAACTACTTTGAAATGTTATAAAATTTTCAAAGAAACTCAATTTTAGTTCATCTTTTTTTAAAAAAAAATATCTTAAAATAAGAAAACATTTGTGCACATGAGTATATATAACCACATTTTTAAAAATACATTGAGTTTGATTATTTAAAGCAAATAAATACTTATTGTTGGTTTTAATCACATTAATATAAGACTATTTTTATCGGCAAAATCAAGGTCACACTTTCTGTAACGTTAAAAATCAAGAAAAATTTTGTAAATTTTTCCCATTTCTTATGTTTTTGAGACTATCCTTGTTTTAGTTTTAAATAAATAATTTGATAGAATAATTATATAAGATAGTTTATATTATACATGTTTTCAGCTTGACGAGTTTGCTTTTCTATTATTACCTTTAACAAATCTATTACTTTTGAAGAAAGCAAAAATATTACATTTTTAATATACACGATCAGTTGACGAAGTCGAGAAAAGAGTTTGATCACCGCTTTTCGCATTTGAACCAAGGCATAATTAAATATTCTATAGAAATTTTTATGAAGATCAGTTTGGGATATATGTACTACAAGATATATCTTATAAAAATTTCTGAATTGAATAAATATTTAATGCACTTTTCTGTTTGGCACGATGCACTTATAAAAAGGATTTCTCTATTTCTTTCTTTCTCTCATAATTGGTGGAAGAAAGCGGGAAAGGGACATAAGCAAAATTGAAAGTTGATTAGCTTACCAATTTATTGGTATCTAAAACTACAAGATCTTGGTGGCAAATAAAAGAAATCTATTCAAGACAACAAAAACAATTTTTAAAATGTGATTGAAATTAATACATAAAATATGTAATATAAAAAAAATTAAGTCAATTCCTACTTTAGTCAACAAAGAAAAATTTTATTTTACTTACTTTTTATTAAACAATTACAATTAATATAAACATGTATATATATATATATGACAGAATTACAATATTAAATGACAAAACAGAGAAAGCGATTTTCCATTTTCCTTTCTGTACATGGTGTTGGAGTATTTTTTGTTTATTTTTTTGTTATTATTTATTCATTAATTAAATTTAATTATTCTGATAAAATAGTATAGTAAAAAAACAATTACATTCTCTCAGATTAGGCCATGCCAGGTAGAATTCGAACCTACAACATTTGATTAGAAGTCTAACACGTTATCCACTGCGCTACAGGGACACAACTAATAGCTTTCATTTATATATATGCTGTTGGACTATTATTTTTGCTTCAATTTATTCTCTTTTTTTAAATTTACTTCATAAATTAATATTTGAAAAAACTATATTAACATCAAGTTTCATTCACTTAAAGTTTTAAAAAATAGTATTTGAACTTGAATGTGGATGCATAGAAAGCATTTTTTAACGACTGAAAACTTAAACAAGATATATTAGGTTGGGGGAAAAGAAATCAATTATATATATATATATATATATATATATATATATATATATATATATATATATATATATATATATATATATATTCGGTAAATGGCTGTAGTGTCGATAGCTCGTGAAGTATCGATCAAACAATTTCAAATTTATACTCGTTGTCAAGGTGACATTTCATATTAAAAATATTATTTTGCAGTTTTTTGTTTTGTCCATTCAATTATGAGTTACAGGGTGTTAAAAATAGAAGTCAACAAAGAGTAAATTTGGTACATTTTACAGTGTTTCTTTGATAAAGGTGAAATAGCAAGCCAGGTGGCTGAAATTGCGAATGGAGTTTATGGTACCAATACAGTAACAGTTACTTACGTGCAAATTTGGTTTCGTCGATTCCCCTCAGGCATTTTTGATGTTAAAGTTGCCCCTCGCACAGGCAGGCCTGTAATCGAAAATTCCGATAAAATCCCAGAAATAATGGAAGGTGACCGGCATGTTAGTAGCCGTAGCATCGCCCAGGAGCTAAGGATCGACCATAAAACAGTTTTAAGCCATTTGAGCAAAGTTGGATTCAAAAAGAAGCTCGATGTTTGGGTGCCACACCAATTAACACCCAAAAACATGATTGATCAAATTCCCATCTGCAAAGGCCTGGCCAAACGGAATGAAATTGACCCATTTCTTAAACGGATGGTGACTGGGGATGAGAAATGGGTCACATACAACAATATTGTGCTAAAATGATCGTGGTCAAAACACGGTGAAGCAGCTCAAACGGTGGCCAAACCGGGATTAACATCCAGGAAGGTTCTACAGTGTATGTGATGGGACTGGAGAAGAATAATTTATTATGAGTTTCTTCCGCAGGGTTAAATACTAAATTGAGATATGTACTGTCCACAGCTGAACGGTTTGAAGCTAGCGACTGACCAGAAACGGTCAGAATTAACCAACAGAAGAGGTGTTGCGTTCCATCAGGACAATGCCACTCACGTCTGACTCACCAGAAACTCTGGGAGCTTAGTTGGGAAGTTTTAATGCATCCACCATATAGAACGGACCTGGCACCAAACGATTAACACATTTTTCTCGCATTGCAAAACTTCCTGAGTGATTAGAAATTGGGATCAAGAGAAGATTGTGAAAATCGATTATACTAAATGTTTTTGCCAATAAAGGCCAAGACTTCTATAAGAGATTCAATGTGAAGCTACCTTTAAAACGGCAAGAAATTATTCATCAAAACGGTACATATTTCACCCAAATCGGACAATCGGAAACATATTAAATAAAGTTTTGAATTTGTTGCAAAACAAATGGATTTCTTGTTCCCAAATCTAATATATATATATATATATATATATATATATATATATATATATATATATATATATATATATATATATATATATATATATATATATATATATATATATATATATATATATATATATGTATATATATAATATATATATATATATATATATATATATATATATGTATATATATAATATATATATATATATATATATATATATATAATATATATATATGTATATATATAATATATATATAATATATATGTATATATATATATATATATACATGAAAGAAATTTATATAATATATCAAAAACAAGAAATAATTGGTAATGAACATAAGAAGAAGTAACGTAATAAAAATATAAAAGCAAAACATGAAGATCGAATTTATAAAAATACAAAAAAAAAAAAAACTAGAAAAAATAAAATTATATCGAGTCAGAAAGCAATTTCAGACTTAGGACCGAATAAGTAGTGTTAAACTAGTTTGAGAAGGCACCAACCTTCGTTTTTGTAACTCGGTAAGAAAAACCAAATAAAATAAATAAAAATTCAAAGTATATAATAACTGACAGAAAGTATGATAAAACCACCGACTACAATTCTGCAACAAATTCTCCTAAAATCATAAAGCAGAAAATTCCTAAAAGAATTATTTTCAAAAAAGAATTTTACAAAAGGAAAGGATTTTTCAAAGAGGAATTTTAGAAAATTTCTACTCACATAGATTTTACCAAGAGAGCCAAGAGGCCTGAAAGTAATGGATTGCTACTATTCACTGAGTTAAAAAAACAGATTATACACATAAAAGCATCTCTTAAACCTGCCAGCAAAGATAGATGCCAAGAGAGATGACAATCAAATTTGGTAGGTTATGAATTGGTTGGTTGTCAAAAATGTAGAGATTTTTAAAATGTGTAAGATGTTCAAGATGTGTGTGGAAAAAATGCTAACTGTGAGAAGAGTGTTATAATATAATCTTCATAGCAAAACCACTAGCATGCTGACTTTGAAATCCTATTGTTGTGTGGTATATATATATATATATATATATATATATATATATATATATATATATATATATATTTATGAACTTTCGGATTTTAGATATTTTTTCTACCTATACAACTATTATAAAGATGGGTGCATAATCTTTGGTGTTCTATGGTTCATTTATATTATGCACTTAATTGTTTTAGAATTTTAATATTTTAATGTTATAATATCTTTCAAAATGCGATGGCAAATAGTTCATTTTTTCAAGTTTAATGGTTTAATTTTACCTTTTTAATTTTTAAATTATTGCTAATTGGATATTTTTCGATTAACACTTAACAAAGTTGCAATATAGAGAATGTTTGCACCATCAAACTAGATTAACCCCACATATCGGTCCTAAGTACGAGGTTGCACATGAATATTTTATAAATTTTTATTTTATAATTTTTTAATTTTGTTTGAAAACGTTCGAATTTTATCTTCTATATTCGCCTTTGATATTTTGAAATGGGATTTAGTATCATAAGATTCATATAATCTCAATTTTTTAATTGATTATTAAGTTGTGATTGATTTATATATATATATATATATATATATATATATATATATATATATATATATATGAATAAGTCTCAATTTCTAATGGAAAAATTTTTAAAGGTTAGAAGGTTACTTTGAGAATTGTTACAAATTTAATACTTAATTAACAGCAATTTTGCAAAAGCGTACAGACGAATAATTAGAATATATAAATAAAATTACTTTAGGAATATTATTATAATAAAAAATATATTTAAATACAATATTTTGGCAAACAAATGAACATCGAATTAACTTTTTTTCAAAACATTTTCCTTTCATGAAAAACGGTTCTGTAATACCAATATTTTCCTCATTTATAGATAAGACTTCTCCAGAGAACTTGAACTAAGAGTTTTGAGAAACGCTTATTATTGTCAGAGTAACAACCAACTGAAATAATAATCGGTGTTTTTTTGTTAAAATTTCTCCATTCTGACGTATTAAAATAAGGATAAATCGACTTCTAAGTTATATATTTGAAATATCCTTATTCTGACTCTGAACACAGGTCTGAGCTTTGCATAGGCAGAATATTAATGTTATAGAAATATTTTCCACTAAAGAAGAATGCTTTGAAAATAGGTAATTCCATATTCTTTTTTTTTGCCAAAATATAGCATTTAAATATTTTTTATTGTAATAATATTCTTAAAACGGTTTAACACGTGGATTTTGATCTAAGTGACACTAAATATATAAAAAAGTATTCATTTTTAAGCGTTTGTAAAATCATTCGTAGTTGGATACCTTAAGCGTATTTTTAACACTGAATCATTCAATACCATAATATTTTATTTATTTTGCATTAAGTGGTATCGGAATATATTTTAAAAGGGAACAAACACATACTTTCAGGAAAAATGTTTTTCGTTTGAAACGTACGTTGTTGTCTCAAAAGGAAATGTAGCAACCTAACGATCGAGAAATAGATGTAATAAACGCTGATTTAACAAAGAAAGAAATCACTAAAATATATTTTGCATAAATTTAATACAAATAATTCTTTTTTACACATATCTCGAGCCCATATAAGACCAGATATATATCTGTAAGCTAGATTATCTTAAATTTCTCCTAAAGCTTTACAACAAATGAAGATAAATTATAAAATTAAACCATTATGATCTTTTGGCTACTTAATATTCATACTATAAGTCCAATAACTCGCACTGCTGAGTATTATTATTTGTTGAAGACGTAAAACTTTAAAGATAACTTTTTTGCATATTTTTCAAAATAATTTATACAAAAAAATTACATGAGATAGATAGTACATTTCATGTATATTAACAAATTAAAACATATTTAATTCATGCATTTAGAATGATCTATATTTATTCATAAAGCCTTTCAAGCCAAACTCCATTAATTTCCATTCTGGGAAGCTTTAAAAATGAATGGGGTAAATATTCATTGAATTATTCAATATGTGTTATTTCAATCAATAAGTACTAAGCGCATGCGTAAACGGAAACATGAATATTCGTAGACAGAAGAAAACAATGCAAATAAGAAATAGAGACCCTAGAAGGATCTGAAGAGCTATTTTCGTAAATTGAATCTTAATGTAAGATGATGTTCCTTTTGCACGTAAAAGATGAATCACAGTAGAAGAGTTCGAATTTAAAGATTGTTTTCCACTCTGAAGAAGTTCATTTTAATTTTATAGCTTTTATTCGATCTCGATAGCAAATTCTTTATGCGGGGATATCTCAACATTTAGAACATATTTCACATTTATAGTTTTTATGGGTAATTTTTGAAATGTATTCAATATTAATTGAATAACTTATAATTCTATTATTTTTTGCTCTATATTTTCAGTTTCTGAATGTTAAATAATTAACGAACTTTATTTTCAAAGAAAAAAAGTTTTTTTTAAATATATATGAATTTTAACGATTTTCAGTTACGCTTAAGTTACATTTGTGTGTGTGTGTGTGTGTTCCAGTATATTATCGTTTGAAAATATGTAGTTTATAAATCTTTTCGGCAAAAAAATAAACACATTTCGAAAATTTAATTAAATTTCAATTTTTAATAACCTGTTGTTTAATATGCTGTTATTCTTTGTCTTTTGAATTGTGCTTTTAAACTTTCTCTGCAAAGTATTAATGCCCTTTTTCTTATAAATGTTTCATTTATTAATTTTAATTAACCCGTTCAGGATCATGAAGACCACCATCATCCGTTCAGGACCATATGTGATAACTTTAAAAAACACGGTATCATATTTGAGATTGCGTTTTCCCATTCTAAGGCCCGTAATAATATTGATGTGATCTTAATTTACAATTTATGGAATTTAGAATGATTATAAACTATATATTTCTCTGCATATTTTATTATAGTAATGATTTTTATGAATTTTTACATGAAGTTAGGCTTAACTTGAAAAATCGCCTGGTCCTAAATGGGTTAAAATTGATAATTTAGTCGCACTTAAACTAAAAGTGTTGAAAAATGGAGATTAAATATTAAACTAAAGGTGGTTAATTCGGGTTTGGGTTCAATGAAATCTACGTTAGCGTAATAATTAATTTAAGTTAGGTTACACAAAGACTACTCATATTACTAACCAAAGTATTGGGCTAACATGGTTGGTTTTCTATAACGACCTCACCTGGCCCTTACTGAAGATGGCTGCAGCAGTGCTTCTCAAAGTTGCAATATTCAGTCATTTTTTCATAACCCCCCCCCTCCCCCTCTTACAATAAAAATGTACCGAATTCTCAATAATATTATATTGTGACGCTAAAACTGCGATACCACTTTAACCTCTTAAGCACCCCCCCCCGTGTATATAAACGTCTCGCTAAGCCAAAGCGTTTATTTCCTCAGACGTATATATACGTCATTCCGAAGTACGAACTTTTCTGTGCACTGCTATCCGGAAAATTATTCCGAAGACTTTGGAATGTAATGAAAGGACCTTGACAATGATTGCGAAGGATTTACTTATTTTAGATTATTTTTGCTTCTTTATTCCTCCTCTCCCAATGCATCACATACGCGTGCCTACGTGGAAAACCGTTGGCATTTGGAAGCGAATAGCGAAACTTTTGATCTGCAGTTAAGGTTTAATTATAAACCATACAAAAATTATCAAGAAATGTGACAAGCTCATGGGATCACTGGTAATTCATAAACTTGTTTTTAACTTAGTATTATTAAATTAATTATAAAATACATTGTGTAGCACTGATATATTTCTAAGTGTAATATATCATTGTAAATGTGTATTTTATTTTTTATTATGTCAGAATGTATTTTGTTTGTTTACTTTCAGTAAGTTAATATTTTTTTTAAAATAATCTTTTGTTCTCGACTTTTCAATATGGTCCCTTATAGAGTTATATACCCTTCAATATACCCTTATAGAGTTGTCACGCCCCCTTGGGGGTGTGCCCCACAGTTTGAGAAAAGCAGGGCTACTGTTAATATAACACACGAAGGGTTACATATTATTCTTTATTAAAATTAAAACATGAAAGATTTTTAAAGAATTTCTTTTCTTTTAATGTGTTCTACACAAACACATAAGGCAACCTCTTAAGAAAATAGCATTCAATATTAAAATTAACTTACAACTCATAATAATTTAAACGTAAAAAGGTGTATCTAATAGCCCTAAGTGAAAACTATGTATTATTTAATTATGAAAAAATAAATAAATAAATAACTCGCTTTAAGGTATCCAACTACCCTAAAATCATGTTTTTTTTAAAAAAATTGTCATTTCTATATGATGTTATTTTATAGACCGTATTATGAGCTTTGTAAAAATACCAACTGTTTTATTTTCCATTCACTAGAACAAAAACTGCAAATGTTTTAGTAAATCAAATGCCATAACTTTTAACGAGAAGTCAAATATTAAAATATGTATTACTCGAAACGTGTTTTTTGTCCGAAAAACTCAAAAGGGGACAGCAACTGCTCCAAAAGTTCTAAGAATAAATAACTGAATTTTTTTTGTCTATATTCTGTAGCAATAGAAGAAGTGTTTTAACCTTCAGATGTATCAATCACGGTTTTATTACAAAAGTTACAGCCCCTTATATCAGAGTTCCTCAAACTGTGGGGCGCGCCCCCCTTGGGGGGGGCGTGGCAACTCTACGAGGAGGGTGCGAGCATATTGAAAGTCAAAAACAAAAGATAATTTCAAAAAATTATTAATTTACTAAATAAACAAAATGCATTCTAACATTATAAAAAATAAAATACACATTTAGACTAATATATTACATTTATAAATATAATGCTACATAATGTATTTTATAATGAAACTAACAATACTAAGTTAAGGACAAGGTTAATAATTACCAGTGACCTCATGGGATTGTCATATATAAAACTATATACAAGAGTTAACACACACTTATCTTGATAATTTTTATGGTTTATAATTAATCTCTTAACTGCCGATTAAAAGTTACACAGTTCACTTCCCAGTGCCAACCGTTTTCCACGTATGTGATGTATAAGGGCGGGGGAGGAACAAATAAGCAAATAATCTGAAATAAGTAAATGCTTTGCACATACATATTCAAGGTCCTTTTATTGCATTCTAAAACCTTCGTAATAGTTTCGGATAGCAGTGCAGACAAAAGATCGGGCTTAGAAAAGACGTATATATACGTCTGGGGAAATTAAAGCTTTGACCGAGTGAGATGTTTAAATACGCCGGTGGCACTTAAGAAGTTAAGGTTGTATGGTAGTTTAGTGTCATAGTATAGTATTATTGAATTCAATACATTGTTATTGTATGAGGAGGGGGACGCGATGAAAATTATGATTGAATATTGGGTCGCGAATATTAAAACTTTGAGAAGCACTGTCTTATATGAATATAATCATTATTTTTTATATAAGGAATTTCATATAACTAAGATAAAGTGCTGTAGGTTTCATAAAAGTTAAAATATCTCTGACCCGGTTATCTCATTTCAAAAATGAAATACCACAGCAACACATTAAAATTGAAAAAAATTGAGAATTTGTTAATAAACTTCTTGTAGAGGGTCTTCTTGTTGTCTCCCCGTTTACGTAGTTTTTTGTAAATTTCTACCAACTTTTTTCCTATTTTAATAATAATATAATTTCCTTTTCTATTCTTAATTTTAACTTTTTTTCTTAAAATGTACTAAATAAATCTAAAAAGCACAAAATTTTTCAATATTTTTATTTTATATAAAAAAAAAGTTGTCGAAAGTAGTCGGATACATACTTTAATGTGATATCATAAAATTTGTATGTAAAAGTTGATTTTCAACCATGTAATAAAAAATGCACTAATGTTTATATTTTCACGGGTGGCCGCGGTAGCCGAGTGGTATAGGCATCTGATCGGGGCTGGCTTTGTCACGAGTTTGAGCCCAGTATTGCTAAAGACCCACCGTGTAGGGAAGCGATGTACGGTTAATCTGTCGAGAGCTCAGACGTCCTCCCGTTGGTGTTGTATTTAGGAGAGGGGGTAATGCCAGAGATGCCAAAGCTCAGGTGTCGTCCACGTCACTTGACCATGTTCAAAATTACATGGTCCGTTGCCAAAAGCCTTGAACAGTGGTACGTTAATATTCACTCATTCACTCTATTTTCACGGTTATTTCTTAAAATTCATTAATACCTATGTATTTCTTTTTCAAGAACAAAGGCCGTGGTAGCCTAGTGGTCAAGGTCATGGATTCAAGGTTGGTATGCCATGAGTTCAAGCGCTAGTATCGTTGAAGACCTGTCGTGGAGAGGTGACAATGCGCGTTTTATCTGTCGAGGCAAAAACGTCGTGATGTGGAAGTTAGGAGAGGAAGTGCCAGCTCAGGTGTCATCCTGGTCCATCCTGGTATGAAGGTAGTTGCCGATAGCCCTCGTGCAGCTTTATAATGTGACGTTAATACAACTCTCACTTACTCTCCATTCACTTTAGATACAAAAGAAAAGAAGAAAGCATCTCGCCCAACAAACGCAACAAATTTTTCTCATTGTTGTGTGTGAACTTGGAATTTTAATCTTTTTTTATTTTATTATCATCTTAGTCATTATAATGTGCTTGTTTATTTTTCTGTAACTTTTCTTGAAAATCTCTGAGACAAGCGGTAGAGTCAATGTTCTGATCAATTGACACTAAAGCTCCCAGTTCTTCTTTTGATTGCATGAACAAGGACTATTCACAAACTTTACAGTCCACTACCTCTCTTTTTTTCTTCAAATAAAAAAACTGTTTTTTATTCCCCTGAGAGATTCAATTCTTAGAATACATTCTAAAATACTTCAAGAATAATTGCAAAAAGTTTACTACCATTGAAAATTATCACCAGATGCGAAACAGTGATTACTAAAAGAGTTTTGTAATAATGTTGAATGTTAGAGTGATTGAATACGAGAAATTTCTGCAACTTTGTAAAAAAATGCATAACAATAACATTGGAAGACAAAGGTTTAGCCTAATGCCACGTTGAGTCACGTATTGTTTATACTATCTTTCTGTGTTAAATTATTTTAACCAAAACTAATTCCTGTTCAGTTTTCTTTCTTTAGCGGTATAACTTTTATCTTCTTATTGATTTATTTTTTATTTTTCTCATCTCGGTCAGTAGCCTCGACAAAACGAATAATAGCAAGGATTTATATATATATTGTTGCCTGTTCCTTTAGATGTTTTATTGGAATGAGGTTGGAAATGTAATATTGTTAGTACTTGATAGGTAAAGTCTAAAATTTCCGTTTTGGGAATGTTAATTATGTACTAAATTTTGGGGAAAAAGGTACCATCGATTTATCAGAAAAATGAAATTAATTTAATCTCATTATTCTTTATGAACATTGTACGAAGTTAGTATAGTAAAAAGTTAGAAAAATTCATATAAGTGTTTAATCTCATCATTTTTTTTCGTTACACACACACATACGATTCAAAATTTTAAATTCTATCATCCCATATCGAAATATATCCTTAATTGAATTTTAATCTAATATGCGTTAAAGGGACGATGTGGATGATGCTGTGAAACATTAGTGATTCTGGTCAGTGATGTCTAAAAACTTCTTGAGGCCTTTGGCCTCTAGGCAAAAATGAGCCCCCTTCTAACTATTTTATCGATGGTACACATATATGTTAACTTCCTCAAAATCAATCCATAATAAAAGGAAGTTTTATTAGCAATTAGTTTTCCACATTTTAAATTCGTTATATCATTAAATATCAAAATCAATAATAAAATCAATAATCAATAATCAAATAATAAAATCATCAAAATCAATTGTAATAATATTTCATTTAGATTGCTCATCAAGCTAAAATTATTCAAATTCGATTGTGAGTCCTGCGATTTGTCAACTTTATGGAGATTGGGTTCAAGAATAATATTTAAAGGTTAAAATTATTCAGATCATAACCATTTTAAAATATTGTCAAAACAAGATAAGTCGGCGCCTAAGTTCCTGGACCCGGACTCAGTCGGCCCTGCTTTAAAACATCCTGAGTCTTAATACAGTTTTACTTTGTTTTATGTATTTAAATCTAACTTACTTAGTTTAATAAAAATCACGATAATACAAGTGCTTAGTATTCAGTTTTTAAATTTGTTGTATGGTAGTTAATATATTTTCTTTTTCAGCTACGAGTTTCATTTAGTTTATCAAACAAAAATGTTTGGTAATTTATTTTAATAGTTATTTCAGTTCCTTAAAAGAAAGGCTTCTAGCTTTCGAAAATCATGAAAATATTTTGAAATTTATCCGAATGAATTACCTGTAACACAAAAGATTCGATTCAATATTTTTCTAGTTACGAATGAATACCATAATCTGCAGCAAGCTAGACTAACTGATAGAATATTCATGAGACAAGTCAATCGAATTCTCTTTTAAACAAAACAGAAAGTATATTATACACATAAATTCGCATACGAAGCCATCACATTAAAATTCAGCGCATACTCTAGCAATGTGTCAAACACACTTTGAAAAATTTTTATGGCTAAACCGAATCGTACACCTAATCCAGACGACCTCAAACTCTTCCCTATCTAAAAGTAAACTTGCAGCCCTAACCGAACTGTTCCCAAATAATTCTTCCCCTAAATATATGTATTTTCATAAAAGATTAAATGTCCCGTCCAAACTGTGCCTAGTTCTTTTCATTATCCCTCTGGATTGAAAACACAGCTCTACTCCTCTCTTCCAACACTTTCTAAAACTTATTAAATACCTTCTGAAAATGAAAGAGCATTTTGTGCGTGGAGCAAAGAAGTAAAGCCATAGAATGCATTTTTAATTGAATGCACGCTCCCGTAATAACTTTTGAAGAGATATTTTTAATGAAATTTTCGGAACATAAATTTTAAGTGCGAGACTCCGTTGCCAAATCGAAACGAATTTTATTGCTCAGAATTATCTTTATGACCGAGCAGTGAATGGCAACGGCAAACGATCTCTTTGGCTTCTCATCGTTTTATGATGGCTTTCTGTTTGTGTTTATTGCTTTTTGTTGTAAATAGGAGATAGCAGCTATTTAAAGGAAACGACATTAAGTCGCAATTTTAAAGTGTTTTCTTCGTTGCATTTATGAAGCAAACTCCATCATCACGATATAACTCAATTTTGTTGCTTGTTTTTAGCTTGCCTCTTCCTCCTTTTATTTCAAAAACTGCTATTCCGGTAACTAAATTACAATGGAAAAGATTTTTAGAAGGAAAAAAAATTCTTAAATCCCCTCCTCTTAAAAGTCTTACGAGGATATTTGCTGTTGCTTTTATATCAGTCCGGAATATGTACAACGAAATCATTTTTGTCTTTTTTTATTATTTTGTAAATATCATTTTAATGTTTTGAATATTTTGCAGAAGTAAATTCGCTTTAGAATAAAGTAAAATGTTTTGGATTCAGAAGCGCAAACCTTTCACATTCTTATGTTTTCTGAGCTCTATTTTCTCCAAACGATTTTGCTAGCGTCAAATTCGTAAAATCATGAGCTGATTTTTCGGATAAAATTTTATTCCGTTTTTCCAATTTAGAACATTTTTCCATTCAATAGTTACTTACCATCATTTGTTCTTTATATGCATTTTTTTGCTCTTAAATTATATAAAACATATGAGAATTAAATATTTATACCTTACCCCGGGAAAATATTTTTCTTTTTGAACTTTTTCAGTAAAATCGTGAGCGTTATAAAGCTTATATTATTATCCATTACATAGTATGCAGTAGATTTTTCTTTTAATCAAATAAATTTTAAAGTATTTTTTCTTTTAGAATGCTTCAACTAATACGCAATTTATAGAACGCGTGAAGCCAAAATATTGAATAAATTTAAAATAAAGTATTTGAAGAATTTATTTAAACTCTTGAATTCGACAGGATTATTCATTTTATTTATACCTGAAACATTGTTGTTAATTCATTCATTCTAGCATTGTTGAGTCATATATTCAAATACTGATGCCACTGAAAACCATCTATGTACTGAGAAGGGACATTTCTCATGATATGAAGGTTTTGAGAGTGGGTTATCAGTTCTGGTATAATCTTAACCAAGGTTCAAATTACTAGGTCTCTAAACTGTGGGGCGTGCCCCCTAGGCAGGGTGATAACTCTACCAGGAGGGCGCGAGCATATTAAAGAGATGAAAACAAACGATTATTTAAAAAATAATGATTTACTGAAAGTAAACAAACAAAATACATTCTGTCATAACAAAATATAAATACACATTTGCACTGATATAACACACATGCAAAAGTACTGCACACAATGCATTTTATAATTAATTTAAAATTACTTAGTTTGCATGCAAGTTACATACAATAATTATACATAGTACTGTATTGTATAATTATACAAATTTAATAATTAAGAGTGAATCCCCATGGGCTTGACATATATAAAATTATATACAAAAATTAACAATTATCTTGATAATTTGTACTGTGTATAATTAATCACTTTACTGTCGATTAAAAGATCCGCAATTCGCCCTTCAATGCCACCATTTTCCATGCAGGTGCAAGTATGTGATATATTGGATAGAGGGGGGGGAGAGATAAAAGGGAATAAATGAGTAAAATCTTGTCCAAAATAAGTAAATCTTTTTCAAACACTGTCAAGGTCCTTTTATCGCATTCCAAAGCTTTCAGAATAATGTTACGGATAGCAGTGCCCATAGAAGATCCTACTTCGGAAAGACGTGAATACACGTCCGGGGCAATTAACGCTTTGGCTGAGTGTGACATTTATATACGCCTGTGGAACTTAAGAGGTTAAATTCGTATTGTAGTTTTAGCATCAAAATATAGTATTTTTGAATTCAATACATTGTTATTGTGTGTGGGGGGAGGCGATGAAAATTATAATTGAATATTTTGTCGCGAATATTGAAAGTTTCAGAAGCTCTGCTTTAAACAGTATCCCTTGCTGAGCTTCAAATTGGACGTTAGTTTAAAAAATCAGATTTCTCTGATTGCAATATTAGGATAAAATCCTCTTTAGAAAGCAAATATAAGAAAAGCACTACGTGCATTTATGCTTTCCCACAAATTTGCGTGACATCAATTGTATTACGAACTATTGGGAAAAAATTAAGTCTTATGCTGGTAAATTGAATATGTAAAGAATAATTTAAACACCTCAATTCCGAATAATGATTGCAATACGATTTATTTTATCACTAACTTGAATCGATTCCCAACAAGTGAATGTCTACATGTTTTTACTGATGGCTCCCTTCTAGATAGATGTCATGGTGCTGGTGCCAGTATCTTCTGTGAATTGCTTAGTTTTTATTTGATACTTGGTATTTTTACTGCTGCCTTCGATGGTGAGATTGAAGCTATTGCCGTAGCGGTTGAGCAACTATCACTAAGAAGCTCCAAGTTCAACAGGGCCATAATCTTCTCCGACTCTAAATCAGCTTTACAAATTCTATCTCAAAATTACCTCTGCAATTCACAAAGAACTGTAGAATGCAGATCGTTCTTAAAAGAATTTCCTCATAAAATCCATTTGCAGTGGATACCGGCTCATCGTGACATAGCTGGGAATGAGCATGCTAACTTTCTTGCTAAGAAAGGAGCCCTTGTGATCCAAAAACCCGAGAGGATTTAAAACTTTCTTTCCTTAAGGCTTTTTTCTTATACGGCTTTTAAGGATAAATTTAAAATGAAGTTGGGGAGTTGTCGAAGGACAAGAACTGGTCAATCTTAAACAAGGACCTGTCCTGTGTTCTGGGGCTCCTAGAAAAGCTGTTGTAGCTCATTTTAGACTTTTGGCAGGTCATGACTGTCTGAGATCGCATTTCTACAGAATTGGTATCGCCAACTCACCAGACTGTACTCTGTGTGACTCTGGTCAGCCTATGACCACAGAACATTTGGTCGTGAGCCCTGCACTAATTAGCCTTAATGGAACTGTCGAAAAATATTGGAGAGTACGTGTAATAATGGCATAAGTGCTATTGTGTGTAAAATAAGTCATTAACTTTCTTATTGGAAATATAATTGTGCTAGAAATATACTGTTACGAATTTTGAGTTAATAGTGTAAATAATTTGTATTTGAGTGTTTAATGCATTTATATTACTCTATGTTATATTTATTTCATGTTAAAATTGTACTATTCACAAGCAATACCTCCCCTTACGTTATAATGGCGATTCAATGAGAACTTGGTGAAATCTTGGCGATAGAACCAAGTTGGCATCATTTTTGGCGATAGAACCAATTTGGTGACTTACGCGACTATGTTGGCGAGTTTGGAACCCTCTGGAATCTTCTAGAAAGTAGTGGATCTCTCCACTAATGTTACGCTGAATGAATGATACGAGCGATTATATTTCTGGAAGTTTCCATCACGCCTATAAAAAAAGATGCTTGCCGGTACGGCGATCAGTCGGGATTAAACCAGCGAGTAGTGAGGATTGGCTAGCGATTAGCTCGGCTGTGCTTGTGTATCTTACTAACGTGTCTTTTTAAAAACACTGATTATTGTTTTGATTGCTGTTGAAGGTGTGAAGACCTTTGGATACTTACCCTGTGAATATTTCTGCTGAATCCTGTATTGAAATGATTGGATTTATGGATAATAAATTCTCATCGCTCTTAAAGAACTGTTTATTTTCTTTGTGATTGTTTTGCATAAAATCCTCGAACCGGATCTACGTAACAATACTAATTCCTTCAAAAACTATTCATAGAAAAGAAAACTTACCAGTTACACAATTATTACAAATAATGTGAAATAAATCGCATTTTTGAGAGAAATATAAAGAAAAGTATCGTGTTTAAAATTTATGTGATTCCCTTATAAGACAAAAAAATTTCATTTAAAAATATAATAAAGAGAGAGCCGAGAAGATACATATATAATTAAAATACATCTTTTGCAAAATTTATGATTAATTCCTAAACTATAATTTGTTCTCTTTTTTAGGATATATTAACACAAAAATTATCTGAAATATATATGAAAAAATAGAATTCATCTTATAATGAGCGCAATTTTATCTTCAATAGCAAAAAAGACTAATTAATTCAATGCGTTGAATTATGTAAAAACAATTATTTAATACTGTAGTGTTAGTATTAAATTAACATAAATTAGTGAAAAACATTGTTTAATTATTTATATTTTCAATTCACAAAGATAAATTTTAGACTACGGTTATTCCGATTTTACTAATTAATTGAAATTGTTTACCTAAAAGTGATTAAAAGTGTAATTAGTATTAAAGGCTAAAAATATCAGGATTTAGGATGAAGGTTCTGCGTTAAAGAAAGAGTCAAATTGTTTTAAAAATTATATCTTGTTTAATTTTTTGTACAAATAAATGAAAATTGTGTTGATTGCGTAACGTTCACTTTCTATGCATAATTTTGTTAAAAAATTATGCCTGCTCAGATTTTAACTAAAAATTGATTAAAAAGCCCATTTTGCTGTATTAATTATCTTCGAAATAAATACTTAAATCTCTATGATAATAGCAATTATTATAACGATGCAAAAAATATAGACAGTGTGGGCAAGTATAATAAAATAAAAAATATAAATGTCAACATTAAAATTTCTATATATTAACATAATTTATTACACTTGTGACGGATCTATTCGCGTACCTTTTTGTAATCCTCTTGAGAGATTTTTGGGCTATCAATTCGCTATTATTCTCAACCAACCCTTTTAAGAGAGAAAACAAGATATTTTCAAATTAAGTCTACTATATATAATCAAGGTTTTCTACTTAGCAATCAGGAAAAGGAGAGAGAACGTTGTAAGAGGAAATTGATTGCTACTGATCAGGTATTATAACATTTTATAGAATATTTCAAATAATTGATAGAGGAAAGATTTAAAGTGACGATTGATCACTATAGTTGAATTAGTATAAGGAAGGATAGTAGATTCATGTCTGTGTGATCCTGTAATAAGGGGATCGATAGTGATAGTCTCTTTGTAATTCGTGTATCTTCTTATTAACCCTTTAGCGGGTAGTGGCTAATACGTCTAGCTACATATTAAAAAATTTTCTCCATTCGGGTGATGGATATTTAGTCCATCCACATGAGTTAGTTGAAGCTAATACGCATAAAATTCAATACAGATGGCAGGACGATACCTTTTTTACATTTCATGTCTCCTGATGGGTAGTTATAAACAGTATTTCTTGGTGTAAATCTACAACTTGTATTTTGATTACTATAAATTAAATTTCTGATCTTTGAAAAAAATTTGAGAATGTTGGGGGTCGGAAATATAAATAAACTTTGATTATAATATATGGTACAAGATTCTCGGGTTTCGAAAATCTTTCATTACAGCTTTTCTGCTCGGAAATAACGTTTGCATATTATAAATTTCCACAGTAAATAGTTCATCAAATTTATGAAATAACTAATTTAAATTCTCAAAAATATTGCTTTATTTCTAACCTTTTATACTAAAATTAAATAAAATATAAGATGTGGATATGTACCCCAATTTCTCAATGTATATTATAAGTATTCTATATACATTCTTAGTAAGTATTCTATGTTGTACCATTATTCTATAATTATTTAATTAAACTTATACTTTGTATTTAATTTTTATTAAAATAGTTATTACATAAATATCAATTTTTCATTAAAAGTTTATTGTAATATGATTCATTATTTCCGTCCTGAAAAGTAAGTTAAATGTCCTAAGTGTGCAGTGGCTATAACGTCTAGCCACCACCCAGGAAAAAAACCCTTGATCAGATATTTTTTGTGACTAAATAAAGTTTATAGGGGATGTGAGAACATTACATTTATCAAGTAATTTATCACGGAAAAGTGTATTTTTATCTTTGTGCCCGTTAAAGGGTTGATAAACATTTTGTTCATATTGAGAATATCTCTTCTAGTTGAAATTAATTGAATCATTGTTACTATTTTGAGAGATCAATAAAAAGATTGTTTCTGATTATGGCTATTGTTTTTCCCTTCTCCCGCATCTCTAGGTGGGCAAGACAGAGGGACGAATCCCTCACACACTGAAATTCAAATTTTGATCATGAAGAAAGAAACAATTTTTTAAAATTTTTAAACTACTTTTTCATACATATTGAATCAAAAACAGATAAGCAGGGAAAAAATATCCTCTCTTGGATGAGAAATTTTCGAAAATGTCAATCTACTTGTATTAGCTTACCCTAACACTGATTTTAAAATTATTAGAATATAAAATACCCTTTTTTACAAAAACAAATAATATACCAGAAATAATTCAGACTATATATCAATATGTTTAAGTATTATTGACTTACAGAGCATGTTTCTGAAAGTCTTGAGGAAATAGTTATAAGTATGTTTTTCTCCAATATATGATTCCAAATAACCTCTAATGTATACAAAAAAATCAGATTGAAGCTGTTTCTGTTCAAATAAAATGTATAAAATTAAAAACTGTTATTTTGATACCGAACTTTAATAACAACATCACAAAGAAAGTATTGATATATCTATTTGTTTTTAAGCTCATATTTCTTTACAACATTTTATACTGGCGCTTAGAGAATCGCATTATACATTTTAGACTATTTTATTTAATATTCTGCAATAGATTGTTGAGGATTCACATTACAAAGTCAATTCCTAGACAGATGATATAAAGGACACCTGATCTCGCCCTCATCTCTCAAATTTCTACAATCCGTCATCTGGAGATTTTGAAACTCTAATATATGTGAAATATTTCGCTATATATTCATGTAATCCCATGATGAAACAGATTCCTGAAATTCCTAAACTCCATGTACAGGGTGTCCGGGCTTAAAGTATCCAAAAGTAATGGCTAATTAAAACGGAACTACCCATCAGAATGTAATGAAATGTTCATTCATGGATTGGAAAACTCTTCGAGATGTTTTGGGCTTAGTTCTATCGGCCGCACGTACGTGCATTATTCGCAATCACTGACAAACTTTTTACACTGACTTCATTAGTAAAGATGTGGACGCAACAGTAAAAGGTGTAGCACATACTCCGGGATTTTAATCAGTTACCCGTGTACAATGACGTTTTTGAACAGAATGGAATGTCGTTAATAGCTTGCTTAATAGACTTATCAGGACTCGTACAAAATGAATCACGCACGCAATCAACAGTGTCTTCAATCACGAAAAATTAAGAATACTTGTTGTCAGTTTGAGATACCCAAGTTCTCGTATCCTTTAAAGTTCTTACCCATATGTGATAGATTTTGATGACGGAGGGTCGACATTCCATTCTTTTCGAACACGTCGCTGTACACACGTGACTGATGTAAATTCCGTTAACCAAAGTACGCACTGTAATTTCTACTGTGGCGTCCACATGTTCACTAATGAAGTCAATGTAAAAAGTTTATCGTCTACGATTGCCGAATAATGCTCAAACGTGCGGTCGATCGGACTAGACCCCGAAAAAATCGAAGGGTTTTTCTAATCCACGGATGAACAGTTTATTACATTCTGATAGGTAGTTCCGTAATAATAAGTTATAACTTTTCAATACTCTCCCGTATTTCAATGTTTGCAACGAACGACATAAACATGTTTATTTTATTAATTTTTAATAGTATATATATAGAGAGAAAGAGATGAATTAATTGGTAATCATTCTTGGAGAGTCTTATCTATCTAATGATATTTTTAAACAAGATTTTGTGAAGTTCTTTGTGGTGTGAAGAATCGAATAAACTCATTAAAATTAAGATATATCTCACCAATATAAATTTAGCAAATATATAATCTACGCTCTTTATAATGACGTTACAATTGGGGAAAATGGATATAAATAGAATTTATTGGAAGATTAAAAGTTTGATGAAGTTGTTTATAAATTTTACTTTCTTCGGTTTAATTAACATGGTACCGAAGCGGGATTAGGAACTAAGATCCTCGCTACACGCTTACGCCAATTTTTCCAAAACTGTTTATGTAAATATATAAAAATTGAAATATTAAATTGCGTTTTCTAAATCCGCATGTGATAGAACCCTTAGACGTAAATCAGAAAAACCATTTATACTGTAAATCCTATAAGTTTCTGAAGAGATATACCGCCAACTACCACTGTACCTATTGTGCCTTCGCGAATCCTGATTCTACTTTTAAGACCAGTCTAAGTAGAATTCGGTTGATACCCGTTCTGTATGTTGGGATTTCAGGTTTATGCATGATAATGTTATGTTTAATTATGGGTTACATCCATGGGATGATGTCAAAATTAAACAATTAAACTTAGACAGGGACCTTTCCTACGTTACAATAAATAAGTAATACGAGATAGGAAAAAATGTTATAAAATTCGACTGAAAAAAAAACGATACATTCACAGGGATCGTATTTCGCTGTTCTCTTCGTGAGAACATTTGGGGATTAATAAAGTTTAATATCCATCAGCTGAATATTTTAGGAGAAACATGCCAATATTTAACCTATAAACCAAGGTTTTTAAAAGTATCGAAACTTAAATACATCTTTCAAATTTTAATTCTTGACTATATCACTTGAATACTGCGTGGTGAGAAAAGCTAGAAACTAATTATCATATAGGAAAGCATACACTCTATAACAAAAAAAAAATGACGCTACAAGGACGAGTTGTCCGATAGAGACAAAAATTGGTGGATAGAAAGAATATGTACAGAATAGAAAAGGATTGAAATTTCAGAAAAAATGAAGGATTTATTTCAGAGTTACATCGTTGCAAATTAACGAGCTCAATAAGGTGTTGACCAACCCTCAGCCTGGATACAAGCTGTCCCACGACGTGTCATAATGTGATAAAGTACCCTAATGTTCTCCTGCGGTATTTCTTGCATAATTTGCGCCAATTGTCGAGCCAGGTCATCAACATTCCCTGGTAGATGCAGTCGCCTTCACATCATATCCCAGACAGGCTCGATTGGAGAGACAAATGGCAATCTGGCCGGTCAAAAAAGTGTTTGAAAGCTGTAAGATAGTTTATATAAAAACGTGTCGTATGTAGTCTGGAATTACCTTGCTGGAGAAAAGGCCAGGGTACTGCAAAAGGAACAGTAGCAAAACAGTTCTCAGAATGTCGTAGACTTACCGCTGCACTGTAAATGTGCCTTTAATTATGACCAAAGGGATCCGGCTGTCAAAAGAAATGGCACCCGAGACCATAACTTCTGGTTAAAGGCCTGTGTGACGTATAATAGTGAAAGCTGGATTGTTACGCTGCCCTGGGTGTCTCCAGACACGTCTTTGATTATCGTCCGGACACGGTTGGAAGCGGGATTCATCGCTAGACACTATACGTCCCCAGTCAGCATGATTCCAACCTGATCGAGCCAAGAACCACTGTAATCTGGCTACCCAGTGTGCAGGCATGAGGGGCAGGAGGCGTAGAAGTCAATTTAGTGTTAATACATCAGCCTTTTATCCCTACTGCAGAGGGTCGATAAATGATTAACAAGCTTGGTTGGTGAGTTAAACACTGGGGATCGCTTCAGGCTGACCACCTGATCAGGACATCTGTTCATGTGCCTTAGCACCCAATGGTCACATATACTGGAATGGGACCAGTAGGCCCTGGCCCTCATGGGCTGTTTGAGTTTATGAAATATAGAAGCCCAGTACTGAGTGGTAGTGTTTCGCGCTTCCATGCCACATACTCAGGCTTCAAATCCCGGGCTGGGAAAGGTCAACTCAGCCTTTTATCCCTTCAATGGGTCGATAAATGAGTTCCAAGCTTGCTTGAGAACTGAACATTGGAGGTTTGCGTCAGACTGACCACTTGACCGAAACGTCTGCACATGCTCTCCCGCGCCTAAGGTCACGTAAATTAAGATAGGCGCAGTAGGCCTTGGCTCTCATAGGCTGTTACGCCACTGAGTTCAGTTCAGTTTTTTATATTAAATATAAATAGGAATTATTTGGAATCCTCCTTAAAGACGATAGCAAGGAAGTTGCTATAAAAAGGTGTAGGATTTCATTTACATTGTACAATCATCAAAAAATAAATAAATATACCAAAAATTCTTAATAACTTTTACAAAATTTGTTGTAGCTGCTATAAAGACTTTATAATACACTTAACTATCATTTATTACCATTTTTGAATTATATTTGTCATAAAAATATAAGTTGGCTTCTTTCCAATGGCATTAACCATCAGCACAATCTTAGATTACCGGTAATAAAATGCAGAAAAATATTGGAGTTTATTTTACCAATATTTTCTGCGCTATTCGTAAGAATGGTAAGAAATTTCGGATTTAGAGGTATTGGCGTAAGTTAATTCCAAATATGTAAAAAACTTCAGATGATATAATTCACAATTTTTTCACAAGTGTATTTAATAATTTTTCTTATGATAAATATTACTTGGAAAATAGAAAAATATGTTCTATAAGTTTTATAATCGAAATATATTACATTTTGTTCAGTATAAATAGCTTTGATGAATGTTATGCAGAAATGACTATATATTGACAAATATTTGAGACGTATAACAGTAAGAGAACCATTTTTTTTAAATCCTTCAAAACCTTTTCATGAGGAACCATTTTTTACGGAACTTTATCACTAAATCCTTTTAAAATTTAATTCCCCTACCTTTTCAATCAACTCCAAAAAGCGGAGGATTTTACAAACGAAATTTATAAATTACAGAAAGTTTTCTTTAAATTGAAGATTTCTTGTTATTTAAGAATGAGAAATTTATTAAATATAATTCTGGGATGTGGTAAAAAAATAAATTAATTAATTAGATCGGATTCCGTTAAAACCTCATTATTTTAAGACGTATTTGTTAATTAACTCCGATAATTAAATTAATTAACTAATCCTATAACATAATTTAGATTTCTTGTAACCATTAACGGAAATATCGATTTTTTACCACTGATAGGAGAATTGTAGAAGTTGACGAGGTCGTCCTTTTTTTATTCATTTACTTTTTGAAAGTTTTCAGAAGAAACAGTCACAAAAATGCAAAACTTCGCATTTATAAAATTTTATATTTTCATACATCAAAGAAAAAAATTGGTATGAGATTCATATTTATCATTTCTTTCGAAGCATAAAAAGGAGATTATGCTAAATTATTAATAAAGTTTAAAATTAATATTTTTTTGCTGACAAGGTTAATTATCATATTCAATTATAGAAACGTATTTTATAAAGATATTTCATCATTTTAACATAAAATCACGAAAACATCTAACATAGCTATACTTTTAAAGTGCAACATATCCATTCAATATTTTACTTCCAATATTTTCTTTAATTACTGTTTTTGTTGCATTTTTATATGAATACTCATATTGATATATATTTTATATAAATATTCATTTTGATACATATTTAATGATTTATTTATCGATACTTAAATATTCATATCGATAAGTATTTCATAATTTATTTATCGACATTTAAATGCTCATATCGGCATGTACTTAGCGATTTACTTATCGATATGTTAATATTCATATCGATATGTATTGGTATGCATTTAAATCGATATGTTAATATTCATATCAATATGTATTGGTTTGTATTTAGATTGATATTGTATTGGTATGTATTTAGATCGATATGTTAATACTCATATCGATATGAATTATTATGTATTAATATAAATATACATTTATAATACCGATATGTTATGATAAATGCATCAAATCGATACATTTATCATACTAATATGCATTATTGTGTATTATCGATTTATTTTTATTCAATCAATAGGTAGAATAATGAAATCAAAATACCAAAGCTTTGAAAGATCTAATTCATGTTTTAACGAAAATATTCTTCAACTCCAGATCATTTTCTGCGATCTTTACCTACAGAAACAAAAATATTTGCTGAGGTATTCCAAAACTGCTGCGCAAGACGATAAAGAAAATATAAACCATTCCTATTCCAACTACCCTCCTTAAGCACCCTTTTCCCAGAAATCTTTTGGCCCTAGCAGGCACTCTCCACAACTATCACACATTCCATCGTTTGCTTTTCTTCTTTCCTCTTTCTTCTGGTTTGGTGACCAGGAGCTAGCTCCATTGGAACCTGAAGCGCGACACTGTTTCGATTCTAGAGGGTCGCCCGGAAGCGCGCTGGGGAACTTCATTCGTAATCACTTTAGTTTCGACATCTGGCAATTGCTGCGACAGCAGACGATACAATTGCTGACAAGATGTGAAGCTCGACTTCTAGCTCGCTCTCTTGTGGATGTCGTTTGCTGTAACGAGCTGTGTTCGTATTATAGGGGAAATAGGGAAAAGAGGGGAGGAGAGCAAATCACGACACACACACTCGTTTTAATCTAGTCCCTCCTCGCTGTACAGATTCTTGCTGGGAAATCGTTTGTGAATACTTTTTACAGAAGATTATTCAAGATTTAGAAGTTTTCTAACAATATCCATACAGATGTTACAAAGGAATTTTTTCTTTATTAACTTATAAAAATATAATCTATTAGAATAAATGTGTTCGGAAGGTTTATTTCTTTAAAAAAATGCTTGAGAGGGAGTAAGAGTTATATCAAAGTCTCAGTATAAAGCAACGCATGGGCTATTGGCGACGAACCTCGTTATTTTTAATATTGATAATGTGAAGAGGACGGCACCTAGCCTGGGGAATCCAACTCTCTTAACTACCACACCACTCCAAAGAGAAGGCATTCAACCTCACAATTTTAATTTAGCATCCTCTGTATGTTGGTTCTACAATGGTATCAGATCAAAATGCTTGAAGAAATAATTCTAAAACAATATTAAACTACAATTGCTACAATATTTTTAAATTATTGATAATCATAGTTCTTTATTGGTTAATTTTATCGATGTTATTAAAAATGACTAAGTTATGTATGTATTATCCCTTATTAAAAAACGGTTTATTAAGGTATCAAATTACATTCGGAACCGTGACTTTAAAAAAGTACATAAATCGATAATTTTCATGATATTTAGTGTCACTCAGATTAGACTACATACATAAAATTGTTTTAAGAACAACTTGACAAAAAAATTTATTTAAATATAATATTTTGGCAAAAAATTAACTTAGAATAATCTTTTTTCCAAATATTCTCCTTTTACGAAAAATGGTTCTATTATAATAATATTTTGCCTGTATATAGCTCAGACCTCTCTACAGAGGCTCAACTAGAATTATTGAAAAATTGACATTTTCAGAGTTACCACGAATTTAAATAATTATTCGCGTTTTTTTCTTAAAATTGCTCCCGTCTATTGTCGTAAAATGGGAATCAATCCACTTCTAAATTATATATTTAAAAAATTCTAGTTGAGCCTCTGAACTGAGGTCTGAGCTATATATAGGCAAAATATTATTCTAATAGAAGCATTTTTTCACAAAAAAAGAACATTTGGAACAAAGATTATTCTAAGTTAATTTTTTGCCAAAATATTATATTTAAATAAATTTTTTATCATAATGTTCTTAAAACAATTTTATGCATATATTCTAATCTAAGTGACATTAAATATCATGAAAAGTATCCATATATGCGCTTTTGAAAATCACGGTTCCGAACATAGTCGGATACCTTAAGCATAACACAGGTTCATTTTATTTCTTGATTATGTAACAAAAAAGAGCAATCCTCTTTATGCGTATTTCAAATATACATATCTCTCTTTTTAAACATAATAACATCATTCACATTCAAAATTTCCTTAAAAGTTAATGTATAAAAATCTATTTAAATAAATGAGTAATTTACCTGTAAAGTTGACTTTCTGTAGAGTGGAAATCATTAGACTTTGGAGTCAATTCACACTAACTATAAATATAAAGCTTAGAATACCTAGCTTTTATCTTGAACTACTAACTTTATTTACAACTTTTAAATTTACATAAATGATTATGAATTATTAATCAAAATTCGTGTATGATAAATGCATAAGCACGAACTGCTTGTAACCCAACATGGCAATCTGGACAGTAGAATCCAGTTTCTCTTCTTACATTTTTTATTTTACTGTCTATCTTTGAGCAGCAAATAATACACTGTCGTGTTGGATGAGTTTTCTTCTCTGTTGGAGGAATGTAGTCAACAAAGTCTCTTTCAGAAACGCGTGAAGAGGAGTGCTCAGCAGAAGGACGTCGTTCTTTTTGCAGAAAATTCCACTTAGAGATACTTTTAAATTATTCGAATACATACAAAGTACATGTAAAATAACTCATGAAAGACCGATTGCAAAGTGTAAATTTTCAGTGTCTGAGCTACTCTCGGAATGAGCCAGGATAGTACGTTTCGCCTACCCGAGCTCAGCTCCAGAATAGTCGGGAAAAGGTTAAGGCATTCCCATTTATCTACCTAATAAACAAGGGGAAATATTGATGCCATAATTCTTCAAATTACTTCAATGTCCGAGTTTTCCAAGTTAAATAAAGGGCATCTCTACTCCGCATGTATTTTTCCCTTTTTAGTATTTTTCATAATAAGGAAATATAATTTTTCCTTAATGACAGTCACATGATAAAGACAAACATACATTCCTCGTTGAATTCAAAACAGGCATTAAACTAACTGTATTTGTTATTCTAAATGCAAAATTTCAAATTTTATAATTGAGCCAAGATGTTTAAATGTAACAAAAAATACTTCTTAAAAATACTATAAAATTTTTTAAAATCTTATTTTATGCATGTACTTTTAAACACAATGCATTTTGTATATTATTTGGATTATTATTGTTTACAAATATGTGCTACTATTGTGACGAATCTGTACGGCACTTTATCACTAATACTCTTGGGCGTCTTTGGGAATTGTAAATTCGCGTATATTTCCAACCAGCTCTAAAAGGAGAAACCGGGATATGCAAATGAATAAAAGTATTTAAGGAGAGTGTTGTAAGTTAGCACCAAGAAGGCCATTGAGCCCAGAGATACATTGGTGGAGTTCTAAGAAGATTCAAGTGATTGTATGATTAGTTTCTGGCTGATTATCAGGCAGCGATCTACATTTGGAATGTTTGAGTCGGCTGGAATGGAGTGAAGTAGTAAAAGTCAGGTGATAGTTAAATTTCAATTATCGGAATCATAAGAGTAAATGTATAATAGAGTTAGTGGAAAGTTAATGGTTGCTAGTAATTCAAATTGCGTATATTTTTCGGTCATCTTATTCCGGTAAACTCGTTCGATATTTAGTTTAATAATTGATTAGTATCATATTTCGTGATTTAATTTGATAGTAAAGTTCAATCCCATTGACGTAGACATATTGATTCATCTTTTTTATTTAGAAAGTTAATAATTGATTCAAGTGAATAAATATAATTTCTTATTGTCAAAATGTCATCTGGTAATTATTTGCCTCAATTCAATCTTGGTGTCCAGGGTGGAAGCCAGGGGTCACACTATTTAAGAAAGTTTCTACAGAAAGCAATAGTTGACAACAATGAAGTGGTCGAACTGATAAACTGAAAACACCTGATTACTTTTATCATGTGACTATGAAGTCACATTAGATTTTGAACTAATTTGCTAGAGACACGGGTTTTCATTATCATGTGACTATGACGTCACATGAATTTAGACCATTTCCTTATTTCCTTAAATTTTTTTTTTACACTTAATTTAGCTATTGTTGAACAGATGGTTTGAAATATTTTCTTATTCCAAAGTCAATGTTGTTCAATTCCACACAGAGATGACAGATATTTTTTTATCATTTTAGATACAAAAAAATGCGTAACATGTAGTACAATAGTGCACATGATGTTGCTGAATTCCCCCGACAAAAAGTGATACTAGGCAGCATGGGGACGACAAATCAGCATAGAACATGGAGTCGCAAACCACGTATAGTCTGAGTAATTCGCAAAAACAGTTATAAATAGTGTGATATCGAGTGGAATGAAAAAAGCTGTAAGCAGTAAGAAATACATTTATTAGACGTAAAGCACGTTTACAATATAAACAATGCACAATACAGTTCACAAATGCGATTATTACAGGAATTATTTGAAGTTGCTACCGCATAGGGGTCATAACACAGCCAACACTGTTGGACGAAGGATTGTCGGACGTCCTCAAACAAATCCGGTGTGCTGGCGACTAGGATTCGTGATTGAAGATCCTCCACTGTAATCAATAGCGTCTCAGAACCCAGAAGAACTCCAAGGGATTTAGGTCTGAGAAATGTGCAACAAAAGGTCCACCACATCCAATACACCTCCCGGAATATGTAACATGAAGGTGGTTAAGCACTGCAACTGAAAAATACACTGATGTACTGTCATACATGAATAACACGTTCTGGTGCACAGTTGCCGAAACTCCCTGCAGAAACTCCGAGAGAAGTGGGAAATTTGCAAAGGTGCAGGTTTCTTCAACCCTACAATGACACTCCAGTTCTCTTCATTAATTTTGCCATTTCATCCTTTAGATGACTACTATTGTGATACCCCGCGCGCTGGGGGAATCATTTCTCCACCATCCACGAGACTTACGTATGAGGGAATGAAATGGACCACTAAACTCTGCCATAATAAAACTAGTTTATTATGATCCTAATTTATATACAATACAACAACACTAGACCAGGAGGCTTATGATCAGGAGTGATGTGACGTAAACCGTAATTCTATTAAATAGTGCAATTAACCACTGAATCTATATTTATAGATTATTTCCTAACTTAATATAATCCGTTCCAGTCTTAAAGCTTTATCAAACAGTCTTACCGCTATGTCTTTGGCGAACAGCTACGTTCCTTAAATCATCACTATATACTTCAATCCGACTTTCTATGGCTAAGAGAATGCTCTTCTGGTCTCGTACCCACTTATTACTCAGTTTCACTGTAACTATTAGACCGACTCACAGAACTCAAAGAATACACTAAGACTCTTCTCTTAGAACTTTACATCACTTCACTTAGCTTTACTTAGTGCTCCACGCGAATAATAACTTCCAATATATACGATTCCTAATATGCATAACCAAACTCTCTCTTTGGGTTGGTTGGAACGAATTGTCATTCTGGCCCGAAAAAAATCCCAATAGGATTAATAGAAGAAATACCAATAAATCCCCGTCACTCTATAATTGTAATTTTCACCAACTAAACGTGGCTAACAACACCATGTCCAATGTTGATTTGTCCATTCCATGCTGCCTACCATCACCCCTCTGAACTTATCGGTCGAATTCGGCAACATCCTGTATATAAAATCAGAAGATGACGCTGCATACAGAAACTGATTAAATAAAAATAAATCGGAGCAAGAATTATCGTAGACACTATTCTAATCGAGATATCACTGCATTCTTAACTGTTTAAATTTCCCCATAGGATAGGGAATATAAGCTTAAAATTCATGTTGGTAGGGATTACAAAGAACATGTAGCACGAGATTCTGCACACATTGCATGTATATACTAAAATAACTGATGATAGTTTTATCATTCCAAGTAAATCTGTTTATAATGATGCCAGATCAAAAGCTTGATTTTATTAAATAGGTGTCCCTTAAAATTTAAAACAAATTTAATTTTAAAAAACTTAAATCTTGATGTTCATTAATGTCGAAATGTATATTGGGTAATATATCAATATCAAATATTTTAGCTTGTAAATCAATCAAATTTATTATTCATGAAGATTTAATAGAAAACTGATAAAGTATATACATAAAAAGTTTCATAAAAACTTAATTATTCAAAAAATACAATTTTATCAACATTTTTTTAAAGCAATATTTCTAGAAAATAGTAAGAATTCCAAAACCAGAAAAATTAAAGTAATACTTATACATAAACAATAAACATATTCGCAAGTGATTATTTTCCCTGGATTTTACGAATGGCAAAATGTACAGCAAGTAATAAGCTTCTAAATAAATATATTTGTTGTTGTACATGTATTACTTCATGGTTTTTAACGAAAATAATAGAAGTAAATATGTCCCAATTTTACGTCCAAAAAACAATTAAATTTAGAGCATGACAAATATTCAAGAGCTAAAGAAAAAAATAAATTTATATCATTTCTATTTACCCGAAATTGCTTAGATCAATGAGTAAGGCATTATACATGCATACAAGGTGCTGCCGAATTCGATCGACAAATTTAGATGGAGTGTATTGCAGGCAGCATGGAGACGACAAATCACCATAGGACATGAAGTCGCAAATCACGTTTAGTTGGAATAATTCACAAAAATAGTAATGAAGGGTGTGATGACGAGTGGAATGAGAAAAGGCAAGAAATGCATTTATTAGATGTATAACATGTTTACAGTAAGAGCAATGCATCACAAATTGGCGTCAGAAATTCAACAAGCGATTCTCACAGGATTTGCTCGAAGTTGCGGCCGCGTAGTTCATTGCAAATATGGTATCAAGTGAAGGTGGTATGTTGTGGACATCACCTCCTCCGAAAGTGTTCCTGATACATTCTGTATGTTAGGCGTCCACATTGAAATCGGATCAGTCATACATAAGGTGCATATTTGCATATATCTCGTTCGTGTAATCTGACGTAAAACCTGCGTTCGTAAAACCTGCGCTTCATGCAACGCCTACCAATGACAAATTGCTCCCAGCTATAATTCTCCCCAAACGAGTGGGAAATTTGCATACGTGCAGGTTTCTTCAACCCTACCTCGACGCTCCAAATCCCCTCATTCGTTTGGCCACTCCCCTCGTCTGGCTCATTGTCCTCCCGACGCTTACTATTATCATGATTTTTACCTACTAAACATGGTTTGCAACCACATGTTCTTTGGTGATTTGTCATTTCTATGCTGCTTACAATCACTTCTCTGAATTTGTTGGTTGACAACACCCTGTATAAACTTCTATGTGTTTTTATTAGTCATTGTAAAGTAACACGGGGTCTTTTAGTGGTAGACCTCGTAATTTTGAACTATGGTCAAATGACGAGGGTGACACCTGGGAGGGAACCACCTTCTCCAAGCTTGCACTTTATGTCAACGTAAGGACTTTGAGCCTCGATATACACTCTATAACAAAAAAACCACGCAACAAGAACGAGATGTCCGATAAAGACAGAAATTGGTGGCTAGAAAGATTACGCACAGAATAAAAAATGATTAAAATTTCAGAAAAATTTAATGGTTTATTTCAAAGTTACACATAGTTACAAATTAACGAGCTCAATAAGGGGTTACCCACCTCTAGCCTGTATGCAAGCTGTCACACGCCAAGCAATAGAGTGATAACGAACCCTGGTGTTCTCCTGCGGTATTTTGTCGCCAATTTTCTTCAATTGTCGGGCCAGTTCATGAACATTCCCTGTTAGATGCAGCCGCCTTCCCATCATATCCTAGACATGTTCGATTAGAGAGATATCCGGCGATCTGGCTGACCAAGGAAATGTTTAACAAGCTGTAAGACAGTTCATAGCAACACGCGCACGTACCTTATGTGGTCAGGTGTTATTTTGCTGAAAAATGAGGCTAGTGTGCTGCTAAAGGAACGGTAGCAAAACAGTTCTCAAAATGTCGTCGATGTACCGCTGTGCTGTAAGTGTGTTCTAATGACAACCAAAGGAGTCCGCCTGTCAAAAGAAATGGCGCCCCAGACAATTACTCCTGTCTGAGGGCTGGTGTTGTGTGCAATATTGAAAGCAGGTTCGGCACGCTGCTCTGGGTTTCTCCAGATACGTCCTCGATGATCGTCATGACACAGTTGGAAGTGGGATTCATCGCTAAACATTATGGGTCCCCAGTCAGCATGATTTCAATATGATTGAGCCAACCATGACTGTAATCTGGGTCTATAAAGTTCATGCGTAAATGGCAGGTGGCGTAGTGGTCAGTACGAGTGTAAAGTTTGCTCTATCAGCCGTCTGTGAATGGTCATGGTGGACACTCGTGTGCGTGTAGTACGTCTGAAGGTTGATAACGATGAATCAGACGCTGTGACAGCTGATCTGACAATCAATCTGTCCTCCCGATCTGCTATTGCCCTAGGTCTACCGCTACCATCATGACGTTAAAATCTGCCCTTTTCCACCCATTCTTGCTAGCATCTTCTAATGCCCGCATCGCTTCGACCCATATGACGAGCGATTCTCCGATTTGCCCAACCTGCCTCTTTCAGTTCAATGATACGGCCTCTTTCATACTCTGACAGTTGCTCGTAATGAGCCCAAATCCCTCGGCGGGGCATTTTTCAGTCATTGAAAGGAATCCTAAATTGCAATGCAAGCGAAATTTTGACCATCAGACTGAGAATCGTTTCTTATAGACACCTGCTGAGTGCACAGTTCCTTCCAATGCGCTGTAGCTCCCACTATTCATTCATTGGACACCAAATTTTAATTATTTGCAAGTCCCTTTCAAATATCTTTGCATACGAAATTTCATTACAATCGGGCAATTCCTTCTTGGTGCGTCATTTTTCGTGTTATAGATTACCCTTAATTTACATTAACTGACCTACACGACGTGACTTCAGTGGTACCAGGGATCGAACTCGTGACACACCTGCCACGTGTCCGTGACCAGGAACACTAGGCTTCTATGAACACTATATGAAAATCGGAAGCTTACACGACAGAAATAAATTCTTAAAAAGACCTGATACTTTTGATCTTTAACATTTGAGATGTTCAGTAAAAAGAAATTTCTAATTTTTTTGTCTTAAAATATTGTCACCAAAAACTGTATAAGAGAAAAAGCACGGCAGATTTATGTATCTGCAGTTAATTAAATATTTTTATTTGATAAGCATGCGGAACCGAAATCAGATCCTTAACATTTGAGAAATTAATAATGAGATATTTCCAAACTTAAGGATTAAAAAAAGTGTGCTGAAAAAAGTTGAAGAAAAAGAAAGTGTGCTGTGAACTCTGATCCCAACTAGAGATAACTGATTATTTTCATTTAATTTAATATACATAGCAATAGAATATTTTTACTTTTGAACAATTTTTTTCTCTTGACTTTAAAATAGAGTTCTCTTAAATTAAATGACGCCATTTCTCTCAAATATAGTTAATTATTACTAGTAAGGTACTTTTTTATAGCAAAGTGTTATCTGCTTTAAAAACGTATAAAAATTTCTTCAGAAGCATAATTTAAATTTTAATTATGCTGCGACGGCGAAAAATCGTATTCTAATGGGGGGGGGAAATCCCACAAAAACGTAACAATTTTTTTTTCATAAGATTTTCCTAATATTTTTATCATGTTTTAATTTTTTTCTTTTTCTTTGAAATCTCAATCGAAGGTTTCTTTTTTTTTTTTTTTAAAAAAAAAAAAGGCTTTTTTTACCCAAAGGCGACAAACATTAATTTCAGAAAGAATTTTTCTCCCATTAAAATAGCATTTCGAAAAATTACATCAGTAATGAAATTATTGGAAAAATATTTGTATAGAATTACGAACTGTGAGGGTAATATTTCAATATTTCTCCTTTGTTTTTATTTTAAAAAAGGAAAAGAAGAATTTATTTTTTAAATTTACATATCATTCGTAAAGCTTTATTTAATGTATTATATAAATTTAAGGATTTATTTTTCAAAGAATCCTTCATATTTATTTATACTTTTCTGTAAGCTCTAAATATTTTTTTTTTATAATTTTAACTTAGTTTATTTAATTTTATTATGATAAATAAAAATTCAACCTGAAAAATTGTAAGCATTTAGAAAAAAGCTTCTTACTTAGCACTTTGGGGTTTCTAGAATCGAATTTCTTTTCATCGCCCTTTGAAGAAAAAAAGAGAAAGCTCGTAATTTTGAACCACGGTCAAGTGACATGGACACCTTAGCTGGCACACCACACACTTTGAACGGCCACGTCACGCCAAAAGTACCAAGAAAGATTTAACATGCATCAGCCCTTCTACATGATGGGATTTTAATGACACTAGGATACAGGTTCAGGATTAGAGAGAGAACTGTTAATTCTGGGTGCGGTCTCTCTATAATGTAAGAAAGAAATATCATTTAATGTTGTTTAATATTATTCCATTTCTTTTGTAAATATTTGTAATATATCTAAAGCTATAATTGAATATTATTCTGTATTAATCAGTTTTTTTGCATTTTTATCTAAAATTCTGGATACATCAACTAAATCTTTTGCGTTTGCTTCCCCTCGCACATCTGGGACGTAAACAACATGAATGAAGCGTAGAGTCGGCCAATCGAGACAAAGAACACATCCTCAGTGTAATTGTGATAAAGCAAACTATAGCTTCCCCATAGTGAAGACGTGGTCGCTTCGCAGTGAGGATCAGACGTGTCGGTCTATTGTCTCCACACGCCTATGAAATAGGACTACAGTTGGGTTTAGATCGATTACACACACCAATGAGAGGTCATTGGGGGCGTGAAAGTGACCCACCCAGGTAGTTTAAAGGGTCCGCTTTGAAGTTAACGGGACTCTCCATCTCTTGCTTTCTACGAAATAACTTCGCATTGAAGTTTTGTGCTCTTCGATGACTCTCGGTTGAGTTTGCGGGGGCAACCCCACTCAAGAACCTAGGTATATAAACTTCGCCTACTGATCTACTTTGCCTAATGATGAAATACGGAATGCCGGAGTCAGCTGCGCAACGGTTGGCATGCAAGTACGGAAATTGAAATAAAACTTTCTATCGCAAAAAAAGCGTGTGCTGTGACGTTATAATATTGAATCCATCGTTTTATTTTTTACTCTAGAACAAAATGTCTTTTTTTGGCAATTAGTTGTGGAATCTTTGTTGTTACCCTGTTACAAAGTAAAGTAGCGGGCTCATGACATTCCAATATATACATATATTAGATAAGGTTTTAGCTTCCATTCTCAAATTTTAATAAATAATTTGATTATGCTGATTTCCAAGTTTAGAATTGTGAGTGAAATTTTGGAAATGGTTTCAGTGTATATATTACATGTATATAAAATCAATAATAATGCTAAATATGTACTAAATAGCTAGAATTCTAAATAAGATTATATATATATATATATATATACATATATATATATCGTTCATCATTCATACAATAACTTAGTTGCATTAAAAGGTATTTTAAATATTATTTTTAAAACCTTTGAAATATACGTCTACAGTTTATTTTGTATCAGTTATTAAAATAAATTGTGTAACGATTCCTCACTTAGCAAAATCAAACAAGAAATGATGGTGCTGAATTCGTTGCAAATATATACATTTTATTACAGATTATTACAAAATTATTCAATGTATATACTTATACATATAAATTCTATTACATTTAATCCTCTTAGAAACGTACAAACTTCGTTTTATTTTAAAGTAAGGACTTATGATCTAACGTGGTTGGGCTTATAAAGGTAAAAATTGAGATAAAACAATGAGAAGATTTGTACACAAGCTATTAGTTATACTCCTGAGAAATCCCATTAAAAGGGCTTATGAGTTTTGAATTTTAAACAAGAAATAATAAAATACTTTTAGAATATTTGAATATATTGAGCAATAGTACATAACACAAAAGCTTATAACAATAGATAGGTCTTCAAAGAAACATTCGTTTCAAATGTGTTAACAAATTCTTACTGCATGCATTAAATAGAAAGATCAAAGCTTAATTTTAACTCTCTTAAATGGTATTTGTTACATTATTAAATATATAAATAAATAGAAAATTTTCATGTAAGTTAAGAATATAAAGTAGTAATTATCCACTTTCGAATTGTTCCTTTCTCCTTTCAATATATATATATATATATATATATATATATATATATATATATATATATATATATATATATATATATATATATATATATATACAACCTCTGGCAATAAAGTTCGGTGAATAGCCCTGTAACATTACACAAATGAAATATTACCGAAAGTTACCTTATTGTACTTCGAAATAGTCACTATAGACCGCTGAGATCTTTTATACATGTCCTAGAAACTTTGCAAAAAGTCTTCCTTTGAGATGGAGATCAAAAGCATCGTCACGTTTCGTTAGATATCAGAAATATCGTCAAATATCTTTCCTTTCAAAGCGATGTTGAGTCATAGAAATAGGAGGAAGTATGGAGGAATAAGATCTGGCAAGAATGATGGATGTTCAATAATTAGAACCAAACCCTTTTTGCCAGGAACTGTTTGACAATATTGGCTGAAAGAGGGCCACCATTGTAGCGAACAAAAAACCATGAAACTTTTTTTGTGTACTGGGGTCGTAAACTGCGTAGACATTTCAGGAAACGAGTCAAAATTTAAGTGTACCTTGTTGCAGTCATCGTCCAGTTATCATGCACACAGGTAATCGACGATCTTTCGTGATTAATTTCCTCCTTTTCTTTTTTTTTTAATGTTTTCTTCACTGATGGAGATCATCGGTCTTCCGCTACGGGTGCTATCAGAAACATTTTCCCGGCCTTCTCTAAAACGGGCAAATCATTTGTACGCACATTTCATGGACAATGCTTGATCTTCATAAACCCTCACCAGCTTCACATAAGTTTCTTATGGTATCTTGCAAAAAAAAATTAGTTTTTAAATTTTAATTGATCATTTGTTTCTTCATTTTCCTGTTCGTAGTTAAGAAACAACGCACTAAACAAGCACTTTGTAAAACAAGTCTTACATGAAACACAAACGACGCTCAACTGAACAATGGTGGGGCAGATGGTCAACACCTGTCGCTACACATGTGCAGCGTTTTGTTTCACCACTGTTGCCAGATTGGCAAATCTGACTTCATTCACCGAACTTTATTGTCAGATTTTATATATATATATTGATATTTATTCAAAATCTTTTTTACTTACAATATCAAAAATTCATATTTCGAAACGCGTCTCTTTCATTATTCTCTAAATGATTAAAATGTTATTTTGATAGATTTGTTAATGATTCCTCGATAAAAAAAAATAAACCATGAATTTTTGATAGATTTATTGGTGATTCCAATTAATAGAATATCATAATGGCTTCCTCGTGAATTACTAATCGGTTGAAACTATTCCCGAAAAAATGATGCATTCTTAAAATTACTCATATTTCCTTTCCTTGAACACGTGATTATATTTTTGTGTTGTTGTTTTACTTGTTTTTCCTTGCTTACTTAAAGGTGGAATTTTAATATATCCTCTTGATCCACTCCAATATAAATAAATAATTGTTCCTTCAAATCAAGTTAAATTATTTTAACGTTAATCATCCAAATCCTAATCAGATGGCGTTAATAATAAAGAACCACAAAGATATTGATAATTTATTTAACTGCAAATATTAATAACAACGAGTGTAGTGAAATTATGATTATTTATTTATTTTATAGATGTATTTACTGATGTTTTATTTTTATTATTATTTTATAAAATGTTTCAGTTTTTTGTCATGAACGAAAATATGTTGACAATACACTAATGCGATAAATTTAACACCAAAAATATATCCCATGGTACTTTTACTGAACTACATAGCTAAATAATACATGCTAATCAAGCTTACTTGAGTTCTCTTTAATTTTCATAATATTCTGAAATTGTTATAACTCATTTGTTAACTTATGACCCTAATGAAAAGTTAATATCTTTAAATATCTTCATTCAATTTAATCATTTATCTAAATCAAATTATGACTATTGTTCGATTTTATTCACGGAAATGGAAATTGAAATCTTAAGATTATTCAAGAGGGAAAGTGTTGCTTTCCCAACTTTAATCTAAACTTGTTTACATTTTTAAAGGAAATTTTAAATATTTGAAAAAAATCTGAAAATAATCATTATCTTTTAAAATTGTTGGAAATATGTGTGTGTTTCAAATTCTGTATGAATATCAATTAAGATGCAATTTTATATTGAAATACAAGCAGGCAGACAAATCAGCTGAAATACATCTGAAAATAATCATATAAAATGTTAAAAAGTATACGGTTTGCATAAAAAAAACATAAATATTCAGAATTATTCCTTAGATTTCAAAATTAATTTTGATTTATGAGCCATATTACTGAAAATTATGTAATATTTATATTGGGTTTGAGCTTGAATTAAAGCTCTGGCAGCTAACTGTTTTCGAATATAATCTTGCTAAAACATAAACTCAAATCACTATTCATTTTAAATTTTATAATGAGCTTGTCGTTACTTTTGTATAGTTTTGTACTTTTATAACTTGTAGAGTTATGAGTGTAATATTTGTTACGTAGTACCGAGTTTTTATCGTATTAATTTAAAATATAATATTACACTATGCTGCTTTTATATTTCTCCCTCGCTATAATTGCATTCTTTATTACATAGTTTTCATTTGAAATTAAATCACACATTTTTGCTTGAAGAAAGTAACATTTTTCATTATATTGTTTTGCTCCCCTTAATAATGTTTCAACTTTAAGCGTTAAAAGATAAATATAAAGAAAAATATTAATTTGAAAATCAGCTTTGATTATATGTAATATATTTGGAGATGAAACAAACTTCATATTACAAGGGCTATCCCCCTGAATTCAATTTAATCAGATTCTTTTTTACTGAAGGAGATCGAGTTGCACCAGGAAGAGTTTAAAGCTTTTAAGCCGATTTCATGATAAAATCAGCATTAAAAACGATTATTTGTTACTTTTAAATACATATTATAGAAATTCCTTTGTAAAAGAAACTAAAAGTGCAAAATAAGGCAAATAGTGTTTTTTTAAATTAGGATATATATGTAATCCTTATATACCCTGTATATAATCCTTATATACAGGGTTGTCCCGAATTCATGGTACAGACTTTAAGGGTAGATACAGGACATTGCAACAATTATTTATTGTATAGGAATGTATGGGTTCAAGTGACGTGGTTAGGCGCAAACAGGGGGAAATAAAAGAAAAGAAAAATTGAGTTATCGGTTGGTTGCGTTACCGGTAGGGAGAAGTAGATGTCTAGATGCCGTTCAACTTGATGCATCTCAGTAGGGGAAAGTGGCATTCGCAATTATGCTGACATCTACGATGGGAGACTTTATGTATGACGAAAATCCAGACGTGCATTACATGTATGGCCGTGAAAATGGTAACGGCACAGATGAGCTTCGAATACACCACGCGCAATGACCTGATCGACGAGTGTCATATCACAGAAATTTTCAGTGGTTATATCGTCACAACTTAGAGAAAAATAACGAGATCCTTCTCCCATAGCACTGGTGTAACGTGTAGCCTTGTAATGTGACATTGTTGGCTCGGTGGCTGTGAGGTAGCATACCCACCATGTAAGCCCAAGGTTGTGGATTCAATCCCGGCTGGATCAGATAGGTTTTCTGGATGCAAAAATAGTAGGCACGTAATTCATATGATTATATGACATGTAAAATTTCCTTTAAGTATCAATTTGACTCTGGTATTCTTCGCAATATTCATCATCTAACGAGTGTTTGAATTGAAATTCAAGCATCACATTTCGGAAGCCGCCACTAGATGGTGCCACCGATGAAATGGCTTCCATTCTGGGGGACTTGCCGTATCTGCAAATCACTTAGCTGCCAAAATGCAGCCTATTTGAAACAAACAAATGTTTGCGTTCTAGCGTACTCGTATATATGATGGAGAAGTAATAATTAAATTAAGGTGTACATTTTATTAATTTTAAAAAAAGTGTGTACAAATAAATGCATAAATTAGTGAAATATTCTATTTCAAATTTGGAGTAACAAACTATTGTATGTTTCTTTAAAATATAGATAGCATTCATTCAAACTCAATACTTTATTTAAGTTATAGAACTATTTCAGGGATCTCAAATACTATAAAAATCTGAATGAAGTACATCTCTTATTAAGTTTCATATATTTTTCTCGAGAAAAGAAATAACAAAAAAGTAACATACTTTCAAAGTGACCAGATTTTATACATTTGAAGAAATATTCCTTACAATTTCGATATATATTCTTTGAATTCTATTTCGGATAAATTTTTCGAAATCTCAACGCATTCCTCTCTGTTTTTCTTTTTTCTCTCCCAGAAAAAAACCCAACAAAAATACAGAAGTGCCGAAATGAAATTCTCGCCTTTTTCGAATTTATGATCACGTATACTGCAAAATTCATACATCGGAATTCCGAGATGAATTCTTACTATACCCTTCGAACGGTCAGTGAAGAAAAATGCGGAAACGCATAAATACGAAAAAGGTGCACCGAAAACAAACAAAAAGAAAAGAAAAAAAAAAGAAAAGTAACCTCAGCAATCAAGTAGCCAGAAAGAAAAAAAATGACGCAGAGTATACCGGAAAAGAAATTGGAACAGAAAAACTCAAATATAGCATAGAGCGAATGGTGACGGAGAATAAAGAAACAGATTTTACGACACTGTAATATGAAAAAGTTGTTTAAACGTCCTTTCTTTGCTAGGCTGTTTATCACAGTTTTTATGGTCAAGGATGAGATAGGTCGACAATATGACAAAAAAAATAGAAGAAAAAGAACACCCACGAATCAAAACCATCCCATATTTTCCAACCCCCCTCTAAGGTACGAAAAAGAACTTTTTACGGCTCTAAATTTGAAGTGCTGTACCTCTTCAGAAGAAGAAGATATGATTTACTACACACATTTTTATTCTAGTCTAAAGAAATCGGACGATAGGGTTCAACTCGGCTTATGTTACTTCACTTCGCTTTATCTTGCCTTTATTATTCGAGAATAATGAGTGGAAGGACGAATGAGAAATGAGCAGGCAAAGAACAAATTTATAAAGTGTGGAAAAGAGAGTTTTACGTTCTTCTTTGGAACGTAATTTCGAACTAGCGCATTTTAGTGAGACAATATGACGCACAGCTGGAAATTTATATGTCTCGGGATTTTACCATTACTGGATGTGCTTTTTCGAACTCATTCGTTTTGTTTTAAGGTCTTTGCTTATTGGAGACATTTTGTGCAATAAATTTTATGAATCTTATTCTTGCTTTGAGTGCGGTCGCCTTGGATTTCGAGTTGCCAAATCTGGTAATTTAAGAGCTGACCAAAGAATATTTTTACATGATAGAAATGGAAAAGATATTTTATGTAAATAAATCCCACGTATGTTGGAATGCATTATAGATGTTTAATTTATTAGCTTCGGAACACATTTTTGAAATTTATTTTCAAAATGAAATGTGTATCGTTCCTTACAGTAGATAGAGCATGGTTCTTAATAGATATTTATTGCATTCAGGTCATTCAATACAAAAATAAAAAATGGAACATATTTCCATTTTATAATTACTTCCTTTTTTTCCCTTCCATGTTTCAATTTCTTCTATTAGTTCACATTCTCCTTATATATATTTATATACCTTATCCAAACTTTCAATCGTTTATAAAATTCTTTTTTATTCATCCACTCAAGTTCAAATACATTTTTTAAAACCTGTATTGGATGACACTTGATGTTAATGCGGTTGTTTTTCAAATATTAATTCATTAATTAAATTTAATTGGTTAATTTATGTTTTAGAGTTATATTTCAGTTGATATTATTCCTGTAGATGGCAGGGCCATTGCATAAAAGAGGTTTCTTTTTAAATTTGTGATGAAGATTTAACCTGATAATCTACCTGAATAATCATATGCTAGTTATACGTCAGCATTCTTTTTACATTAGTTTTAAGATAAATTCTTACGTATTATATTACATTTTTATTATAAAAAATGCAATTACAAATTTAATGTGGTTAAAAAGTTCTCAATGTTAATTTAAAAGGTCTATTTTCATTCTTAATATTGTGATACTGTCATATGTACATAAATATTTACATAAATTGTAATTATTTAATGAAAAGTAACTAAAATATAAATTTTCTTTTCTGACCAAAGTAGGTATCGACTTTAAAAATTATTTTTATATATTACTTGTTATTTCTTGATATATATATATCTTAAGATATTATTTATATTAAATATTCTCACATACATTTATATATTGCCTATCCTCGAATAACATTGAGAAGATTTATGAATAGTAATTTTCTGTTCTTCTGTTTTAATTTATATTAATGCAACAAAAAATAGAAGTTTCTGAAATATTCTAATGTAATGATAGTTTATTTTTTGAAATTATTATAAAACACTTCAAAATTAAGCAATTCCCATTTTGATTTTCAATGACTTAGGATTTAAAATTTAAGACTACAAACAATATGAAAACGCTATCAAAATAAGATTAAGATATCAGCACAAAAAATATGTATACATTTACATAAACATACAAAGCGACATATTTATTTCTTTTTTATCAATCTAGATTCTAATACACGTAAACAAATCAAATGTGGATGTATGAATGTTCTGAGATGCATCTCTATGAGTAGATGTAGGTGTATATAAATGCATGACTCTATAGGTGGCGCTTTTCGGAATAAAAACATCGAACTCGAAGATACTGTAGAATAGTTCATTGAATTGAGTTCTATATTTCCATACATGCAAAGTTGAAAATGTGGAGAGGAATATAAAAAAGAATGTTTCACTTTTGATGTTATCGTCAACGTGATCAGCCTAAAATGTTCTTTTGAGAGGTTACGAAGAAGAATATTACGAGAGACTGTCCTATAGTTGCCATCTTAAGAGATTTCGTGCAAAACGATGAAAAATGTCTGGACTACCAAAATGTTGTTTGGAAAGTTATACTCCAAAGTTTACCTACTCAACTTCTTTTATCTTGAAAGAAATTTATCAATTACATATGTCATCTGAAATAGTGTTAGGCCAAGTGTCAAATGCAAATATTTAAAAAAGAAAATATTTAAAGAAATGTCTTTTAAAAAATTACATTGACAAAGCTGAGTTTTTATAATTTCAGTTTTGAAATACTTCTGAAACGTGAAACAGATATGTAACTTAGAGTTATACTCGCATATATTTTACGTTCACAAGAAATTGTTCGTTATTAGCTTTTCAAAGTTAACCCCCTTCACTATACATTTTAATTCTTCATAATCGATATCAATGGTATCATTGATATAATATGGATTTATATTAAAACATTTCTTATTAATTTAGACTAATCAATTTAAAGCACTTGTCCACTACTGATGGTTGCAGTTATATGGAAAAGAAAAATATTGTAAATAAATTATATCTTCAAAAAACAGCAAAAATTGTGTAGTTTGGCCACATGTGTGTGTGTTCCAAAAATATTTTAAAGCAATTAAGGTATCCGACTACGCTCGGAACCGTGATTTTGCAAAAGAGCATAAATGGATAATTTTCATGATATTTAGTGTCACTTAGATTATAATACATGTATAAAATTGTTTTAAAGACATTTTGACACAAAAAAATTATTTAAACACAATATTTTGGCAAAAAATTAACTTAGAATAATCTTTTTCAAAATTTTCTTCTTTTGTGAAAAATGCTTCTATTACAACAATATTTTGCCTTTAACCTCACTACAGAGGCTCAACTAGAATTTTTGAAATATATAACTTAGAAGTGGGTTTATCCATGTTTTACGACAGCAGAGGAGAGTAATTTTAAGAAAAAAAAAACGCCGATAATTATTTCAGTTGGTTGTAACTCTGAAAATGTGATTTTTTTCAAAAATCTTAGTCGAGCCTCTGTACAGAGGTCTGAGCTATATGCAGGCAAAATATTACTATAATAGAAGCATTTTTAACAAAAGAACATTTTGAAAAAGGTTATTCTAAGTTAATTTTTTGCCGAAATATTGTATTTAAATAATTTTGTCAAAATGTCCTTAAAACTATTTTATACATGTATTCTAATCTAAGTGACAATATTCAGAAGATTTTTCATTTATGCGCATTTTTAAAATCACGGTACCAAACGTAGTCGGATACCTTAAATGAGAAATTGAATTAGTCAAATTTAAGAATTTTATGCTTCAAATTTTGTAAATAATAAAATACAATACCGCCCCTTCATGGTAAGGATTTTTACTTACACGAAGTCTTTCACAAACAATCAAAATCTTATTTTTGATATAGCATTGAAAAATAAAAAATAATGCATTATACTGGACTTTTAATTTGTCGGATTAAACAGGAAATAACTAAGACCCTTTTTAAAAAAAAGACATTCTATTACGATATTTTATAAATTAATAGAATTAAAAACTTTCTAAAAAACTAAACATTTAAAATTAAAAATTTGCATAGGGAATTAAAACGCAAAAAAGTAATAATTGAGAATGTAAAAAAAAACAACCATTTCTAGAAATAATACTTTAGAAAAGTAAAAAAAAATAAATAGTCTAGGATGATTTTGTTCGTAATTATTAGCAACTGAATGAAGTTTTGAGTTAATTAAAGTAGATTTCGAGAAAAAAATTTTAAAAAATTTGCTTCATTAGTTTTGATTAATTGCATGAATGGACTAAAATAAAATGGGAATTAGAACTCTTTTCACAATATTTTAAAGCTGTATACTAATTAAGATTCTTAATATATATTAATAACCATATGTGAGTTTAAAAGCGTAGAAAATTCTTAAGGTTTTAAAAATTTTGCATTGTTTTCAATGATAAGTACTTTTGTTATTGTCTTGTTTTGATGTAACAAAAACAATCTTCTGTTATTTAACATATTTTAATTTTTAAAAAAGACGGCCATTTTTCAAAATCTTCATGTCCTTGCCCTCATTGTTTATTTTTCTCAGTCATGTGTTTCTTCTTCAAATCTCTAGACACTAAATTTTAAAAAAATTAGGTTAATTAAAAGACATAATTAAGAAAATTTTTAACTTAATCTACAAGCCTGTAATAGAATAAATAAACGTATAAAATTTGTTATTTTTGTAAATGACAGTTTGTTTCTATATATGTACAAAAAAAACAACTATCTTTTTGTCTCTATATCTATATACTGTATCTATCTACTGTTGTGAATTTTTGTGTAAAATAGTGTAAATAATTTGTATTTGAATGTGCAAAGCATTTATATTAATCTCTGTTATATTTATTTTATGTTAAAAAATTGTAATATTCACACAAGTAACACCGTCTCTTACGCTATAATGGTGATTCAATGGGAAGGCAAAATCTTTGCGATAGAGCCAAGTGGGTATCATTTTAGGTGACCATGTTGGCAGGGCTGATCCTAGGGTGTCAGCCACTCGCGTTTAAAAACCTAATAGGCCGCCCCTCAAGAAGATTTTTCACATTTTGAATAATACTTAACGTTGACGCTATGAATTGATCTACTTGTATTAAAGTAAAAAGTAAAACATTAATAAAATGTAAATACAATTCAAAGTGCACCCCCCCCACTCTCTTTTTTTGTCCAGCTAATGCTCACAATAGCGACAAAATATGTAATTTTGCGTTGTCGTCCAAACAATAAACAAACAAAAATACCATTCGCAACTTTAAAATAAAAATAGGCTACAAAATAACTGTACTTACTCAGAAAAATATAATCAATAAAAAACGACACCATTTACAAACGAACATAAATCTCGTGAAAGTTTTGCGAGGGTCCTCCTCCCCTCAAGCGTCTGGCAACAGCGCCTTTCCTGAGGCAGCAAGAAAACTGTATATAAATCACCTGTTCCTTTTTTGCTGATTGAACGATATATCAGACCTTCTACAAAACGACCTCCCCGACTACCTCATAATTAACTATAAAATGACTTTTCTGGCTTTCTGAGCCCTTCTTCGAACTTTCAATAATTCGGCCACGCAAGCAAGTATGTGAATAGTTTCAATAAAATCCATTTTTCTTTGAGATTTCGGATTCAATAGTGATGATGGTTAAACTAAAAGCCTTTCTTGTGTATTCGACAGATATCTTAAAATTATCATCAGATCTTTTAACTATAAAATGACTTTTTTCTGGGTCTCAAATTTTTATCAATTTGTCTAAATATTTTACGATTTCACAGACAATCTGTCAACCAGATTTTTAAATTTGACATTTTACTCAAATTTTTAAATGTTACCACCCAGTAGGTAAACTAGGTGACAGCTTAAGTTTTATTAAGACAAGAACCATTTCAGCATTTATTTCATTTAAAGGAGTATAATATTTGGGGTCTCAAATTTTATCAATTTGTCAACAATCTGTCAAGACATTTTACCCTGTTCAAAATTTAAATGTCCTTTACTCAAATTTTAAAACTAGGTTTGAGATCACTATTTTTATAGTAATGCAACAGTAGGCAATGAGAGAATTCATATAGTGACATTGAATAAAAAAGTCATATTACAATAGGCCCTAACGAAGATCTTAAAATAAAGTTTAGCAAGCAGAGATGTCAGCAATTTTGGCATTAAAAAATATACCTGTTATTTGTCGTGAATATTATTGAGAGAAAGTTTTTAGTTGCTGTTACTAGTCACAGGGAGTTTCAGTTAGTTTGCCAATCTATCTCTCTCAAAAAAAAAAGAAACTGGACTCTTACTAACAAAGGAGATTTAGGGTTAAATCTGACTAGATTGATATTAAATGTCGAAAATTTGTTATTGAAGCACCAGATTCTTCCCTCTCCTTAACAGCATTTGTTTTTTGTTCAGTTATTTTATGTATTAATTTATTAATTTAATTCATTAACATATACTACTTAAGTTTTAAAAGCTATACTTTCCAACAGTTAGAAATTTAATTCTTTTAAAATAAGTAGTAGTACCAGCTTCTAAAGACATTTAAGTTGGAAAAATTTCCTAAAATTCAATATTAGGTAAGCATGGTTCTACTCAAAACCGAAAAACATTGCAAAGGGTCTATGAGACAAAAAAGTTTGGGAACCTCTGATCTTAGCCTTCAATGCATTCCACGATGTTTAATTTAGGATTTTGAATCATTTTTTCAATACATCAATTTATAATAATAAATCATGCCAAATTAAAATTAAATACAAAAATTTAAATGATAATTTTTTCCTGTTGTCTAATGGTATCTTCAATTAAGTCATTTAATTCGGTAAGTATATTTTTAGGTCTTGTTTAAGAGGTCTAATAGCATTGATACGAACTTCAATCCTTGTTTTCCTTAACGGTTTTAAAGTTGGACTTTCCATGTGTTTGGGACGCAGAAAAGTAGCTACATAACTCTTGTACCTTACAAAAAAAAGAATAGAAATTTTTCACCAATGAAACTAGCAGCGTATGACTCATTTAGTTCTATGTTTGATGATTTTCAAGATGATAAATGCTAATCTTTTCACAGACCCGTTTTCAGTTTCTCTGGAAGCAGGGCCGATCCTAGGGTATCGGCCGCCCTCTTGCAAACACCTAATGTGCCGCTCCCCTAGATAACTTTTCATATTTTGACTAATACTTAATGTTGACGTTAAAAAAGCATCACTTATATATATAGGAATAAAAAGTAAAACACATTAATTATAACTCAAATAAAATTTGAAGTGCAGACCTTCATTTTTTGAACAGATAATGAGTTATAATAGCGACACAATATGCTTTAACAAAATAATAAACTAACAAAAATGTAACCTTTAAAATAAAAATAAACAATTTATAATTATAAATGCAAAATAATAGAATTTACTCAAAAAATACAATCTAATAAAAATAAATACTAAGGCACAAATCTCGGGAAACGAAAAGTATATAAATCGATCCTTTTTCTAAGACTAAGTAATAATCTATACCGTAAAATCCGGTGTATAACGCACACTTTTAACAAAAAATAAGATCGCAATTTACGGGTGCGCGTTATACGCCGGGTATAAATGAGAGCTTTAAAAATACAAATAAAAAGAGCATAGAAAAAGATCAGACTTTTACATATATCGAAATACTGTTTCGGTGACAGAAATAACATTCCTTATTATCATTACACACATGCATTTCAGGTTTCTTCATTAAAAAAGTTGGGCGTGTTATGCGGCGAATATGTGTAGGGGTACGCTATATGCCAGATTTTACCGTAACTGTAAAATAACTTTTCTGGCTTTCTGAGAAGCAAATTTGTTAACAGTTTCGGTTAAATCAGTTTTTTCTGAGAATCTGGATTCAATCGAGACTATGCTCAAATCTGAAAGCCTTTCTTGTGTCATATTATTTCTCAAGTAATTTTTAAGGATTTTTAATTTACAGAAACTTTTTTCATCGGAAGCTACAGAAACAGGTTAGATTGAAAAAATTCTTAATGCTAGAGCAAAATTGGGAAAACAGGGAATAAGATCATTTTTCACTATAATTTCTAATATCTCAGTTGGCTGTTTTTTACCAGGAAAAATATCTCTGAATGAAGTTATTTCATTGAAGAGCTGTATACCATCTATATCTTATTTTGGAATTTCTTTTTTTATTTTCTCTTATTATTCCAGCAATATGTTTTTTTTTCTTTTCAAAAATTCATCTGAAAGTGGATGTGTACCATTTGTCTCCTTTAAAGTCACGTTCTTCCTAAATGTTTATGTGTCTATACATATAAACATGTATTTCTAACTGTATCTCCCTCTTCTAAATCTGGATCAATTTCAGTGGAGAAATCATACTTGCTGTTATAGTCTTCATCATTTGATTCTTCCTCATCATAATCATGAACCAAATTTCTTCATCCGAAATACTGTTGCACTGTATCTGTTAAATACTGTATCTATTAAATTACTTAAATATTACATTTCTTCATCATAACTACAATAATACGAAATAGTATAAGTAAAATTTAAAACGAGATCATGCATTCAGAACTGTAATGGCAAATTCATTCACAAGGTATGGCATACCCGAAGAAGCGGTATCCAAAAATATATGTTTAGAATTCGCCAACAAGCTAAGGCCCTTCAAAGGATATGACCGTAAAGTCAACTATACGAGAAACTATCAATTTTCCAGAAAAGGTTTGGAAGGAGTGTTGAAAAAAGGTAGACGGTGGGTATGACATACCTTACGTGGGAAGTGCCGGGTTAAAACTGAGAAAGACCTCTGATATGATGCATTCTAAATCGGTATAGTTATAAATATTTTTAAAAGTATCTCTACATTAGGGAAAGTCGGGACCATTTCTTTTGCAACTTCGATGCTTGCACAAAGCCTCGAGACTTCCCGAGGGACGATTTCCGATTCGAGCCATATAATTTATTTCTCTGTAGCAGAGTGGAAGAAATTTCTTTGAATTCTTGAAAGTAAAGTTATATAAATTTTGGATTAAAAAATAACTAAATTCTTTTTAATCGAATCTAAATTTTCAAACTTTTTTAAAGTTTTTCTATTTATTATATTGAAAACTGTAAATTTTTCCCGTGAAAATATTTAGAAAATTAAAATAAAAATCTTAAGCTTTTAATTTTTTTTCCAAACTCTTAAAAAAATTACATTTAATCTTTTTTCAAATTTTCTGATTGAATTATGAAATTTCTGATTTAATACAAACATATCTTGTTTAATTCTTTTATTCTTTATAGAAATCATAGTTTCATTTCTTGAACAAAACGTAGCTTGGCTTCCAGATTATTTATATCAAAATCATTAAAATATCTCCTTCAAAAGTAAGTTTTCAAAAATTCTAAATCATTTTTTAAAATTAGAAAGACAATCACAATACCTTGAATTTGTAAAGTTTCCGTTTAAAGTTTCTAAATATAAGTTAATAAAACATTAATATTATTATTATACTTGTTTGTTTTTTCAAATATCTTAATACTTTCCGACTAAACAGAACAATAAAACATTTCTAGAATAATTTGAAATGTTTTATTACTTTTTGACAAAGGCCACAATATCACAAAAGAAATCTAAAAGTTTTTAACTAAATTTGTATCTTAATTACATTAAAAATACTCAAGATTATACAACCTTACTACTTATTGAATAATTTTTCACACTTCTGTTTTGTTTTAAAAGACTTATCTACTTTATAAATTGTGTTTATCATATTTTGTTTCTGAAATGCATTTTGCTATTACTTTAATTAAATAGTTTTATACTACTAGGAGCAACTAAAAATATTATCTATATTTTTCAACATTTATTATTATTCTGTAAAAATAAACCTTTCATTAAATGCTTTTTATAAGAAATTTGTGCAATAGTTCTGACATTCTTATTGTAGCCTTTTTAAGATTTTTAAATATTGCTATAGATTGTTAAAGATGAATTTTGATTAACTTTATTTGAAGCATACAGAATGCATTACAATATTTTAAAGAAATTATACGATTCTTATGTATTTTTATAATTAATTATACGCATAATTAATTATTAGTTTTCATTAAATATTCTTTCCAATTCTCTGGGCAAAATCTTAATCAAAGAGAGTATCATGCACATCACTCTTAAAATAGCAATAAATGCAAAAGAAAAAAAATTTGTGCTTTTCAAATTCAATCTTACAAATAATGGTTCTCTTAACAGTCTTAGGTATATTAGAAAAAATTATGTATTTATTTCACATATTACCTCAATAAAAAGAAAAAAAAACATGTGTGTGTATCTTAAGTAAACATAACATATTTTATTTCTTTATGAAAATTCTTCCCCAGTTTGAAGCAATTTAAATTAAATATTTTATAAATTATAGAATTGTTTCATTTATTACTAGCAAAATTATCGTAATACACGTTATGATTACAAAACAAAATCATCAAAATAAATATAACTATGTTTTTATTTCAATTTCACGCTATTGTTAGGATTCTTTTAAGTATGGTAAATAATTAATGAATGTACTCATAGGCTCATTAGTGTTTTGTATTTTAAATGAACTACTACCGTTTTTCATAAGTGACTAAAAAATTATTTTGTGCATAAAGACAGATAATATTTTTCATTTGAATAACAATGCCAATTGAAAATGTTTAAAGAAGATTACGGCACATTCAAGATACGAAAACATACACTTAAATATGTTAATCAAAATGAAAGTATTCTAAGAAACTGATGACAGTTATTTATATTTATATAATTAATAAATAAAATAGTTATAGCACAAATGCAACAAAATATTTTTTCACGTTATCTTACGCAATGATTAAAATTCCTGGGCATTAAATCTTAAAAATCGAAAACAGAATTTTGAAAGTGAAAATATATTTACCGTTTTTGTTGTTTCGATTTTTGATTTGTCTAAGACATTAGTTCGAAAGTCGAATTGACGTAAAATTTCCTCAGTTTTCTTCGGAAAGGGGTCTTTTTTTTCTGAGAGTCATTCTGCCCCATTCTTTTCATTCGTCTTTAAGCATGTCATACATCTTGATCGTGCTTTTCATTACTCTTGTACGATGTGTCGAAATTCTTCCTTAACGTTCCCTCCCCCCTTTCCCCATTGGATCAGCGCTGAGAACTCATGAATACTCGTTAAAAAATAATGATCTATAGACTTGGAGGGTTACAGAAGATTTCTGGTGCTTATGGGGCACATCTTTCTCGGAAAGCAGATCATTTGCTGACTTAATGCACTTTCGGTCTTTTGGTTGTTACAAAAATAAAAGAGAACCGGGATAAATAAAATCAAATATTCTCTTTCACTGGACCACTTCTGAAAAAAATTCCAACTGTCAAGCCTTCGAGTAGCTTCTTAGTGCGACGTTTATTGCTGTCAATCAATCAACAGACGAAGTGGGTATTTTCATTTACAAGTAAAAAACATTCTGAATGTATTTTTCCCATCCCAAGTGTTATCTGTATTTCACTTCAAACGATCTTTTTGTCGAACCACTTTAATAAGAAGTTTTACCTGCTTTCTGACCACATACCATTCCTTGTTTTCTCATTAATTTGAGTAACTTTACCAGCTTTTAAACTTTTTTATAGTAGGACCTGAGATTCAGAATTCACACGGAAAATTTATATCGTTTGTAGCCAGTGACATACTATTTTATAAACGTAGAAATGAAGTCTTAATATGACCATTAATAACATTTTAGGACTTTTTGCTTACACGCGCACGGGGCCCATGTAGCTAGGGAGCCTGTATCATTGATACTGGCCCCCTGATGAGAAGGAATGTTCCTAAGAATTTGAAATCCATTCTTTTTTTTTCCCGAACTATGTTATGCTATCAGGAAATCGGGACTTATTTTGATTTTTCAATAACTATTTAAATTTCACCATATTTATTCAACTTGTTATAAATTTTATTTTGCGAAATTCACAAAAAAATTTTACTTGATCTAAAGAGTTATAGGCGGACTACAGCCGCCCCATTGTTTCGGCTGCCCGAGTGCGGTGCACGCGCTGCACACCTGCTAGGATATACCCTGTATGCAAGACGATAATTGTTACTCACCCGAAATCTCAATCGAAATTATTGACCTATAGCACCATACAACACTGAAACTCAAACATAAAGAACTTATTTCAACTGTAAATGAACCACATTATTATGAATTTTGAAACTTTGTACAAAGAAATGCCCTAAATTTACATGATTTAGCAGCCAGATATAGCTGTAGGTTTGGAACAACATGTTTATATATATATATATATATAAACAAATGTTTTCTTCTATGAACATAGTAAAATCATTCTTATATACTCAAAATTAACTTATATACATTTAAAACGAGTTAATTTTATTAGCATCTTCAAGAGAGAGAAATAATACTGTAAAAAGATTACTCGGTAAAAAAACACAAATTAAAAAGCCGAATTAAGTAATTATTGCTTAATAAGTATTTAGAATCAAATGTTCCGAGTTACTCAGTTTTATTTTATACCTAACCTAACTAACTGAGCATGCCTAAAATTTATTAACAATATAACCTAAGTTTATACTTTTATATTTATCATATTATTTTTAAATTGGAAATGGCTAGCAAAACTATTTTTTGTCAGGTAGTGGCACTCTTCACAAAAGGTTAGCCACCTCTGATTTAGTGAAATTATTCCCAGCGCAAAATCGTCATGGTTCGATGATGTGAAGTTAGAGAAATTTTTGTTGTGACTTCAAGTTCTTGACTGATCAACGTTTCGAACAAAAGACAGCCACAAGAGACAAACCTTTTCACCGATTTTCTTTAATTAGGAGTAAATACAATCGTATTGTTTACGTAAGGTGATCGTGGGGAAAATGCGTTGATGTATGCAAATGTTTAGGAATCATTGCTCTAAAAATGAGACCTCAAAGGTTTTTTTAATAAGAAGTAAATGATGCGTGTTCAACTTCACGCATCATTTACTTCTATAAAAAAGGTGCAAAAATGCTTTTGATTCCTCTGTTTCTCAAAATATTGGTGGATGATATCCCATTACTCATTCCCCCTCCCACCCACCCTGCTTTCCAAGGCACTATACGTTCTCTACTTCAATCTTCAAACTGCGCTCGACGCAGTCCTGGTGTTCAACCAAGCATATCACAAATATTTTCACAGATTTTTATTAATTAGAAGTAAAAGTATGTTGTTTACATAAGGTGGTCGTGGGTGAGTGAGTGAATGTTAACGTCACACTATTCATGTACTTGATGGCTTTTGGCGACAAACCTTGTAAGTTTGAATGACGGTCAAAGGGGATCGTGGGAAAAATGCGCTGACGCATACAAATGTTTCAGCACCAGTGCCTCTATCTATTATCTTCTTCTATAAGGTCTATAGTGTACAAATGAACGTATCATTTACTTCTATAAAAAATGGTGCAAAAAAGTGATTGTTTCCTGTGTTTCTCAAAACAATGGTAGGTGCCCCTCCATTTCTAATTTTTTTTCTTCAATGCGTTCTCACAACAACAATATGATCGATCTTCAATCTGTTCCACGGAGACTTGGTGTTCAACCAAGCATATCCGGGAACTGCACAAGTCAAAATAAAAATTTGAAAAGAAAAAATAAACATGCATGCAAAATAGATTAATGTCCTGTATGGGGTTTATATAATCACTATACCTAAAATCGTGATTCCCAAAGAAAAAAAACAAATTATAAAAACATAAATTTCACACCGGAGAGCCTCTTTTATCAATAATTTCTTGCACTTTTCATTATAACATAATGAAAAATATTAAAACATTTTTATCTTCATATGTACTACCTAGATTATAAGTATTCTGTTACTTACGATCTAGGGCTCCACAAAATTATTTTATTCTAGCTAAGGCAATGTTTTGCACACCTAACACCTGTAAAATAATATTTCTCAGAGAAAACTAAGTTAGAATGCATAAATCAGAAAGCTTGCCAATAAAGAGGAGGGAACAACTTATCGACTTATCAACTGATTCGACGTTAAAACTTACATTTAAACAGGAACAGCTTCTAAATTTCTGACTGCGAAGTTTGCATATTACATAAAAGTTTCATACACAGTTATAAACATTTAAATGTGTCTTTTTGAGCAATGTATTTATGTTAAACATTTCTCTCGACGTATGTGGCACCAAATATAAAAGGCAAAAACAAATTAACGCAGAATACGAAATGCGACTGTAGACAGCTTCAATGGAAGTAGACTTCCACTTTGTGTAAACACATACACACACATACATATCCTGGTTACACTAAATATAATACAAGGGTTGAAATGACACCTATTGCGCAAATTAGTGCTATAAATGCAGCGTTTCTCAAATTGTGGGTCATGCCCCTCTATAGAGGGGCGTAATAACTTTACGAGGGAGGCGAATGCATATTGAAAAATCGAAAACAAAAGATTATTTTTTAAAAATATGCATTTACTGAAAGCAAACTAATAAAATACATTCTGACATAATAAAAAAATAAAATACACAATTACACGGATGTAATATATATATATATATATATATATATATATATATATATATATAAATGTGTATCAGTACTACTCAATGTATATTATAATTAATTTAACAATACTAAGTTAAGAGGACTTGGTACCCCAAAAATCACAGACCTATCATTTTTTTATTTTCATTTAATCCTATTATTTGCATTATTATATTTCGATTGATATATCACTTGTGCATGTCGGAAAGTTAGAAGTTGAATAAAACTTCATTTGAAAACAAATTAGGCAATTCAGCCATGCCCCCTTTTAGAAAAAAAAAGCTAAAAAAAGCGTTTTGATAAAAAAAAATCTATTTTATAAAGAGAAATAATAACATTAAAAAAGAATGTGTAATATATAAAGCCAGAATATTTCCTGAGGAATACATACAATCATTTTTTTTTCTTTGTGAAATGTGTGCATGTAAATTTTTTTAAATTAAGGCATTTTATATTAATAATTTTTATATAATTTTTTAGTTCTTATTCCTGATATATTTTTCATACAAATGTAATACTTTAATATTATAAGAAGAAAAACAGCTAAAATTTCTGTCGTGACAGAAAAAATTTTAACGTTTTTCTTGAATTTTCTTGTTCAATTAGTATTCTCTAAAAGTTGATCATTTATACGCTGGGATGTTGGAGTTAAAGAAAAAAAAAATATGAAAATACAATTATTTAAAAGAAAAATGAATAACTAATATCTTAGAGTGGTATTTTAAGTTTAATTGAAAGCATAATAATTATTTCTAAAAATTATAAACTTTAAAGTGGTTTTTCTCAGTTTGTGTTTTCAGGGATGGAGTGCATTCAAAATGTACTCAGCCTATCATTTAATTATTTACCAATCACTTCCATTTTCTCTTGCGTGTTAAAAATACATAAAATTTCTCTTCAACTGGGAGATGGGGTATGCATAAAAGCGAGCGAATCTGTGTACAATGAAAATCAGCAACTCGAGAAACTGAGCTTACCACCTGTTAACTACGCAGCATCTTGTTACATTTTTGGGATTCTTTAAAATAACGCATAAATCACATTTTTAAAAAAGTAATTAAGTACCTACAACATAAAATAAGATTTAGAACTTCGGTAAACTTCACTAACATTAGCAGTACTATGTGAATGATGAAGTGCTTCAAACAGGCATTGTAATGAGAATTATTTAAACAAAATTTGCTGCAAAATTTTTTTTATCAAATATTTTTATACCAAAATATAATTAAAACTACCTTTTAATGGAAGTGGGCATGTTTGCTGCAAGGGGAGTAGCGGGTGTATTAGGGAAGTTTGTTATAGTTTTCCTATTTAAATAATCTATACTTTATATCTGTTTGTTTTTCAATTCTATAAAAGCTAGTATTCTAAGAGTTAGAATTTTTGAATTTAAGTGCATTTTGAATTGAGCACTCTGCTTCCCAGATGACTGATAATCATGTTCAAAATGTTTATTTAGGAAAAAATAACTTGAAATCAATTTTAGTTTGACGAATTTAGTATCAAATCTCTACACGGTAGAGTTTCATGGTGTGCACATTTTCAACTATTAAATATTATTTAGCGTTTTCTGTGACTCTGTCACAGGAAGCACATCTATAAATGAGAAGGATATTTGCTAGAGAGCAGTTTATTGATAAATTAGTTGTGAACATATTTACATTGTGCATGTAAGCTATACTTTGTTTGACATCAGGAAATCAGACTATTTTTGTTTTCCTATAACTATTTAAAGTTGCCAGCATGTTGCATAAGCATTGTACATAAGTTTTATTTTGAGAAATTGCCCAAAATTTTATTTGCTTGATAGAACTATATGCGTGCGCCCTTGTTTCGGCCGCTCTCGTGCGATTGCATGCGCTACACACGCCTACTAAGATCAGCCCTACATGTTGGTAACCAATTTGGCTGGTCTGGCGACAAATACTTGGCAGGATTTGGGACCTTATAGCTCTTCTTGAAATTAGAGAAGAAATACACTAATTTCACGATTTACTCCTGACGCAAGCGGTTTTCTCGAAGGATCAGCCGATACAGATGCTCGCCGAAACGAGTCAGTATTGTTTTTGACTAGCGATTAGTAAAATTACCTTAACCGTGATTACCGATCACCTTGGCTGTGCTTGTGAATAATATTTTTACATACGTGTATTTTAGACATTGATAATTGTGTCTGAGTGCTGTTAAAGTGTGACACCTTCTGAGATTTATTCTGCAATTTTCGCTGTTACCCAGATACTGTATTTTCAAGGACTCTTTCCTTGACAATAAATTCTCCAGCATCTGAACTGCCTTCTTCTTTGCGACTGATTTGCATAAAATCCTCGAACCCCGATCAACGTAGCATGTATATACAGATAGAAATAATGGAAATATGTAGTTTCCACATTGGAATAAAACGTGGTGCTGGGACATCTATAGTGGTTAATTTATGTGATAACTTTGAATAATAGAAATGTAAACATCTGGAATTTTTAAAGTATTTTACTGATCCGGTCTCATGCTTAAATTGTAAAAATAATCGCAGTTACGTTTTGCCCCAGAAATTTATTTTGATCTTCTAAGGGACACGTAACAAAAACAATTAGATTAACGAGATTCAAGTAGATTGCAATAAAAAATAGTCCAGCATTCTTTCTTCAACCAACCACGTTTTCCACTCCACCTTTTCTGGTTCCCTGCTATCATTCCGCCTGGTCCAGTTCATTCTTTCCTTCCTCGTTGCCAGGTCTCTATATATATATATATATATATATATATATATATATATATATATATACAGGTGTTTCGGCTAAGATGTTACAAACCTAGGAGAGGTAGGGGGGACAACAAGACAACTCGAAGTATATAGGCAAAGCTGGGTCGGAAATGCTTTCCTAAGAATCTGCACCGACAAAATTTAGGGTGCAGAAACTTCAACTGAGTCTTAAAAACGGGAAAAATTGTCAAGAAACGCTTTTGGGTTTTGATCAAAATTATTGTTATTATTTATTATTTCATAAAAAAATTCACAGGCAATATTGCTGCTAAAACATCGCTAGAGGGCGCTTTAGACTTTGGAACGCTGGAAAAGAATTTTCTATATTTTTAAAGTTTTTGATGGCTTTCATAAGTTGAAACTTTAACTTGAATTTTGATGCACCAGATTTGAAGGTATCCTCTGGGGAAAATTGATGTAAAAAATCGAACATTGTTCAAGGGCGCCCAAAGCACAAACGGTGCTAAATTAAAAACGAGCAAATTGTTGTTGGATTTCAGTTTGCGGTTGCGCGAAAGCATTCCGTTGCTGACTAATTTGTTCAAAACAAATTTTTGACATTGTTGCTTAAAATTTAAAATAGAGGTGCTTCAGACAAGTAAAAGGCATTTCCGACCGACCTTTTCTATGTGATTCCGAGTCATCTGAGTGCCTTGTGCTCTTCACCAGCAGGTAGAGTACCAAGACGACTTCCCGGAATAACAGAAAGGTGGTCGAAAATACCTTCCTGGGCTTCAATAAGACCATCGAAGCCTGATACGTAGCCCAGGAATTGCAAGTGTCGTGGCAGTGAATAAAGTGAGCAGGGTTCTCGGCGAAAATTTTAGCGAGAGAGTGTTAAAGGCAGAATATATGCAAATTTCACCGTCGAGGAGTTGAATTAGCCGCCAGAGGGACAGAACGATAAGGAAGGAGGTCCGCTGGAAGGGAAGCTTTATTTCCATCGCACACAGACTGGCTGTACGATGGCAAGAGTACACGAACGCAGAGAAAGCAGATATGATTCTGGATACGGGGCCTGGTGCAATGGTCGAGCCACTCAGAGTTGTACACCGAAAGGCATCCTGTCAGGCGGACTTCTGCTTATACCATCTGTTTGCTCGCCTACACCAGCAATTATGTGAGACCGGTTCCATTCCAGAAGGCAGCACGTAATCGAGATCGGATGGAACGTACCGAATTGAACGAGGAAATTGTACTGAATATGGTAGAGACCACTCCCAGTTTAAGTACACGAGGTATCGCTAATGAAATCAGGATTTCTTACAGTGGCGTTTGGAGGATCCTCGATGATAGTGCCCTGCATCCATTTTCACTACCAGCGCGTCCAGTCACTAAAGTAATGTGACTTTGCACCTCGTCGGGCCTTTCACAGTTGCACTTGCGGCAACGAATTGCAAATCCCTTTTTTGCAGCATCAGTGTTCACAGATGAGGCGCTTTTTTTCGAGAGGGTATTTTCAACACCCATAACAGCCACTCTCGTGGGCAGCAGCGAACCCACATGTAACACGTACTCGGGCTGCACAGGATCGTTTCACGGTTAACATTGCAGGCTGGCATTCTAGGAAGGCCATCTAATAGGACCCTACATTCTGCCTGATCGCCTGATTGGTCCACGCTACCTGATATTCTTGGAACAAGTTTTGCCAAGTTATTGGACAGCGCACACGTTACCGCTTTGCGACTCGTACTTCCGTAGCTGGTTCCAGCAAGATGGGGACACACATTTCAGTATTTCTGTTCGGAATCACTTGGATGCAACATGTGGTGAACGATGGATTGGCCGTGGAGTTCAGTGTATTTTGGCCTCGTCGCCAGACCTTTCCTGTCTGGATTAGCTGCTTCTAGGAGACGATAAGAAATCCTTGGTGTACAAACACCCATAAAACAGCAACCGAGGAACTTGTAGCACACACATAAGTGCAGCAGCCGGGAAATACGAAACACTCCAGAAATGTTATCGAATGTTCGACGCTCCATAAGAGCCTGCATCACATGTGATGGGCGTCGGTTTCATTTACCTCAACAGTAGCAGTTTTCCTTCTTTTCTTTACTTTTTTTTATGATTATACGTAGCAGTTAAGTAAACAGCTTTTTTCCTCTATTTTGAGTCTTTCCTTGTGTTTTACTTCTTGTGATTTGGTACTTGTGTTTTTACCCTCTTTTACTAAATTTTTTTGCTATAAAATTACTTTTGCAACACAGACCAACTCGAATCTCATTTAGGAGGAAAAATTGCTAGTAATTATTCTTCTTACTCCCAACCACAAAATTATCCAAATGGTTTCAAGTTGCAATGTCTGACGCCCTCTGGCTTTGATTAATGGCTACAAGTCAAAATTTATTTTGAACAAATTAGTCAGTAACGGGCTTTTCGCTGAAACCGCACAAGAAATCAACATTTTGCTCGTTTTTAGCACCGTTTGTGCTTTAAGTGCCCTGAGAACAATGTTAACGATTTTTTACATCAATTTTCCCCGGAGGATACCAAATCTGTTATCAAACTTCAAGTTAAAGTTTCAACTTATGAAAGCCATCAAAAAACTTTAAAAAATACTGAAATTCTTTTTTCCAGCGTTCCAAGTCTAAAGCGCCCTCTAGCGATGTTTTAGCAGCAATATTGCTCAGAATTTTTTTATGAAATAATAAATAATAACAATAATTTTGACCAAAACCCAAAGCGTTTCGGCAATTTTTCCCGTTTTTAAGACCAGTTGAAGTTTTGCACCTAAATTTTTGTCGGCGCGTGGAGCCTTGAGAAAGTATTTCCGACCAGCATTGCCCTATATACTTCGAGTCGTCTTATTTGTCCCCTACCTCTCCTAGAAGATTACTTTAACATCTTAGCTGGAAACACCCTGTATATATATATATATATATATATATATATATATATATATATATATATATATATATATATATATATATATATATATATCTATTACCCACTGCCAGATCTCCCATACATGTTTGGACATCGTCGCCGATATCTCTCATGGTATGCGTGACATGTTTCCAGGTGCGCGTGCTAGATCCTTACAATGGACAACACGGCTGAAACAAAGGAAGATACTTCTTAAGTACACTTGGTTCTACTTTTATGCGGTTTTTTTATGCGATTTTAGAGTTATGCGGTTTTTTTATGGCAAGAGAAAAAAGAATTTTTATTCATATTTAATTGCTTTTGGCGACTCACTTTTTCTGAGAAAACGAATAAGAATAACAACTACAACCTCTACTATTGCGCTTAATCAATACAAAAAATTTTTTTATTCATATTTAATTCTTTTTGGTGATTCACTTTTTCTAAAAGAAAACGAATAAGAATAACAACTACAAATCCCTAACTATTACGCAATCAATACAACGAAAGAATTTCTCCTTTATATGCAAATTTATGCAGCCCTGAACTTTTTTCTTTTATTGACATGTTTTCTCTTGATTTGTTCTTAAAAACAAAAAGACAAAAACAAAAATATCCCGCTAAAATTGCGTGTTTTTATGCTGCATTTTGCATTTGCATTTTGTTTTTATGTAAACTTAATTAAAAAAGCTTGCATTATTAGAAAACATTAGAAAACAAAAACTTTGTGAAAAAAAAGGTTACTACCGAAAACCGGAAGATAAATTTACTCAAGTGAATTGTAAGTTTTTTTTTATTTTTTTAGTGCGTAATTGTACATTAAGTTTTCTCTATAATTTTTTAGTCCTCCTTAAAGAAAATGTGTGACGGCAATATTAAAAAAACAAGAAGAAGTGCAATTTCGCTAGGAAAAACCAAAATTAAAATTCTCGATTGCTTGGCGAAAGGAGAAAGATCAACAGCAGTAGGTAAACGTTTTCATTGAGGCGAATCTACGTACTATAGAGCAATAAAAAAATGAAGCGGCAATGAAGAAAATCAGTCGAGATCTGGTACAAATTTGAGTTCTAAAAATTTCATCATATTCAAGAGACACTTTAATAGAAAAAACTGAAAAGGCTATCGTAATTTGGATTGAAGATTTGAATCTCAAAGGGAATTCCGTTAGATGGACATTTAATCAAGATGAAAGCCCTTAAATTTTACAAGGAGTTAAAAGAATCAGAAAGCCATCTACATCTTCACGTGAAAGTAATCCACAATTCTCTGCCAGCACAGGAGTGGTTAACTGGTTTTATAAAAAGACATTCTTTTCATAATCTAAAAAATAAAAGGTGAGGTGGCTTCTGCAGATGAAGAAGCTGCTAGAAAATATCCTGAAAAGTTAGGCTAAAATTATTAAAGATGGAGAATATTGCGCTCATCAAGTCTTCAATGCTGATGAAACAGGATTGTTTTGGAAAAAAATGCCAACCCGTGCGCCCATTGCAAAAAGTCCGAAAAAAAACTGCCAGTGGTTTTAAAGCTGCTAAAGATCGAGTTCCACTTTATTGCTGTGCAGCAATGCATCTGGCGATCGAAGATGTTAAAAACCGCTGCTTGTAAATCGATCTTTCAAAACCACGTGCATTAAAAGGAAAAGACTTAAATACACTGCCCGTACATTGGATGGCTAACAAGAAGGCCTGGGTAACAACGGCTATTTTCACTGAATGGTTCCAATAAATGCTTCGTACCCGAAGTTGAAAATTATATGAATGAGATGGGTCTCGAATTTAAGATCTTATTAATTCTTGACAATGCGCCAGGTCATCCAATCTTAGAACATCCAAATATAAAAGGTAGCTTTTTTCCCTCCAAACACAACGAGCTAATTCAACCATTAGATCAGGGAATTATTTCAACATTTAAAAAATATTATGTAAAATTCACTTTCCAATTCCATTTTCTTCGATAAACTGGAATCCGAAACAATAACAGTTACTGAAGCTTGGAAACAATTAGCAATTGCCGAAATAAAATCACGCAAACCTTAAAATGCATGTTGGAAAGCTGGCTTTGGCCTGAATGCGTATCAAGAGGAACGAATCCAAACAGAGCAATAGTAACATCAGAAATTATTTCAAATTGCTAAGGAAATAGGTGGGGAAGGTTTTGATGATTTTTGGCGAGCAGTTTGACATAGAAGAATTGCTTGTGGACGAAGCCCTAAATGACGATGATATTTTTGGAAAGTATGGTAGAGATTGACTAAAGATTTGGAAACAGCAGATAGCGAACCGGAAGAAGATGTTACTCCACCGGACGAAAAATTGCTTCCGGAAGGCTTCTTCAACTTTCCGGTGCAGATTGGCAAATTTTTTTATTCAAAATGATACTGATGTAGAGCGCGCACATATACAAATTCCAACGTGATCTGAAATTTTGTACGTCTGGCTACAGAGAACTCTACAAAGAACTAGTGCCATCACAGAGTTTGATTACTGGCTTACCTTGTCAAAGAAAAAAATCACTGAAGTTCCTGAAGAAGCATTACCATGTAGATCTGATGACGTAATTTTATCTTCGCGGATGAAAGTGATCTTGCACCAATCCACAAACGGGTTCGCACATTATCAGACAGCGAATAATGATGAAAACATTCTTAATATAGATTTTAAATGAAGTTTTGTTTTTGTTAAGTATATTAAGTTTTGCTTAATATACATATATGTGCTTACGATAAAATATGATGGAAAAATAAATCTTATTATTTGCCAAATCTTTTATGCGATTTCTAGTGCATTTTGAAACATATTTGGGTTTGCGGCGATTTTTGAATAAATGGAACGTATCCATCATTTTGCATATAAATGTATGTCTTTTTTGTGCATGCGGATTTTTTTTTATGCGGATTCCCTGGAACGCATCTATCGCATAAAAAGAACAAGTGTATTGATATTTTTTTACACAGAGATGTGGCCACGGTAACCTAATGAGCAAGGTCACGGGATTCAATCGTTGATGTCATAGGTTCGAAAACACCAGTACCGCTGAAGGGCCGTCGTGCAGAATGGCCGATGTACGTTAAATCTATCGTAAATCAAAAGTCTTCCTGTTGCCGTGGGTGGGGCTGTTTTGAGAGAAGTTTGCCAGCTCAGGTGTCATTCTAGTCACTTGACCGTGGTTCAAAATTAAGTGGTCCTTCGGCATTGGCCCTCGTGCTGCTTTGAAATGTAAATCTTAACGAGTTCTCTTTCTTTAAACAAAGATGCAAAAGTGTTAAAAAAAAGAAGTAACACCGACTCGGACGAGAAGACGACAAGTCAAATATCTCAGCTATACTTTTCTTATTAGAAGCCACTCGAATATTCGTTAACCACACGTTCAAAGGGTTAATGCATGATAAGTATGGTTCATCTCACGACGAAATGTGTCAATGTAGCTATTTGGGGAAGATAAAGTTGTGTGGTCATAATAAGTTCTTCCTGTTAGACAAATAAAGGAAAAATTGGGTATCATTCTATGTCTTTTGGGGATTCAAAATTATATTATTAGTTAAAACCCCTCGAAAGAAAAAAATTAAGAATTGTACATAAATATGTGTGTATGTGTATGTAATTATATATATATATATATATATATATATATATATATATATATATATATATATATATATATATATATATATATGTATACAATAAAAACCAAGCAACTTTCGCGCCGGGCGCAGTGAATTAAAACTGAAACGAAAACTTTTGAACTAGTAAAAGCAGAACAAAAACTTTGAGGGAGAGAAGAGAACAGGTGAGAGCCAGCATTACGTTGCACCTTCTGCATATCATTGTCAAACTTATCTACCCTTTTTAATTAATTTGTTTAATGTTAAATAAACCATAAGAAAGACTTTGACCCCCTTGTTGTCTCCCACAAATGGGGCTCGGCCGCGATCGATAAAATTTCGATTTTGAACCAAAGTCTGGACAATGAACAAAAAACGTCCGTGGAGACGCTCCGCCATTTTCGAAAACTTCGTTCAACCTGTGTGGGTAGAGGTTTGAACTCAGCATAAATATTCAACCTGTGTAGAGTAACGTCACGTCTCGAAAACAACAACAACATCTGGTGTCGGTTTCTTTGTAGATTTCGACGCCCACATCGCAATTTCGATCCAGCGCAACCCCGTTTGACCCCTGAGGAATCTAGCGACCCGACCGGGAAGATGAGGAAGAGAGATGTTTTGAACTTGCACGGGCAGTAATAACCAACGAAACCTCCTCTCACAAAATAGTGACTCTAACAATTAATTAATTTTAATAACTTTTAATGTATCATTTTGTAAATAATTTTCAATAGTTGTGACGTAATAAATTCCATATTTAATTCACCAAGAATACGCTACCGTTATTCTTTCTCAAACGTTACAGCTTAGAGTTTTGGTGGCAGCGGTGGATAAAAGTTAGCATTCAGGACCCGTGAGAGGAGAGAATTTGATTTTACGGACGGACCCTAACGCAGGAGAAAGAGAGCGCCGTCCTGCTCATGAAGATCAAACTGATCTATAAGGTAATGTGGCTAGTGTCCGAAGGGAAAGCGATTTCGAGGCCGTGCTGCAAGTAAAAGTCAGCTTCGGAGAAAGGAGCGTCCTGCTCATAGAAGATCAAACTGATCTATAGTGTTAACAACGGCTAGTGTCCGAAGGAAAGCGATTTTCGGGCCGTTCTGCGATTCCAGCTTCAGCTTCGGAGAAAAAGCGTCCTGCTCAAAGATCAAAGCTGATCTATAGTGTTAACGGCTAGTGTCCGAAGGGAAAGCGATTTTCGGAAGCCGTGCTGCAAGCAAGATTCAGCCTGGGAAAAAGAGCGTCCTGCTCAAAGATCAAACTGATCTATAGTGTTAACGGCGAGTGTGTCCGAAGGCGATTTTCGGAAGCCATACCACTTAGTGCACACATAATTTGCTTCCTGACAGCAAAAAGCTGAGTACTTCAAATGGGTGAGTACGTTATATTTTTGAGTTGCAAACTGCATATTGTATTAGGAATTTTGGTTAAAGTGTTCTTTGGAAATTTTGAAATATAGTGTTTTCTTGCATGGGAACAGGTGTTATTTTGTTTTCTAGAGAATTGTAATTGTATTTTCAAGCATTGCAATTTTAGCTTAAGATTTATTGTGTTTTTAAGTCTCTTGAATGATTTTGATTATTTTTAGTGTTAAAAGTTTTTTCTTTGTGTATTTCTGTGTATTTTGCTGGGACCAGTGTTATTGCATTAATAGAGAATAGTAACAATAGTACAAAATTTAGGCATGACATTTATTGATATTGTTTAAAATGGCTTTCTTGGTAAAGGGAAAAAGCAAGACATGTTGCAACTTGCTGAGGAATTAGGAATAAATGCCACTTTAAATATGACTGTCCCAGCATAAAAATTGCAGTACACTAACAGTGAAGGTTACTTGAAGAGGAATTTGTTAAAATCTGTATGAGACTATCATTGCAAACGGAAAAAGATTGGAAGAGTTAGAAAGGGCTGAAAATGAGATTAGAGAGTTAGAAAGGGCTGAAAAATGAGATTAGAGGAGTTAAAGGGCTGAAAAAATGAGGATTGGAGAGTTAGCAGAAGGGCCAGGCATTAAAAGAAAAGAATTACAGCTGAAATTTGATTTAGAAAGGTTTAAAATAGAATCCGGATTTAGGGTAAACGATGAATCAAACGATTCTACAAATGCATGTTCTGTAACCTCTAATTTAAACTTAAAAAAATTGATCCCAGATTTCGATCCTAAGCAGTCAGATATTAGTTTATATCTAGTGATCTTTTGAACGCCAGGCTACAAAGCGGCGTCAATAGAAAAGAAAGAGTGGGTGTGGGGCAATTATTGGGTTTGTTACTCTTAGGAGATCGTGCAATTTATTGCTCGCGAACCGAGGAACAAGCCGAAAATTACGATTATAAAGAACATACTTAAAAGATTCAAGTTAAGTCCGGAGGTCTTTCGGCAAAAAATTTGTCCAAATACCAGAAAAAACTGATAGCACCTGGAAGGGATTTCACTTTTGAAATTACGAATTATCTAGATGGAGTGGCTGATTGGCTTTTAGAAATAAATACCTTTCAAGATCTAAAGATCTAATGGTGGTAGATCAATTAAAAAAACGCGCCAATGCTAGTATGAAAGATCATTTTTAGATAATAGGGCAAACCTAATCAGTTACCTAAATAGCAGAACTTTGATAATTATGAGACTTCCGAAAGGTACCCGAAACCCATGGATAGTGGGCAGAAATGATAAAATTTTTGACATACCTAGGGATCAAGGAAAGAAAATAGATTTGGGGAAAAAACCCAGATTAGAGCTTCTGTTCGGAGAGTACTAGAGAGAACTTTGAAAAACGCGTGATACAAAGAATGTTATCATTGCAATATGCCTGGACATATAAAAGCCGGTTGCCCCTAAATTAATAAAAACAAAAGCGACGGGAAACTCTCAATAATATTGAAGGAAATGAAAACCCGGATTTTTCTTAAATTCATATACAACAAAGGGCTCTGTGAATGGTCACGAGATAGACATTCTTAGAGATACGGGGAGCGACAATGGATTTAGGTATGTGCAAAATACATAAATCCTTCTTCTTTCTCTCTGGTGAAATGTTTGGGCAAACAAACTGTTAAGCCCAGAATTAGTTTGTTTACCTTTGGCGGTCGTGGAAATTTCCGAAACTTCCAAACCGGAGACCAAGGCAGCGGTTTGTGGAAATCATCAAATCAACACGGTCGATATTTGCTTTGGAATAAAAACGGCCGAGGCCATCAAAAGTGGAAATCAGCTATAATTTCCTGCCAGCCGAAATATTGAATGTTGTCCAAACAAGGTCTCAAGTCAAAGCGGCTAGAGGTGGGTTGAAAGGAATAGATAGTGGTGATGCTAAAAAAGGGGGAAGATGAGGTTATAATTGTTTCTTCGGATGCAGAGGACGAAATTTTAATACCCGCACTCCCAGGAATATGAACCCGGATTAGCGCTGCTAAGGGGTTACGCGCGAGAAAATCTCTAATCGATGCCCTCAAAAAAATAGCGAGGAGATTAAACCCTTATACGAACAGAGGCAGCCAGTCAAGTGCAGAAGCCACCAATCAGGGTTTATTCTGCTAGGAGGAAGGAATTATTGGTCAAAAATCGTGAAGATAAGTTAGGTAACGTGGTGAAGTTAATAGTAGTGCCGGAAGGGGTTGCGCTGACCCTATTGAAATCATTGTGTCATGAGGGAAACATCTCGCACACCTGGGAATTCCACGAAATCCAAGAAGACAAATTAAACCGATATTTTTACTGGCCGAATTGCTATGAGAGATATGGAACAGTTTGTAAAAACTTTTGCGATCAGTGTCAGAGGGGAGCTGGGGAAGCCCAATGATAAAAGAAAGCTCCACTAAAATTGGTCCCGTTATTCAGGAGTAGTTTCTACTGTTAAATATTGATGCATGTGGGCCTCTCCCGGATCACATCTAAAGGGAATCGATATCTTATCACGGCCATTTGCATGTCTTCAAAATCTCTGGCTTATCTGGTGTCTGATATTATTCCGTTAGTGTCACAGATGCGCTGTTAAACATCTTTAGTCGGATGGGGCTTCCCGTGAAATACAATGTGACCAGGGTACTTCTTTACTAGTGCTCTGACTACCGAGTTTTTTATGATCAATAATTTGTCATATAGTTCTGCATCATCCACAGAGTAACCCTGTTGGAGTGATTTCCATCGAACGTTGAAATTGACTTTCATGAGTCTTATGTTTAGATGCAGGTCTGAATGGGACAAACATCTTCCGTCAATTCTTTTTTAGCGTTACGAACTGTATCTCAGGTACAGGGGTATACACCGTCAGAGTTGGTGTATGGGAAAAATTGCGAACCCCAGAGACGTTAGTAATGAAACATTGGATGGAACCGGAAGAAGAGGGGGTGATCTCGTCACTGAATATATGTTTAAGTTAATAAATAGATTAAAAGATGTCAAGAAGTAGCTATAAATAAAATGGAGTAAAAGCAAGTTAAGCGGAAAACTTGGTATGACAAAAACGCAGTAAAACGTGAATTTACAGGATGGAGATTTAGTCCCAGTAGTGTTAGCTACATCCAGAGCAAATAAATTAGCAGTGCAGTGGATAGGTCCTGGGACAATTTTAAATAAAATTTCGGAAACGAACTATTTAGTCGAAATCCCCGGCAGACGCGAAAACATCTCAAATCTATCATATAAAATATACAAACATATTACAAAGGCCAGAAACACGTTAACGTAATTATTAATGATGAAACAAAAAACTCTCTCGCAGACCAGGAGTTAGAATCCCATACTTAGAAAACAATTCTCTCAATTATGATTTCGAGGACGTAATCCAGGGGCTAGCGAGTTGAACAAACACCCTTCACGACAAACAAATGGATCGACTGCGCGAATTATTAAATAAATACTCTAAATGTTTTTCAAACAATCCCGGTTTAACTAATCTGGTTGAACACGAAATCCAGTTAGTTAGCGATCAACCAGTTAGGACGAAGCTCTATCGAATGTCGCACCGACAAAATGAAATCTTAAAAAAGAAATTAACCGAATGTTAAAATTAGGAATCATTGAGGGAGTAGGAGAATCGGATTACATGTCTCCTATGATTTTTAGTTGAGATAGCTGGAAAGAACCTCGTCCATGTATAGATTACAGGAAATTAAAACGGGATCATTAGAACGGAATATTTTCCTCTTTCCGAATATCGAAGAACGCGTAGAAAAAGTATCGGCGTAAATTTATTACCGTCTTTTGACTTATCTAAAGGATATTGGCAAATACCTTTGAGTAAAAACAGCAGCGATACGCAGCCTTCTGTACTAGCTTTTTGGTACATACCGACCCCTAAGGATGAGTTTCGGATTAAAGAATGCTCCATATTTCTTTAGTAAACTCATGGCTGAATTATAACGGACTAGAGGATTTCGTTGTCCCGTATCTAGACGATATTGCAATTTTCTCAGATACTTGCAGGAGTCGCATATTAAACATATGGGAAACGGATTTCTGCAGAGAATAAAGAGAGCTAAGTTAACGATAAAACCTTCAAAGTGTAAAGTTTGCGCAACAAAATGTCAAATTTTTGGGTCACATTGTGGGTCAGGTTTTCGCAATCCTTCCGAGATCAAAAGTTCAGGTTGTTCTAGAGTTCCCTACCCCTCGCCTGGCAAATACGTGCTTTCTTAGGTATAGCGGTTATTACCAAAAATATATAAATCTGTTCTCGGTATTGAAATTGCTGCTCCGTTGACGGATGCGTTGAAGGAAGAGCAAGGGGAGAAATTAAGTGGACGACCGAGTGTGAAAACGCATTTCGAGAACTAAAGGGGAAACTAATTGATAAGCCCGTCTTGTACGCGCCAAATTTTGAACGAGAATTCATTGTTCAAACGGACGCGCTTCGGAAGGAACGCAGGTATGGGAGCAGTTTTAGCAATTAACTGAACAAGGTGAGGAGCATCAATCCCCTTTACCTGAGTAAAGAAATTTTCAGGAGGAGTAGAGAAGCGTTATTGTACGACGGAGAAGGAATATTGCTAGTATTGTTTTCGCAATTAAAAGGTTACATTATTACTTAGATGGAAATTCATTTTTAGTTATGACCGATCACAACCCGTTGGTGTGGTTGAATAGAAATATTAGTTCTAACTTCCCTAGATTGATGCGATGGGCTTTTGGCTTTGCAACCATATAATTTTAGAATTGTACATCGGTCGGGTAAAAAAAAGTCACAAAAATGCAGATAGTCTCCAGCAGATCGGTGATAGATAATTAGGGATTGTTAATAATGTTCTCTTGCTCATGAATAATAATTGTTGCTTATGTTTTTTAGTTAAAGGTTAATAATTGTATTAAATTTTATTATTTATTTTCTAGTACTGTACTCTATCATATCGAATGGCGATGCGTGTCAAAAGATAAAGCCGCGAAAAGCAAATGTAAGTAATATGCTTAATTTTGTGTACAGGGTTTTAAAATATACATGAGTATTTAGGTTACGCAAAGAGACTTATGTGTGTGAAAAATATTTTGTGTGTGGAGGTTGTACACTTCGCATATCATATCAACATGTCGTTAGTATAATTTTATTTAAGTATTGTGGCGAAGAGGAGTATTTTATGTGCAAAGGTCTTACACTTGCATTTGATATAACATGTTAGTATAATTGATACTAGGCATTGTGATAGGAGTGTTTGTATTTTTATTTGTGTATAGTATGTTTTCTTACATTGATTACATTGCTATTTCGTGATATAGATTTGTGTAAGTTCCCTAGCAAGACCCTCACTCACTAGAAATAAGTAATTCCAAATTTAGTTCAGCGTTTCCTTTAGTAATTAAAATTGCAGCTCAGAAATATAGTGGTGCTTTGATGAAGGGATGTGTCGGTAATCTGTCGGATTGTCTCATCGTCATCCCATTAAACTTTTCTCAACGGAAAAGTTCCGCAGAGGCGCGAGCTGTAACGTCACGTCTCGAAAACAACAACAACATCTGGTGTCGGTTTCTTTGTAGATTCGACGCCCACACGTGCAGCTTCCGATCCAGCGCAACCCCTGTTTGACCCCGAGGAATCTAGCGACCCGACCGGAAGATGAGAGAAGAGATGCTTTGAACTTGCACGGGAGCGGTAACCAACAAAGAAACCTCCTCTCACAAAATAGTGGACTCTAACAATCTAGTGTTTTTAATAACTTTAATGTATCATTTTGTAATAATTTTCAATAGTTGTGACGTAATAAATTCCATATTTTAATTCACCCAAGAGCCACGCTACCGTTATTCTTTCAAACGTTACACAAGAGGTTGAATTTTTTCAGCTTCATTCCGCCTGTGTAGAGTCGGAACAAATAACAAAAAATAACACAGCTGTGTAGAGTATATTTTTCAGCGAACCATCGACAAATTTCCGCCTGTGTAGGTTTGGAACCCACTCACAAATCACCTGCGAAGTTGCAGATTGTGTGTACGGATGATTTCAAGGCCGGAACAATTTTCAACTACATTACCTGCGAAGGGTGAAATCAGTGGAATCGAAATTTTCTTCATTGGATACATCGTACGTGCGAGCAACAAGGGAGCTAGAAAAAAAGGTAGGATCTTTCAATATTTTTCTAAAATGTATAAAACGCTCTTAAAGAGGATCTCATAAGGGTTGTTGAGAATCTGAACGGTACTGTAGAGTACGGACACTATTGCTATACTAAAGCAAAATTGAGAACAGTAGTACATTTTGAAAGTGATCCAGATTTCGTTAAAACTTTAATTCAAAACTGTATAGATGAGAGAGTATCGCAAAACGAAAGAGAGGTAACTTCAGAAAACAAAAATTGAGCTCGCGAAACTTCAGTTACGCAATTAGAAAAGAAATCGAAACTTCAAACGGCTAAAAATAAGCATTTAAGTTTAAATCCTGCAGCTAAGTCGAAGAAAAACAGTTCGAAACTAACATGAAAATATGATAAAGAAGTATTAAAACTTTATATCTTCCTGTTCCCGCAGATCTGAAAATTTTAATCTGTTCTTCAATCATCAGAACGCGCATTTTTAACCAAGAAAATAAATGACGAATATAAATCTGAAATTTTAATAAATCTTCTGGCGCAAAGAGCTCATAACGTCTTATATTAAAAGAAATTAAATGACTATGAAAAACTAAAATCTATAGTACTCAGAGAATTCCAATTAACCCCTCACGAGTGTTTAAACTCATTTAAAAATGCTGTAAAATCATCAGGCACTAGACATACATCCAATTTGCTGCAAGATCGACGGCAAACTTCCAATATTATTGTTCGTTAAGAAAAGTTAATTCCTTTGAATCTCTATGTGATCTTATAATTTCTGATAAATTATTTGAAACTTGAAATAAGGAAACTGCAACTCATATTGGCATTCGAGAAGCAAAGATTGGTTCAGTCTATTGATTTAGCTAAAGGGGGTGTGATATTTATATTTCATCTAGAAGCGGATCACATAAAAGAAATTCCTATTCTTATGGATATACCCAAGACCCCTTTTAAAATAGATCACAAAACTTTAAACCAAAAGATTAAAAGAGAACTATCCCCAATATCTTGAAAAGAAAAATAAAAATTGCTTTATATGCGGTGATTCATCTCACATTACACAAGAGACTGTGAGAAGCGTTTTAAACTTCAAAAAGAATCTAACGACCACATCCATAATAGAATAAACGTGAATACTTTGAAAATCGAGCGAAAAACAAAATAGCGATGAATGATTTGCAAATTTCAATACAGCCAACATTTTTTGTGGAAAATCAGCCCGTAACAGCATTGATCGATTCAGGTTGCCGAGATCCCAGTTTTAAATTCCTCACTAATTGAGAGTGCAAACACCTTCCGAAGAAATCATAACATTAAGTTCATGTTTTGGCGAACAGCGTATGGTAGAAGTTAAACCCATAAATATTTCTCTTAATCAACACTCTACCGGTATAAGTGTGCGAACGGCGATATCACCGACCTTGACCGAAGAATTTATTATACATCCCAGTGTATATTCTGAAATAGAGAAACTAGGCCATGCAAAAGAGCGATGTTTTATTGAGTGAAAGTGAATCCTCTCTTTGAGGTGCAGATTTGTGTTGTTGTTGTTTCTGTTTCAAATGTGTTTCTGTTTCAAATGTGATAGAAAACTCTGAGTTATGATTTGCCACATGTTAAAAACTTTAATACTAGAAATGATTTGAGTTCTCTAATTAAGGATTATAAATGTAATAAAATTAAGAGTACTAAGTTAAAATTGAGTATTGTAAAGAGAAAAATGTTCTGATATAGTATTGTGTAAGAAAGCCAATGGTGCCATGAAAACGAGGTTCCGTGGAATTTATCTCCCGCTCACCTAACCCTTTACCTATGAAGAGTAAACATCATCGGTTTTGTGTTGCTCCGGAAAATCTTTGAGCCTTGGCAGTGGAAACGAAGGAAAAAGAGAAATCGTTTTGAACAGACGTCCAGAACTCTACAGAGGAAAATATCGATGCGTTCAACCAAAGATCAACTTGTTAAAAAGACGTTCTTATGCCTGTGAAACACAATGTTTTCCTGTGGAACCTTCCGGATGTCGAAGAGATGCCTTCACATGATGGAGAAACTGTCTAGTTCAGAAAAATTATATGTTTAATCTCTATATATTTGTCGTATAGTCCTTGTCTGTTCCGTTTTTTTGTATGTTTCAGATTCTCCTCTGGTCTCCATGGGAAATACCGCTGCGGACAGCGTACGGTCAGAATGGCCCGTTGTGGCATGCAGCCAAAACCAAGCAGTCTTCGCGCGCAGGCGCAGTGAATTAAAAACTGAAACTGAAAATTTTTGAACTAGTAAAAGCAGAACAAAAACTTTTGAGAGAGAGAGAGAGAGAACGCGAGAGGTGCGCGAGCAGGCGTTACCCTTCTGCATATCATCGTCAAAGTATCTGTAAATACTACCTTTTTAATTAATTTTTTGTTTAATGTTAAATAAACCATAAGAAAGACTTTTGGACCCCTTGTTTGTCTCCCACATATATATATATGTGTGTGTGTGTGTGTGTATATTATATGCATATTTTATATTTTAGAAAAGAAAAGAATAAAAAACGAGCCTTACCATATGATGTGTAACATCTGACATGTTATCGTAGTAAATACGCAATAGTAACTTAGATCCTGAAAAAAATGAATCAAGTATGATTAGAAATAGTTTTCTATAGAATAATTATATATCTTTAAAGAAAATTTTATTTATTTATATAGCACAGGGAGTAATGTAATTTTTTATCAAAAATATTTATTTTCTAGTTCTATTTGGGGAAGAGTGGATACACTTGACTTGAAACTGGACAAACAGGGATGATTTCGGTGGCCATATACGTTTCTCCGAATCAAACGGTTCAAAAAATTTAAGATTTCCTGCATTTTGTACTTTTACCATATACCGAAGATGGTTCTGCTCTTTTAAAAACAATCAATCACTCGCTCTCCATGATTTTTAGTGTGATTGAATCGAGTTTGATTGAATCAAGTGTGATTGGATGTGGGGAGATTGAATTGAGTTTTGAATCGAAGTATGATTGGAAATTATATTTTCTATTGAATAGTTATATATTTAATGAAAATTTATTTAGGAATATTGCAATTTTTTTTTTTTTATCAAAATTTTTTGTTCAATTTGGGGAGAGTGAATACAAGCTAGACTTATGATAAGTAAAATATGATACATATATTTTTGATTTCAAAGTATTTAAAAACCGTTGAAAAACAGTGTAAATAGCAGTCACTGTTGGTTGTCGAAGATATTTCGATTTATGTATTCATTTCGAACTTTAGGATTCATCAGTCAAAAAAGCTATGAGTAGCACAAACGGCAAACTGAAGTTAACGTTGAAATCACCACTCAAATCATGAAGGCGAGTGTTTTTAAAGAAGCAGAATCATCTTCGGTATATAGTAAAAGTACAAAATGCAGGAAATGTCTTTAATTTTTTTTTGAACCGTTTGATTCGGAGAAATATATATAAGGCCACCGAAATCACTGTTTGTCCATTTTCAAATATGCATTCTGTCGCACTTATGTCCCCAATATCTTGACCTAGCAATACCAGTCCACTTGTTTGAAGATAAATAATGTCCATGAGAGTCAAACATGTGAGATTATGTGTTTGGCTATTAAAAGAATTAACCACAAAGCATGAAAAAGATGCGCACTAAAATATTTATTGAATAATTCCGTATTACTCGTATATTCTTAAGAATGTTGAACTGTTTCAGATACACATAACAGTAAATTATAATTATTAATATAGTTTACACATATACAAGGAATCTCAGATTTCTTACACAACGAGTTCTGAGACTTTGACAATTGAGCGTAAGAATCGTAATTTTTTATCCTAAGTAATTTTATCCTAAAAATATATATAAGAATATATATGCAAGGAAATGCTAATTTTAACAATAATATATATATATATATATAATATATATATATATATAATATAACTACTTACTAAGTGGACCCGATGCGGGTAGTAAAGACGCTATCACGCAAGTTGGACCGTGATGCGAGAGTAACAAAGAAACAACGCGCACTCATTAGTCAAATCAAATATAGCGTGCCCTTACGTCACTTCCTGTTACACATTTTCCATCCCTTTTGACGAAATCACTCCAACAAATTCGGTTATTGAGAGGAAAGATGTTACATATCAAAAGGAATAATTAATCATTAGTTAGCTACTTTATAAGATATTTTTAATAATCAGAAAAAGTAGCGAAAGCATAATCATATATTTTGTTTTAAAGTGACAAATTTTGATTCGTTGAATCTAGTTTCCACACAAAAAAATATAGCTATTTTTATGCTTTATAAATTGACCTCTGAACAATTTCAATAATTAATTAAAAATGTATTGAAATTTCGATGATAAAAATCTGCAAAAATATCAAATTAATATAGATAATATCTGTCAGATGCATTGTATACTTAGAAGATTAAAATGTTGGTTAATTTTCAGAAAGTATTACTGAAACTAACAGAGTCGAAATGCAAAAAGAAATTGAACTGACTAAAAATTGCAGATTATAATAGTATTAAAATTATATATATATATATATATATATATATATATAATATGTAAGGAGACAACAAGGGGTCCAAGACGTTTGTCTTTTCACATTTATTTTTAACTTTAACAAAAATTAATTAAAACAGATAAGTTTGACAATGATATGCAGAAGGTAACGCCTGCTCGCGCACCTCTCGTTCTCTCTTCTCCTCTCTTAAAAGTTTTGGTTCTACTTTCACTAGTTCAAAAGTTTCCACAGTTTCAGTTCTCATTAGCTGCGCCTGCGCGCGAAGACTGCGTTGTTATCTTGAGAACTATTGGATCCTACATCCGGCTATCCCTGACTGTACGCTGTCCGCAGCGGTACTTCCTCCTTTTTTTCCTTTTCATCGAGACCAGAGGAGAATCTGAAATATACAAAAAAAGACGGAACAGACAAGGACTATACGACAAATACATAGAGATTTAACATATCATAATTTTTCTGAACTAGACAGTTTCTCCATCATGGAAGGCACCTCTTCGACATCCGGAAGGTTCCACGGAAAACATTGTGTTTCACAGGCATAAGAACGTCTTTTTTAACAAGTTGATCTTTGGTTGAACGCATCGATATTTTCCTCTGTAGAGTTCTGGACGTCTGTTCAAAACGATTTCTCTTTTTCCTCCGTTTCCACTGCCGGGGCTGGAAGATTTTCCGGGAGCAACGCAAACCGACGATGTTTACTCTCCATAGGTGAAGGGGTGTTGAAGTTCACGGAACTCGTTTTCATGGCACCATTTACTTTCTTTTACACAATACTATATCAGAACATTTTTCTCTCATAATACTCAATTTTAACTTACTACTCTTAAATTTATTACATTTTTATAATCCTTAATTAGAGAAACTCAAATCATTTCTAGTATTAAAGTTTTTAACATGTGGCAAATCATAACTAGAGTTTTCTATCACATTTGAAACAGAAACATTTGAATTAAAATGAACACCCAAAGAGGATCCACTTTCACTCAATAAAACATCGCTCTTTGCGTGGCCTGTTTTCTTTATTTCAGCATATACACTGGGATGTATAATAAATTCTTCAGTCAAGGTCGGTGATATTGCCGTTCGAACACTTAGACCGGAAGAGTGTTGATTAAGAGAAATATTTATGGGTTTAACTTCTACCACTCGCTGTTCACGCAAAACATGAACTTAATGTTATTATTTTTCTTCGGAAGGTGTTTGCACTCTAATTAGTGAGGAATTTAAAACTGGGATCTGGCAACCTGAATCGATCAAGGCTGTTACGGGCTGATTTTCCACAAAAATGTTTACGTATTGTAGTTGTTCAAATTCATCGCTATTTTGTTTTTCGCTCTCGACTTTCAAAGTATTCACGTTTATTCTATTATGGATGTGGTCGTTAGATTCTTTAGGTTTAAAACGCACCTCACAGTCTCTTGCGTAATGAGATGAATCACCGCATATAAAGCAATTTTTATTTTTCTTTTCAAGATATTGGGGGATAGTTCTCTTTAATCTTTGGTTTAAAATTTTGTGATCTATTCTTAAAGGGTCTTGGGTATATATCATAAGTAAGGAATTATGTGATCCGGGCTTCTAGATGAAATATAAATATCACACTCTTTAGCTAAATCAATAGGTCTAAAACCAATCTTCTGCTTCTCAAATGCTAATAGGGCGCGAGCGTAGTTTCCTTATTTAAAGTTCTGTGCTAATTTATCGTAGTTCATAGAGATCACATAGAGATTCAAAGGAATATTAACTTCTTTTAAATGAACAATAATATACAGTGCCGTTACGTCAACTTGGCAAATTGATGGGATATCTTTTTTACCTATTTGATTTACAAAAAGTATTTAAAATGAGCTTAAACACTATAGGTTAATTGAATTCTTTCTGCTTGAGTACCATAGATTTTGGGTTTTTCATAGTCATTTAATTCTCTTTGCCATAAACAGTAAGACGTTATGAGTTTTTCGCTCCAGTAGTTTATTAGTCTCGTATTTCGAGATGCCTATTACGGTTTTCTTGGTTAGTAATGCGCAGTCGATTTAAATTAAATAGATTAAAAAATTTTCTCGTAGACTGGTGGGAACAGGAAGAGATAAAGTCCTAATACTGTTTATCATATTTTCTATGTTAGTTTCGAACTGTTTATCTTCGACTTTAGCTGCAGGATTTAAACTTAATGCTTCATTTTTAGCCGTTTGAAGTTCGATTTCTTTTTCTAATTTTGCTAACTGAAGTTTCGCGAGCTCAATTTTCTGTTTTTCTAAAGTTACCTCTCTTTCGTTTCGCGATACTCTCTCATCTATACAGTTTTGAATTAAAGTTTTAACGAAATCTGGATCACTTTCAAATGTACTACTGTTCTCAATTTTAGTCTTTAGTTTAGCTATGGTGTCCGTACTCTCCACAGTACCGTCTAGATCCTCAACAACTCTTATGAGATCCTCTTTAAGAGCGTTTTTATACATTTTAGAAAAATATGGAAAGATCCTACCTTTTTTTTTCTAGCTCCCTTGTTGCTCGCACGTACGATGTATCCAATAATTGAAGAAAAACTTCGATTCCACTGATTTCACCTCTTCGCAGGTAATATAGTTGAAATTGTTCGAATTGACACCTCTTCGCAGGTGTTTATGTGAGTGGTTCCAACCTCTACACAGGCGGATTATTCACACTGAGTTAGTTCCAACCTCTACACAGGCGGAATATTTGTCGATGGTTCCAACCTCTACACAGGCGGAATATTTGTCGATGGTTCCAACCTCTACACAGGCGGAACGAAGTTTTCGAAAAATGGCGGCGCGTCTCCTCCACGGACGGCTTTTGTTCACGTTCCAAACTTTGATCAAAATCGAAATTTTTTTCAATCCCGGCCTCTACACAGGCGGAGTATTCATGCTGAGTTCAAACCTCTACACAGGTTGAACGAAGTTTCCAAAATGGCGGAGCGTCTCCTTCACGGACGCTTTTGTTCATTGTCCAGACTTTTGGTTCAAAATCGAAATTTTTATCGATCCCGGCCGAGCCCCATAATTTGTGGGAGACAACAAGGGGTCCAAGACGTTTGTCTTTCTTCACTATTTTATTTTAAAACTTAACAAAAATTAATTAAAAGGTAGCTATTCTAACAGATAAGTTTGACGATGATATGCAGAAGGTAACGCCTGCTCGCGCACCTCTCTCGTTCTCTCTTCTCCTCTCTTAAAAGTTTTGGTTCTACTTTCACTAGTTCAAAAGTTTCCACAGTTTCAGTTCTCATTAGCTGCGCCTGCGCGCGAAGACTGCGTTGTTATCTTGAGAAACTATTGAATCCCTACAGATATATATACCCTGTAACTCTAATTGGTAAGATTTAAGTCACGACGTATAGCGATCTCTCTTAAAGAGGAAAGCTACATTCCGAGAAACACGTTGACGGAAGCGCCGAGGTGTAATATGTATGGTAAAGGTAAAACATTGTTGCTGCAACATCGCATTTTGAAGTTAAGCAAAGGCTATTGGTGACGACACCTCATAGTTTTGGACCTCAGTGAGGTGCAGCAGAGCTGGCACCCCACTAAACTTTAAAGACATGCTTACGATCACACTTTAGCTAAATCAATAGGCCTAAAACCAATCTTCTGCTTCTCGAATGCCAATATGAGTTGCAGTTTCCTTTATTTAAAGTTTCAAATAATTTATCAGAAATTATAAGATCACATAGAGATTCAAAGGAATTAACTTTTCTTAACGAACAATAATATTGGAAGTTTGCCGTCAATCTTGCAGCAAATTGATGTATGTCTCGCCTGATGATTTTACAGCATTTTTAAATGAGTTTAAACACTCGCGAGGGTTAATTGGAATTCTCTGAGTACTATAGATTTTAGTTTTTCATAGTCATTTAATTCCTCTTTCTTTAATATACAGTAAGACGTTATGAGCTCTTTCGCCCAGAAGATTTATTAAAATTTCAGATTTATATTCGTCATTTATTTTCTTGGTTAAAAATGCGCGTTCTAATGATTGGAAGAACAGATTAAAAATTTTCAGATCTGGTGGGAACAGGAAGAGATAAAGTTTTTATACTTTATCATATTTTCTATGTTAGTTTCGAACTGTTTTTCTTCGACTTTAGCTGCAGGATTTAAACTTAATGCTTTATTTTTTAGCTAATTGAAGTTCGATTTCTTTTCTAATTTTGCTAACTGAAGCTTTCAGCGAGCTAATTTTTTGTTCTGAAGTTACCTCTCTTTTCGTTTTATGATACTCTGTCATCTATACAGTTTTGAATTAAAAGTTTTAACGAAATCTGGATCACTTTCAAATGTACTACTGTTCTCACTTTTAGTCTTTAGTTTAACTATAGTGTCAGTATTTCCACAGTACTGTCTAGCTCTCAACAACTCTTATGAGATCCTCGTTAAGAGCGTTTTTATACATTTTAGAAAATTTTAGAAAGATCCTACCTTTTTTTTCTGGCCTCTCTTTGTTGCTTCCGCAATGTAATGATGCATCCAATATTTGAAAAAATTTCGATCTCCAATTGATTTCAAATTTCGCAGGTTATATCGTTAGATGAAATTGTTCCAACCTCATATGGCACTTGCCGATGGGTTTTCCAACCCCACACAGGCGGAATATTTGGTCGATGGTTCGCTGAAAAATTCAACCCCAGCACAGGTTGAACGAAGTTTGAAAAAATGGCGGCGCGTCTCGCTCCACGGACGGCTTTTTCGTCATTCCACATCTCGATCAAAATCGAATTCTTTTGTTATTTATTCCGACCGCCTTGCACAGCAGGCGAATGACGCGATGAGTTCAAACCTCATTGCGACAGGTTGAACGAAGTTTCCGAAAAATGGCGGCGCGTCCCCTTCCACGGACGCAAATGCTGCTATGTTCATTGTCCAGACTTGGTCTCAAAATCGAAATTTTATTCGATCGCCGCCGAGCCCTCACTAATTTGTGGAGATGAACAAGGGGTCCAGTTGACGCTTCTCTTACTTCACGGTTTATTTTAACATTAAACAAAATTAGACTAAAAAGGTGAGATAAGTTTTTAAGCAGATAAGTTTGACGATGATATCTCAGAAGGTAACGCCTGCTCCGGTTCCTTCTCTTTAAACTAATTTTCTATAACTGTTACTGTTTTGTATACGTGAATTCGGGTACTATTGAAAGAGATAGATTTTGGCAGAGATTAGTCTCAACAAAAGTGATGAAAAGCACAGTCAAGTTTTATGAATGAAAAGAAAGGGGCAGGATGACCCTGAGAAAAAGACCCTTTTTCGAAGAAAACTGAGGGAATCTTGTGTCAGTTTGACTTCCGAACTAATTCTTTTAGTTCCCTGTGCTTAAACAGACAAGACAAAGTAGGACAACAAAAAAGGTAACAAAATTTTCATTTTCAAATTCTTTTTTAGATTTTTAATGCCCAGGAATTTTGATCATCACGTAAGATAAAGTGAAAAGAAAAAAAATTATTTTGCTACCTTTGCGCTTTTTCTATTTTACTTATTTATTTATACATAAATATTAATGTCATCTGTTTCATAGAATATTTTCATGTTAATTAATATTTTTAAGTATGTGTGTTTTCGTAGCTTGAATGCACCGTAATCTTCTTAAAACATTTTCGATTGACATTGTTATTCAAATGAAAAAAATATTATTTGCCTCTCGTATAAAAATAACTTCCTTAGTCGCTTATAAAGGACGATAGTAGGTCATTTAAAATGCAAAACATTAATGAGCTTTTGAGTACTTTCATTAATTACCATACATAAAGGATCCTAACAGCAATAGCACGAAATTGAAATACAAAGTAGTTATATTTATCATGATGATTTTGTTTTGTAATCGTAATATATTGTGATAATTTTGTTTAATAATAAATGAACTAGTCTTTGTAATTGCTAAATATTTAATTTATATTGCTTCAAACTGTTAAAAGAATTTTCAAAGAAAAAATAAGTTAATTTTACTAATATAGACACTTTTTTTCTTTTTATTGAATGTAACATGTGAAATAAATGCATAATTTTTCTAATCTATTATAAGACTATTAAGTTAGCCATTCTTTTGTAAGATTCAATTATTAAAACTTGAATATATATATATATATATATATATATATATATGTATAGTATTATATATTGCATGCTATTGCCATTTTAAGAGGAATTTACACAAGATACTTTTTAATTAAGATCTTTTACACCTCAGTGATTCCCAAAGTGGTCTGCGACGACCTGCAAGGGGTCCACGTCAGTACTGGTGTTAGTCAACAAACAATGAGGTGTAAGTGGTGGACCGGCGATATTGATCTCATTAAAACCAGATCGTGAGTTCAATTTTCAAAGAAAATTTAATGAATTGAAACCAAATTTTACTTTATTTAGCAGATGTATTTACTAAATTTAATTTAATGACGTTAGTTTGCCCATTACAAGGTGACAGCATAATTTTTTTAAAAACACGGACCATCTCAGAGTTTCTTTCCAGAGATAAAACTAAAGTATATAATACTGGAGGTCCGAATTTTCAAATTGAACGTCTTTCAGTACGTTTTTAACCCGTTCAACATTTAACTGCCTTTTATTGAGATTTTGAACTAATTTTTAGAATGCTTTGACTATGGTAATACCACGAGTGAGCGTGAATTTAGATGGTCACATTGGGGGAAAAAATGTCCCACATGACAACGAGAACTAATCATGATATACACCAATGAAGATTTTAAAGTTTTAGAAACGGATTCCCAATTTTGGCTTTTAAAAAAGCAAACCTGTTATTTGTCCAGAATATGGAATATCGTGAGATTTAATTATTTTTTCCTAGTAAGAAGTTTCAGGCAGTTACCTATCTCCAAAACAAAAAGAACCTGGACACTACTAACAGAGGATAGTATATAAGGTTAAACCTGACAAGATTGATATCCAAATGCAAAAGTCTTGTTATTTAAAAATGCCAGATTCAACCTCTCGCCAAAATCAAATTAGATGTTGTTTGGTTGTTTTATTTAACAGTTATTTTATATATTAATTAACTTTACCAATTTAATTAACATATGTTTTTAACTTTTTAACCTATATCATCTGTTATAAATTTGCAGAACCTTTTAAAGTAGTGTATACTAGCAGTCAAAAAGACATTTGCTGATAAATTTGCAAAATTCAATATTATTCTTTGTTAGGGTCTACCCCATACCGAAAAACATGGCAAGGGGTCTATGAGACAAAAAGTTTGGGAACCTCTGTTTTACACGGACAATTTGAAAGAATATTTAATGCAATCTAATAATTAATTACGTGTATAATTAATTATATATATTATGTGTATAATTAATTACGTGTATGCTTAGTTATATATGCTATGTGTATACTTAATTATATATATTATATGTATAATTAGTTATAAAAATACATAAAAATGTGTATAAAATACCTTTAAAATATTGTAAAACAGTTCTGTATGCTACAAATAAAGTTCATCAAAATGTATATTTCAAAAAATTTTAAAATTGAGTTAATAAATTATCTGCAGTTTAATATGGAAGAAATTTAAGAAAACATTTAAAATACATTATAAGATTTTATACAAAAAAATACAAATATTTTTAAAAATACAAATTCAATGCAAAAACATCCTTTAGATAAATAAATTGCAAAAATTTCAGGCGTGAATTTTAAATTTCGAAGGAGATTATAAAAATAAATAATTAATTTGAATATATAGTGATATCTAAATAATATAGGAATAGTTAAGTCTTTATAAACAGACAACAATGACTTGAATCCTGCATAACTTCCAAAGCATTTTTAAAAATTTAAGTTTCAATTCTAGTAAACTATATGTTTATCAGATAAATACATAAAGTGCTCTTTAATTTCTCAAATCGTTGAATTGCATTGAATACAAATATAAAGTATACTCAGAACATAACCACTCATCCTTCAATACATAAAACGAGGTTTTAATCACTGTTCCGTGGAACAATTATGCTCTAAAAATTAAAAGTCGAAAGCGGTTTCAGTTTGTAATAGTTTTTATTTTATGTTTTCATTTTTACTATTATATTTCTCAAAAAACTCTTAAAATGTAATTTTCCTGATTTGCGCAGTAAGGTTTAAAACGTTAGTATGTATATTTAAGAAAAATTACAGTAATAATGGGTTCCAATCTATAGCAATATTTAAAATCTTTAGAAAAAGGCAACATTAAGAATGTCAAAAATATGACGAAGTTTCTTAGTGTAAAAAAACAACAGGGAAAGGATTTAATTAAATTTTATTGTTACAGAAAAATAATTAATGTGGAAGAACATAAGTATATTTTGTTGTTGTGTGCGTGTTCCTAGTATAAAACTATTTAATTAAATGTGGAAAAATGTGCATTATATACAGAAATAAAAATATGATAAAGTAAAAAATTAACAAAATTCGTTGCGAAAAAAGCCGAAAAAGATGCATTAAAACCGCTAAGGTATATCGCTGGAGAGGGATATACGGGTGCTACTTATTGTTTTGCATTAATTCGAAGATTGACAACTCTATACGAGTTGGGGCTTCTGGACTATTAAGTTGTATTAATCAATTTAAGTTTTTTGCCGCATTGTAATTTGGTACAAAAATCTTAAAAATTGTATCAATCCTATAAGTGAAGCTCTTTGCAGACAGAAGACTATGATTTGCCATCACATGCTATGGAGTTCTTGAAAATCGTAAAGTTTTTTTGAGATCTTAGATTGGACACAGCCTTAGTGAATGCTTTATGACGTTCAAGAGAATTAAGCTGACGAAATTGACATAACGGCTAATTTTGAACCCAGCCACGTCATAGAGTTCGAAGAATGAATGTTAATTTCGACTATGAGGCACGAGAAGATCCGATAGAAGATTCAACACGAAATATAAGACAGGGAGTTTTATTTTTTTCACATTATAGATAAAGCTATCAATGCACTTGAATCCAGGTTTGATTTGATCAGTACCCGCAGTTACTATTTTCAATTTTTATACAATATTTGTGATTTAAAAGATACTCCCAAAAAACGACGAACTAAAGAGTGTTGTAAAAATCTAGAAACAGGTTAAACTGATGGGAATTCATCGGATAAACGTGCTGGAACGGGCAGACGAGATAGTAGCAGTTTAGCTTTACAACAAAAAATGCAAAGCCAATCGAGATTTTTAAGTTCATATCATCCTGGATTTTGCTCAGATCTCGGAATAGTCATAAGGATATTTCTTACTCACCCAATAAGTGTGGGGGAAGGGAGAAAGGAGTTTCTCCTAAATTAAGGCATATTTTTTTGCTCCACAACTACCGAGGAGATCGGCTAAAGGGGCTTGGCAACAATAGCCATTGAACAAAGGAGCCGCTGAAGAAAATTATGTTAAAGAAATTATAAAAAACTTTCTAGAACTAAAAGTGAAAAAGAAACACTTGTAGAAGTTTAATTCTTGTTTAGAAGTATATTTTTAATATGTAATTAAGTTTTAATGCTTAGTGGTTCTATAATTTGTTTTAGTATTTTTTTCAATATCTGTGTTTTTAATAATTATATACACTAGATATGACTTTTTTTGTGTGCAAACCTAATTTTTAATTTAGTGCCAAAAACATAAATGTATTTTTTGCAAAACTGACATTTATTGATAGCAATTTTTTTTTTTTTTTGCTCTCGTTTTATTTTACCACTAAGCATGGGGGTTTAGGTTATTTCTTTTAATGTTTGTTATAAAAGAGCGGCTTTGTTTTACCTCTTTTGAACGGGGGCGAAGTGCTAGCGCCGGCCCTGCAGAAGAGAATTCTGCGTGCTTATGTGTGGTCGTATTCTTTCTCAGAACGGGAAGCAGTTATTGAACCTTTGCTGACCATGAATGCGCATTCGATCTTTTGGATCTTACAGAAATAAAAGAGAACCGGGATAGGATAAAATCTTAATATTTCTCTTTCGCTGGACTACCTAATGAACAAACTTCCGACTCTGGAGCCAAGCCTTCGCGTAGCTTCTTAGTGCAACGTTTTTACAGTCAATGAATCTACAGACGAAGGAGGTATTGTCATTTCTTGACAAGCAAATAACATTCCGAATGGATTTTTCCCATCCTGGTGTTATCTGTATTTTATTCAAAACTATCTTTCTAACGATCCGCTTTGAATGAGAATTTTTTCCCTGTTTTTCGAGCTCATACCTCTTTTTGTCTTTTACTCATTATTTTGCGTAATTTTACCAGCTTTAAAGTTTTGTATAATTGTGGCTCCCTGGAGATTAAAAGTTTCCATAGAAAATTTTTATCGTTTGAAGCTAATGGCATACTATTTTGTAAAAGTAAAAAATGAACTGGTATTAATATTACCACTGATAACATTTTTACGATTTTTGGCTATTACACATCAATGGACCCTGTAGCTAGGGCCCGTATCGTTACTACTGATGGTAGCTATGGCCCTGATAAGAAGGAATGTTGTTGAGGAATGTTCTCAGAATCTTGAAACCCATTCTTTATTATACGCTTAGTCCGCATGATTAAGAATTAGTTTGCAGATTGTTCAATTCTCAGAGATCTGCATGAATTATATTTATGGCAAAATGCACGTTTGTATGATAGAAATATTGTCAAGTTTTCATGTGCTAGAGTACATTTTAGTTTTTGATCAGGCTGGGGCCCCGGCGCATAGCATCCACCGCACCACCCATATGCCCGGCCCTGTCCATAGTTCCCTTTCTCTATATTAGAAAACTTTAAAATGTAGAAATACTAAAAAGGAAAACATTATCAACTCAAAAATTTCTCAAAAATTAAACAAAAATATGTGCAAAGCAAATAGTGAAAAAAATGATCTCATGGAACCAAACAATAGAAAATATTAAAAGAACAAGAAGCACACTGTAGCTCATGAGAACTGGAGCTAACGCGCGCGAACTTGTAGGTTTAACTAAAGTGGCGCTGTGAGCGCATTCCTTTTTTGTTCACGTTTTGTTATTAGTTGCAGTGGAGTCTGTAATTCGAACGTGAAATGTATCAGTTGTCTATTTTCCTTATCCATTAAATCTTTGCACTCAAAAGGACTCTCATTCTCTTGGTTAGAGTCTATTTAATCGAATCTTTTAGGTCAAGCTCATCCCGGCGTTAGAAAGGGAAGAATAAAGGTAAGTGAAACCTTTATTCTTCTCACTTATCTTCACATTGATTTGTACGGTTTATAATTAATTCCTTAACTACGATTAAAAGTTACGCGGTTCGGTCCCCAATGCCACAGTTTTCCACGTAGACGCGCGTATTTTGATGGGGAGGAGAAAAATAAATCCGGCTTTAAAATCCTCTGAAATAAGTAAATCTTTGCAAAGACTGCTCAAGGTCCTTTTGATGTATTCAAAGGCTTAGGAATAATTTATAAACAGCAGTGCACCAGAAAAGATCGTATTTTGGAAAGACGTATATATACGTCCAGAGAAGATTAACCTTTGGCTGAGCGAGACGTTTATATACGTCTGTGGCACATAAGAGGTTAAAGTCGTACACACAACACACTGCAGCTTTGAGTGTAAAAGTATATTATTGAATTGAATACAATGTTATTCTATGGAGGCGACGAAAATGATGATGATTGAATACGTGGGTCGCAGTATTGAAAGTTTGAGAAGCACTATATTATTTATCCCGAACACTCTCTATCCTTGGGTTAAACTCTGCTTATTAATAATCGTGTTCACAATAAATTAATTTCTGCTTTGCTATTTCCAAATCAGATAGGTTAGCTTAATTTTCCCTCTTCGGTTCTTGCTTTTCCTTTTTTTCTCTTATAATCTTTGAAATTTTTTATTCCCCTCACATAGTATATTGCAGCTTTCTGTTTTAACCCTTAGTCATCATTCTGTATTCTTTTAAGGTTAATTTTTGTTTTTTCCCCTATCTTTTAGGAAAATGGTATCTTTAATAAAATTCAATACTTTCTCTCCCTTTTTTCTCTTTATTTATTTTTCGCATCTGCTTTCTTCCTTTGAGTGTCTTTAAAATATAATTGGAGGTCACGAAAAAGAAAACTACATTTCAGTGCTTTTTTTTAAACTAAAGAACCATTGGGGAAATAATATCAACAGGAAGTATTGGCGCCAACTGGAATTATGCTTCAAAAACATTTTTGTATTATTATTATTTTGTTTCTCCTGTATTTCTCTTTTTCCACTTCGTGTTCACGTTTTTTCCACCTATGTCTGCTTCAGGGTCTTTCCTTCTCCTTAGACGATAGCACCTGTGTATGTTCTGTGAAACTGTGTGTGTGGTTTTTATTTGCATTGTAATTGTAAAGTGTTTTTGCTGTATTCTTCCCTCAGTTCTCACGAATTTTGGGGGAGGGTCCCTCATTCTGGGACCTTATTGTACATGATTTTTGTTTAATTTGAAAATAAAATACTTCTCGGAGGGTCGGATGCAGCTCTAAACCCTTTGGGTGAGCTCGATTCTCTAAAAAAGTAATAAGAAAGACCCAAGTTGGTTATAAATCTTTTTTGTGGCCCAACTTTCCTTGTCTTCTTCAGATTTTGAAGAAAAAGATTAACAATATTTCAATAATGCAGTGAAACTATCTACCAAAGAGTAATAACTCACCTCGAGCTATGATAGATAAAATGGGTCTTTTTGAAGGAATCAATCAGTGCTGCTTGATGATTTTCGAGAATATAAAAAATGAGCTTTTCACAAATCCTCTTTTTTCATTCCTTCTGTAAGACGGTGACTACCAAAATCCAAATCGAAAATATTGACCAAAAGCACCACACCACACAGAAAAACAAATATAAAGAACATTTCAAATGCAAGCGACTCGAATAGTTGAATTTTGAAAATTTGTACCAAAAAGCAATTTTTTAAACTGCTAAAATTAGATGGCCACGGGCGGCGCAGCACCGAAGGCGCCTTTTCCCAGTTTTTTAAATTTACACTAGCTTGGCTGTCAAATATTATTGTAGTTTTGAAACATCATGTTTTCCAAACAAAATTTTTAAAAAATATTATGAACGTAAAAGGATAAAAAAAATATCGCTCAAATTTAACTGACATGTACCTAAATCCATATAGTTTTGTTAGCATCTTAGAAAACTAATCTTATAACAGATGATTTGGTAAACAAACTCCAAATTCAAAAGCCACATTCAGTAAACACTGACTGCATGATAATTTAGAATTAAATGTTGTAAGTTACTAATTTTTTTAATTTCTAACCTAACTGATTGAACATATGAAAAGTTTGTTAACAAAAAACCAAGTTTGTACCTGTACTTTGTAAACCAAGTACAGTTTATTTTTTTTCAAAACCTTAACTTGTATCTTATTTTTCATGTAACCTTTCAATTTCAATTACTTAAACTTGCAATAGAAAATGTGCTATATATGCATAAAATTTCGCGAACTTTTCCCATATTTTTTGTTGAAAAAATTCAATGTTATGCATACTGCTTCTTTTTTATTTATTTTTGTTGTATTTAATCAGATAGTGGTTCTCTCCTCCAACCAAAAGTTCACAACCCCTAATGTAAAAGCAATAATATTTATTTTTACTAGACAAAATCAACAAATTCTTCATATAAAGCAATAATATTTATTTTTATTTCTCAATTATGTCAAAATGAACATATTTGTCCCAAAGAATTATGAGACAATATACAAAAATACAACAATAAAGTAGAATTGACATGATAAACAATAAGAATGGTCTTCTAGGATTAAGTTATTGAAAGTAGTTATATCAGATTAAATGGTTCTAAATTATACAGTATAGTTTATTTTTTTCACAATTGTAAAAACGATATTTTTAAATGATGCATATAAGAAAAAATTCTGAAATTTTCACAAATAAAAGGCTTATAAACATATTCCAGGCATAAATATACTTAAACTTATCCATTCTCATAAACAGTTCTAAATATTGAAAAACTAAGGTTTTTGTTTTGCATTAGTATGCAAATGTTTTTATTAAGTATTACGTTGTAAGCCAACCTATGTTGCATATTCAACAAACATGAAGTTTTCCCTTGGTATGAATGAGTAAATGTGTTTTCCAATGAGCTTTTCGAGAGAAAGCTTTGTTACATATTTCACAAACATGAGGTTTTTCCCTTGGTATGAATTCGTAAATGTGTTTCCATGTTATGACTTCTGACTTGAAAGCTTTGTTGCATATTTCACAAACATGAGGTTTTTCCTTGGTATGGACATGCATGTGTTGTTTCAAATCAGTACTTCGTGAAAAATGCTTGTAGCATATTTCACAAACATGAGGTTTTTCATTGGTATGAGCACGCAAATGTCTTTTTAAGTAATCACTTTGCGAGAAAGCTTTGCTGCATATTTCACAAACATAAAGCTTATTCTTGGAGTGACAATGCAAATGTCTTTTTAAGAGACCACTGTGTGAGAAAGCCTTGCTGCATATTTCACAAACATGAGGCTTTTCCTTGGTGTGAACACGCAAATGTAGTTTTAATCGTTCGACTATGTGAAAAAGCCTTATTGCATATTACACAAACATGAAGCTTTTCTTTAGTGTGGACAATCAAATGCCTTTTTAATGTATCACTTTGTGAGAAAGCTTTGTTGCATATTTTGCAAACATGAGGCCTTTCCTTGGTGTGAACTAGCAAATGCTTTTTTAAATTACCACTTTGTGAGAAAGCCTTGTAGCAAATTTTACAGACATGAGGCTTTTCCTTGGTGTGAACACTCATATGCCTTTTTAGTTTATCACTTTGTGAGAAAGCCCTATAACACATTCCACAAACATGAGGCTTTTCGTTGGTATGAACATGCAAATGTTTTTTTAAATTACTACTTCCTGAGAAAGCCTTGTTGCATATTTCACAAACATAAGGCTTTTCCTTGGTGTGAACATGCAAATGCTTTTTAAAATTACCACTTTCTGAGAAGACCTTCTGACACATTTCACAAACATAATGCTTTTTGTTTGCAAGAACAGGCAGATTATGATTATGATCATTTCGAGCATAAGCCATCTTACTTTAAAATGAAGAAAATTTTATTTTAATACAAAGTAAAGAGATTGCTGGATTTTAATTCTATTTCTTTGTACAAGAAACTGATTTCTCTTTAATGCAATATTGAAATCGAAACTTTTTTGTTTCAAATAAGTTGTGTACAAAATTAAATGCAGTTGGAAATCAGATACTAATGAAGAATGAGAATGGTAATTTTTTGAGGTTGCTCAAGGGATTGATTAGCATTTATCCAAAAAATTAAAATCTAGAATATATTCAATGAATAGTTAATAAATTGTATTAAAGAGGAATTTTAGAATTAAGAATATTAGCTTATCAGAAAATCCTGGGTTGGTCAAGGTCCACTCAGACTTTCACCCCTGCAGTGGGTCAATACATGAGTACCAAATTTACTTGGGAACTAAACTCGAGGGGGTTTCGTTTCAGATTGACCACCTGTCAGGAAAATTTGCAAAAGCACCTCAGTGCCCAAAGTCACGCATACTGAAATGGACACAGTAGGCCTTAGCCCTCATGAGCTGTTGTGTCACTGGAAGAAGAAGCTTATCATAAACAATGAGAAAGAGATTTAAAAGAAACAAAAAAGAAAATTAACAACTTCTTAGTGAATACTTCAAAGGAAGCACAGACTTTGTTTTGATATATAAAGCAATAAACATTCAAATATGTGAAATAGCTGTAAAAAATGCTTTCTAAAAAAACTCATAAAAAGAAATTATTAATATTTTTGAGCCGAATGTTGAATTTTTTTTTTTTAACTTATCAGGTATTATCTTCATTATAGAGCTTTGTATCAGTTCAAATAATAATTTAAAAGCTGAAATTTGGAACAGTCTTCAAAAAAAATTTCAACTTCCACTTTATAAGCATTATCAAACAACTTGCTTTTTAAAAAAAAATTTTAACTTCAATAAGACTCCTAAATTCCTATTAAAGTTCAATTTCTTCTTAAAATCCTTAATTTGTTTTTCTTTGTGAGCTCTGAGAATCCTTGTGACATTTTAATTCATGAATTTATCAATTGTTTAATTTTCATATGCAAGTGAGAGATGAAAAGCTATTTTCTCAATATTCAACTTTTGAAAAAACCTTTAAATACATTTAGGATCCATATATGAACAGACTAACAGCTTAAGCTCCAATTTTTCATAGTTTTGGGAGCAAATATTTCTTTTGATATTCCTTGCCATGGCCCATCACTCAAAGGTTAATTGACATTATTAGTTTTTGAATGCAAATACTTACTTACAATTTGCTGAGAAAAGGATTATTGTACAGTTGGCTAACAGTATGCAAAATTTGATAAACCTTTATAATTTCCTTCAGAGGATTTTCCATTTGCCATGTCTCTTTCAAAATTAGTACTAGCTATCATTCCATGAAGGACATTGAATATATGTATCAGATTCTGAAAAAGATAATTAAAGTTGAAAATTTTCATATTGAATAATATTAAATCCGTTATTGCATGTAAATGAATGTTTAAAAGAGTTTAGTTGAGTACAGAAGTATCCGAATTTTCATACAATGTAAAAGGATGTGGTCAAGTTAATAAGTGTATTTGCATTCTTTTTATTCTGCATGAAAATAAGAATCAAAGATGATGTTTGGTTGGTTGATGTGATTTTTTTAGCACTGAAACCTCTTGGGATAGATTGTAATAAACACATGTTTAAAAATAATTCCATTAAAACCAATTAAGATTAAATAAATTCTAACTTTTTTTTTAGATCTGGACAATCCATCTTTAAAAAAGTAAAAATTAAATGTTAGAAAAGGAAAGTTCTACAAAAAATTGAAAATTTTTGTTTGAGATTTTCTTGAGCCAAGTTAATCAGTGTTAAAGTGTAGGATTTGAAACATGCAAGAAGAAAAAAAGTGAAATATTCAATTAAAATGTGCATTAACAAAGCGTGAGGAAAACCTGTAATTACACTAGGTGGATCTAACTTCATTGAAAGAGTATTTATTAACATCCCACTCTAAAGCTATTAACAGCGGATCTCAATTCTGAAGCAAGGTCCAGTGATGAAGGCAACACCAGGGTCATTTCTCAGAAAAAGGTGACTGTGTTTAATTCTTGTGTTCCAACTTCAAAACCCTGTCAAAATAACACTGAGCATGGGTGAATGAGTGAGTGAATAAGTGAATGTTAAAGCCACACTGTTCAGCTACTCAAGAGCTTTTGGTGACGTACCACGTAATTTTGAACCATGGTCAAGTGACGTGGATGACACCTGAGCTGGCACCCCCCTCTTCTAACTACCACACCATGCCAACAGGAAGACATTTGAGCTCTCGACAGATTTAACGTGCATCGCTTCCCTACAGGGTGGGTCTTCAACGGTACTAGGTTCGAACTCATGACACACCAGCCACAAGTCTGACCTTGACCACTAGGCTACCGTGGCCACACACTGGGCATGGGAGTCAAGTTTCATGATCAAGAAGTGGCCGGTGAGTTGTCAGTTTGAGTGCTGGGGCCACTGAAAGCCCCCACATTAGGCAGTTGATTCATGCACAATTTGTTGTGGCTCAAAGTCCTCCCATTTGTATGTTCTGAAAGTTTGGACAGTGGGTGGTTACGACACATGTGGTCTGTCACTTGTCAAGATTCAATATTTATAGCCCTCATGTAGCTGTAGAATGACACATTAATAAAAAATCCAATCCAATCAATGCTCCTAGCCTTTTGATTATTTGTAAAGATTTATACAAACTTAAGATATCAGACTGAAAGGCTAAGCCTATATAACCCAATTTCATCCATTCTTTTAATAATATAATTACTAAGAACAATCAAAAGGTAGTTGTGAACTTAAATGATATATATTATGAGTATAATAACTTCTTTTAAGGATGAAAAGTAGGAGAAAGTTTTGAACTGGATTGATAATTCTGATGCTCAAGTAGGGTTAATCTAATTGTCTGAATGATGCTTGATGTAAAATGGTATTTTATGAGGAACACTTCAGTTTTTATTAGGAGTGGACCTCATACTAACCCACAAAAAATAAAAGATTAGTTATTTGACGAATTCAAAATTTCTTACAATGCTGCTGTCGTTCATTTAAACATTACAAAAGCATAGAAAGAATAATAAATTCTTAATGGAGTATTTTTACTAGAAGAAAGTAGTTTCTTAGCAAAGTAAAATTGAGAGGAAAGCTTTAACAGCTTATGTTATTAATAGATTAAATGATTCAACACAAAACAATTTTATACTGTTTTACTGCTATAGTTGAATTCAAAACAAAATTGCAAATTTTGGACATATTTAAAAAATAATAACATTATTTTGATTGTTTACCTACTAATAATACTAAAGGGGGGGGGATCTCAAAATGGTGGCCATGGCCTGGCAACAAGGTCCAAGAGAACATAAGGAAAATTTTTAAAATCTACTGTATATTTCAGAATATAAGTGAAGAGTATTTGTTCACAGAGTTACCTAAAATTGAATAACCATATACAAACCCAACTGAAAGAAAAAAACTTGTAATTTTCAAACATGTCACCATGAGAGAAAATGTTACAAAGTGACTAAAATCAGTGGAATATTGAACAATATTGATGCTGCTAGAAATTTAAAACCAGACTAATTTTAAATTTTTACAACCATTCAATTAACACATATCATAGGTTTATAGATAAATATGCCAAAATTAGGCATCCTTTGAATCAATTACTAAACAAAGAAATAGCCTGGAAATGGACTGATAATTGACAAGAAAGGCTACACCATTAAAACACACAGATACACATACTTTACTTTGTAAAGCAGATATTGAATTTTTTTAAGCCAAAAATAAATGTGACATTTTTGTGGATGGAAGCTTAACTGGTTTTTGGAGCAATTTTAAAGCAACCAGATGACAATGCAGTCTTAACCTAGTAGCATTTCACTCACACTCATTAAAAGATCATGGAAAAGTTTTGATATCACAGAACATGAGAGTGTCTTCAAATAAATTTCATATATGGTTATCTTTTCTGACAAAAATAAACCATACATGCATGCCATGTAAAAGAAAAAATGTGTATTTAACAGAAAAGGTTAAAGACGGCATATCTCATCTTTTATAGTTAGAAGAAATTAAAGAGGTTTAGAAAAGGGACAATTTAACAGGGCAATTTATCAAAATTACTATTCTGGGATTTTTTAAAAAAACAATTTTAATCACCTTGGTTTACTATTGACAAAATATAACTTTGGGGAGATTACTAAATTTAACAAACATTGTTATACATGACAGGTAAATAAAGATATTCATAAAAAAAATCAGCCTTTTAGCTATAACTATTATTGATGAAACATTTCACTATATTTTGTACCACCGAAACTTGACAGTGCCAGGAAGGGTACAATGACCAAGTTGCAGCTGTTGCTAGGTTAAGTAGGAAGAAGGGGCTGACTTTAACAAATGAAATTCCCCAAATTCGGCAAGTAAATCACCTTAATTCTACAGGTTATGAAATCTTTTTCTTCATTGGTATTATTTTAAATCAGTTTATAATAACAAATAATTATACATAATACATGCAAAAGTTGCTTATGTATGCTATCTTAAGATGTAATAAAGAAAATAAAATTTTGAGATTCATTTGAAAAATTTATCAATATTAAAATTTCTTACCTTTCATAAAACTTAATAGTTCACCTGAAAAAAATATCTTGATGTGGAAACATAGCAAGTTCACCAGGAATGATTCTCGAAAGCCGATTTTCAGTGAAACTGAAAATCCATCATGTCTGTTTCAGTTGTATTCATTCACTTTTACTAAAGAATAAATGCCTTTAAAATCTGATTAATTTGAAATACATTCTTAAAATCACAATTTCAATACAAAATGATATTTTTTTTTACAAAATTTCACATATATTTGTTTTATTTTAAATTCCAAAACAATATAGAACTATTTTTCAAGCAGATTAGCACATTTCTACCTTTTCCAATACCGTCAAGTAAAGGTGGAATGAAATATGGATTGCAACATGTAGAGAGTGGGAGATATCAATTACTATGACTCAACTAAGAAATATTGAACTTTACACATCATCATACTAGATTTATATGGAAATCTGCATCAAAACCAAATATTACAGAAGTTTACACTAATTTCGTAATCCCGATTTTTAAAACTTAGGCACCTAAAAGTATTTTAAATTATATGAATTAGGTTTTCACATCTTCCTCAGAATAAAAAAATATTGATTTTAATATAGTTTATAGTTGAATTTAACTGCAGAAAAACTATATTTCTTAAATATAGAAAGTAAAGATAAGGATGAGTCAGACAATAGTCATATGTATAAAATGTAATAAATCTTCTAGAAATGTAGTTTAACAAAACTAATGTACCTTGATATACATCTTTAAGAGGAGTAACTCAAGAAAATACGTTTTAACTAGATAATTAAATTCCAACCAGCATATTTAATGTATTGACATTAATTTTCTAAATCCTTTAAAAGAAAATATTCCTCGTCTGATTTAAAAAGCTATGAAAATGATGGTTGAAGAGAACAAAAACTATATCATAAAAGAAATAAAATACATTATGAGGCTAAATTCATTAATGTAGAATTTAGTTCTAATGATTCAAACAAAAATGAAAATTCAAATAACCAAATCTAAGGAAACTTTCTAGACCATTTAGTAGTCCTTATAAAGAAGTTTCTTAATTCTGATGTCAATTAAGAAATAAATAAAAGAAATGCTTCAATAAATAAAGAATAGAGAGATATGATTATGAAAATATCATGTACCTGAAAATTTAAAACAAAGTCATGAATATGTTAGACATAATTTATTTCTGAGTATCATTATTGTGTATTGTAACTGTATTACATATAGTTTTGAATTAATATTTGTTACTAAAGAAAAACGATAGCATTTATCCAACAAAGCTAATTTCACAACAATGATCAAGATGTCTTTTTACTATGCATAGCTACTAAATTTGGATTCAATATGATCCAAACAAAACACACACACATATATATACACTCTAGTAAACCTGTTATATTATTTCATAAAGCTAGTCTTGTTAATGGTAACTAAAACATAATATACATATGCATGAATTTATATATGCACACATATATGTATGTAATAATCTCACTTAATATTACTTGAAATTCTAATTTTTACATTCCTTCTAGCCATCTTTAATTAAAAGTATCATTTTTCTAAACATCAGTCTAAATTTATTTTCTATATTAAATTGATCAAACCCTACATGTTCATTTACTTGATATTTCTATTTTAAATAAATAGCTAACATTTTCCCAGTAACTTGGTGGAGCTAAATTTTCTTACCTAAGCAATCATTAAAACTATTACTTCTGCATCTCTCAACCAAATGATTGTCACTTATAATTTTTCCCACTCTTATTTCCCTAGAGAAAACACATGTCTATTATTATCTTCACTTTGTAGGCTGTACTTGCAGTCAGGGCTGCATAGTGCTCACAATCTCTTGTGTTTAAAGTATGTTGGCGTAAATTTGTTTTTCACTACTTGGCCGTTTGTTTTATTTTCATGGTATGGCAGCCGTCTGACTGTTTATTTAAAAATCAAAGTCTAACAGTAATGCATTTTGAATAAATATAACTTTACACCAATATATAAAATAGCACTGATAATAAAGTTCAAAATAAGGGCAAAAGGTAACACGCAAAACAATTTCTTTGTAAAAAATCAAAATTTTAACAAAGTTATCTATTTTGAACAAACATGATTAACAACAATACATAAATATTACAGATCCACAAAAAGAATAAATAAAAACGATCAATGAAATGAGTATTATGAAAATAAAACTTATATTGGTTACCATTTATATTTCGTTTGGCTAAATAGCAGAATCATAGCAAAATACTGTAATAACCACCATTTGGTTTCAAATACACTCATGGCCAAAAATAAGATCACAAATGATTGATTGATTGCAATGTTGAAGGGGATATAGAGCAACACAGGCTATGATCCCAAGATACAAATAAAATCTGTGAAAACTGATCAACTATTTACTGTGTTGCCACGACATTTGGCACCGAGACAATTACTAAGTCAGGAAGAATATAGCAATATAACAATATGGAGAGAGAGAGAGAAATTTTAATTGTGAGAAGCATGGGAGAGGCATATCAGTGTGAAATCAGGAATCAGAGATAAAGCATTTACCCGGGGGGAAATTTGTGGAAAATCTCTTTTAAATCGCGAGCTAGGATTTTTGAGCGTCTTACCTTCTTTTCTAGCCAAAGGTCTGTCGCTAAAGCGTATCCTTGAGAGGAACCGATTTATAGTAACCATATGCGATATGATTCTCCTCACGGAAAAAACTCTCGGTGTAGTAATACATTGTATTCTTCTTGATGTTTGACTCTTTTGGGAGTGAATATTAACGTCTCGACGTTCAGCTACTCGAGAGTTTTTGGCGATGGATCTCGTAATTTTGAAACACTGTCAAGTGACGAGGACGACACCTGAGCTGGCACCCTTTCTCATTACTACCACACCCCGCTAACGGGAAGACATTTGAGTTCTCAACAGGTTTGACGCGTATCTGGTCCCTACACGGTGGATCTCCAGCAATACTAGACACGGGTTGATGTCCCTTGAAAATATTAGCAGAGTAGTTTCAGCAGTAGTTTCAGTGATTTCAGGAATTTTTTTAAAATTATCTCGAAACCAGATAAAAAACCTTTTTCTCAACTAACAAGAGGAGGACACAACTTAGGAAATTTATCTGGTTCATTCTTCCATCAGTTGCTGTCGAACATGGATGCTGATTTTAATTTTTTAAGACGATCAACGTTTCACGCTATTCATTTCACAACTGTATTTCCCTTTATTTTCAAGTTTCAATACATAAAACAAAAAAATATAAGAACGGTTTAATTTATTTATGTTTTTATATTTTGCCTGTTAGTATCAAGAGTAATTTTTGTCTAAAAAGTAGTAACAAATAATAAATATGTATTGTAACTATATTATAACGCAATTACTTTTACAAATAATATATCTAATGTGTGTTTTTAATGTTAATGTTTATATTCTAAAGCTTTTGTACAGTCGGTCGAAAAAATTGTTGAGCACCGTGACCCTTTCAAAAAATGATTGGAAATGGAAAACGACCTTTATTGAACTGACCTTTGTTGAAACCCTCTCACTTGAAATTTATCATGAACACCCCCATCTCATTTGAAATCGTCTCATTTGAAATTAATCATGAAACCATTTCACTTGGAATTCATTATGAACACTGTCTCATTTGAAATTAATCGTGAAACCCCATCTCATTTGAAACCATTTCCTTTGAAATTCATCATGAAAACTGTCTCATTTGAAATTAATCATGAACACCATCTCATTTGAAACCATTTCCCTTGAAATTCATCATGAACCCTGTCTCCTTTGAAACCATTTCACTTGAAATTAATCATGAACACCATCTCATTTGAAACCATTTCCCTTGAAATTCATCATGAAACCTGTCTCCTTTGAAACCATTTCACTTGAAATTCATCATGAACACCTGTCTCATTTGAAACCATCTCATTTGAAATTCATCATGAACACCATCTCATTTGAAATTCATCATGAACACCATCTCATTTGAAATTCATCATGAACACCATCTCATTTGAAACCATTTCACTTGAAATTCATCATGAACCCTGTCTCCTTTGAAACCATTTCCCTTGAAATTCATCATGAACCCTGTCTCCTTTGAAACCCTCTCCTTTGACTTGAAAATCCTGTCCTTTGAAACCATTTCCCTTGAAATTCATCATGAACCCTGTCTCCTTTGAAACCATTTCCCTTGAAATTCATCATGAACCCTGTCTCCTTTGAAACCATTTCCTTGAAATTCATCATGAACCCTGTCTCCTTTGAAACCATTTCCCTTGAAATTCATCATGAACCCTGTCTCCTTTGAAACCATTTCCCTTGAAATTCATCATGAACCCTGTCTCCTTTGAAACCCTCTCCTTTGACTTGAAAATCCTCTCCTTTGAAACCATTTCCCTTGAAATTCATCATGAACCCTGTCTCCTTTGAAACCATTTCCCTTGACATTCATCATGAACCCTGTCTCCTTTGAAACCCTCTCCTTTGAAACCCTTTCCCTTGACAATCATCATGAACCCTGTCTCCTTTCAAACCCTCTCCTTTGAATCGACCTCGTCTTTTCGTTCCCCCTTTTCGTTTCAAACGACTCTTTTTACATGACCCCCTCCTTTTTATCCACACCTTGCCTTTCAGATCCCAAAGGAACGTTCCAATGGCTCTTTTTGTATGACTCTTGTCTACTTTTCACCCGTTTTTATACCCCAACGTTGGGTCTCGATTCCCATTTGAATCCACGTCTGCATGAGGTGTAGGTTGGTCCACGTTGACTGTAGGGTTCCCGTTTGAAGCCCCAGAGCCACCCTGTCCCACGTTGGGTCTCGATTCCCGTTTGATACCTGTCCCACGTTGTGTTTCGATTCCTGTATGAAGCCTGTCTAACGTTGTGTTTCGGGTCTCGATTCCTGTATCCCTCAAAGTATCCCCAAAGCGTTAACATGTATGGACAAGGTAAAATTTTTCAGATTTCTCCCAAAAAATATTTTAGCACGGTGCGAGAGAAAAATGTTTCATTCCATCCCAGAGCGACGATTGAGACGGGGGTCATCCACAAATGAAATGCTGGACAGGTCCAATGAAACAGAGGTCTCCCCAAAATAGTTTTAACACGGGGGTCACATGACATGCTGGACAGGCCCAATGATATATGCTGGACAGGTCCAATAACATGCTGGACAGGTCAAATGACATGCTGAACATGTTAAATGAAATGGAGGTCTCCCAAAAATAGTTTTAACACGGGGGTCACACGATATGCTGGACAGGTCAAATGACATGTTTTGGTGAGAGGGCCACCTCATTCCAATCTTGGTGACGATTCACAGGTAATTTGATGTATTTAGGGGACTATCTCATTCCAATCGAGGTGACGATTCACAGTGATGCATCTAGGGGAGAAGGGGCGATTCACAGGTTCCAATCTTGGTGTGAACCCGAAAAAAGGGGAGGAGCTGCCCCCTCCTATTTTCAGTCTTGAAGATTTTTGCTAAAAAACATTTACTGTGCCAGAATTTGAGATGGAAACAAGACTCCAAATCCTGACAGTCTTAAAAAAACATTTAGCCATTCAAAAGCACTCCGAAGGTGCTGGCCTTTTATACTCTAATGAGGTCACGTGAAACAATTTCTATTGGCTGGTCCTTCCAACGTTGTACACTAAATCGACTCGATTGGCCCAGAGACTCGATCCCCCTTTCCAATTTTTTTTTACAAAATTGAAACGCCAAAGTTGGGTTCAAAGGATACTCTGACTCGATCCGACCCAGATTTCCAAATACGATAGTGGTGGTCCAACAAGTGTTGTATCGAAATCATTCTGACAAAAAATGAGACTTGTTCATTATTTATTGAAAAAATATATACAATGAGAGCTACAGGCAACTATTGACGGATCCATGGGTTGGATGGCTCCGATAGATTTTTTGACACAAGTCTGAACGTACAAAAAATATATACAATGAGCTACAGGCAACTATTGACAGACATGGGTTGGATGGCTCCGATAGATTATTGACCGATAGAACTATTGACAGACAGATCCATGGGTTGGATGGGTATAAATGCGATATTTTTGACACAAGAGTTTAGTCTGGGCATGGTCAAGTCCATAGGCTCCCTTTCATCGAGGAAGGAGAAGAGATTCTCATCAAAAATAGAGGGTACCGTGTGAAGCAGCTGGAGTTCTTGGGGTCCAAATACGAACGACATGAGCTGGTCGAATGCATCTGTCGACTCCAAAGGGTCCAAAATGTCGAGCTCTGGGAGAAGCTGCACAGGTGACTGTGGGACTTGTGACACTGGAATCTGCACAGGTGGCTGTGGGACTTGTGACACTGGAATCTGCATAGGTGGCTGTGGGACTTGTGACACTGGAATCTGTACAGGTTCTGATACATGTAGAATCTGCACAGGTGACTGTGGGACTTGTGACACTGGAATCTGCACAGGTTCTGATACATGTAGAATGTTCATAGGTTCTGGGAGAATCTGCATAGGTGGCTGTGGGACTTGTGACACTGGAATCTGTACATGTTGTGGAATATGTAGAATGTTCAAAGGTTCTGGGAGAATCTGCATAGCTTGCTGTGGGACTTGTGACACTGGAATCTGCACAGGTTCTGGATCATCTGGAATCTGCACAGGTTCTGATACATGTAGAATGTTCATAGGTTCTGGGAGAATCTGCATAGGTGGCTGTGGGACTTGTGACATTGGAATCTGCACATGTTCTGGAACATCTGGAATCTGCACAAGTGGAATCTGCACAGGTGGTTCTGGGACTTGTGACACTGGAATCTGCACAGGTGGCTCTAGGACATCTGAAATCTGCACAGGTGGTTGTGGAATATGCACAGGTGATGGTGGGACATCTGGAATCGGCACAGGTTCTAGGACATCTGAAATCGGCACAGGTGATGGTGGGACAAGTGGAATTGGCACAGGTTCTAGGACATCTGGAATCTGCACAGGGGCCATCGGTAGCCTTCAGATCGTCTAGGACACAATGTCTCATGACGGGAGTGATGCGCACCGTTTCGTAGAGCTTTTTCCTCCAAAGTTCGCTTTCGGCCGGCGCATGAATCGGGTGGTGGAGGTAGCTTCAGAAGGAATTTGATTAAACTCTTTCTATTTTCCGGAAATCTTCACCGTGGAATCCCTCTTCGAATGAGCTGGGGGCTTAGCGATTCGGAGATAATGTCCAAACCAAAGGCGGTTTTTTGAACCGTCACCAATGTAGTCGTTCCGTCGGAATCGATGCCGTGTGCGGCCCGCGGATGGTTCGATGGTAGAAAGAATTACCATAGGCCCAAATCCGAATCACATTGGGTTGGGCTCGGGACTTGAGACTGGAGGCTGGCACCATAGATTAACATGGATACATGTCGTCAAATCAAGTGAATTCCGGATTTCACCGTTCGCAAGCCAAAGGTAAAGTCTTTGGCGAAAAATATGTGTTGTAAATGTAAAACCATCTCTGTCGGTGGTATTTTTGTGTCTGTCTGATTTCAACAACAAGCCTTGGGATGTTTTCCCACATCACGTCGTTGGTCTGAACTGCCCGAGCTCTTTTTGCCTCCATGATTCTAGCTCTCTACTCTTTTTTCAGAAATCTTTCCTATATTGTCCCTAAATTACTCTTCCAAACACTCCTTCGGGCTTTCTTCCAAATTTTGGTTCTCTTACAAAACAAACAACACTCGTTTTCCGGTGGTGGCCTTGGTAGATGATACAGTTTGGATCTCGGGGTATGTTATTACATATTCCAATGCATCGGGTTTATCGGGCAGTGTCACGCACCACCGTGGTAGATAGGGTGCTCGGGGCATCAATCGGGTCCATGACGAATGAAAAGTATTTAAAGCACCTCTCGCTTTTATACGTTTCAAACAGGATGCGATTCAACAAGCGATCGGTAAAGGAAAGCCGTGGCGTGTCTGCAATGCGTCCGTCACAGTACCACCACATGGACAATTAGAGGAGTGGTCAAACCTGAGTGTGGAAAAATCTTGGGAGTAAAAGTTTTAAACTATACTACGTCACAGTACCAACATGGATGGACGATCACCATGGATGAGCGGTTAAACTTTAAGTGTGGAAACAACTCTTGAGACAATCGTGGAGAGTAAAAAGTTATAAACTATACTACGTCACAGTACCAACATGGATGGACAATCACCATGGATGAGCAGTCAAACCTAGAGTGTGGAAAAACTCTTGAGACAATCGTGAAGAGTAAAAAGTTTTAAACTATACTACGTCACAGTACCAACATGGATGCACGATCACCATGGATGAGCAGTCAAACCTACAGTGTGGAAAAACTCTCAAGACAATCGTGAAGAGTAAAAGTTTTAATCTATACAAAAAAAAAATTTTTTTTTACTTGTAATGGACAGTTTTAACTGTCGTTTTCCTTTTCATTTAAAAATTTTTCACACAAAAATTTTTTTGTTTCTTATTCTTTATTTACAATGTTTTTAATATATATATAGATT